>CM041781.1:234961678-235309094 GCA_023374045.1 Limonium bicolor
ACCTTCACTTGGTATATTAATATGTGCTTATACATATGTTTATATATATGCCGTGAGTGAACATGGTATAAAAGGTCTTATTTTGACCTTAGGTGGTTAAGGAATGGTTTAGTAAATTTATATAAGTAATTAATTAACATAATCGTCAAATTTAAGACATTATGTGGAAAATTGGTAAATATGGAAAACTATATGGTGAGGCCGAGAGTTTAAAGTATTTTTGGGCATTTATGTGTAATTTATTTTATAAGCTAATGTTTGTAATAAGGCCATGTACTTTAGGCCATTTTATTTATGTATTTATAAGGTTTTAATTAAGTTTAGGTACCACAAGGAATTAGGGTTTAAACCATAATTAAATTAAAAATTTGGGGGCTATATAATAATAAAGCCGAAAGTTTGAGGTTAAAAGCATTTAAAATAAAAATTATAAGATTTTATAAAGTTTTGGGGTTAAATGGTAATTTCTGGAAAATAAGGGTACAAACCGTAATATATGAAAATTAATGGTCAAGGCATTATTAAGGAGGTCAACCTTGACCATATGGTAGGCTTTGACCAAATTAGATAAGTTAAATAACTTATTTAAGGTTTTATAATAAGATAAGTATTTAATTGTAACATTTTTATAACATATGTGGTAAATATGTTATTACCGAAACTAAAGGGTGTAAAATGGTATTATAAACACCCATGGGCTATTAGAAATTTTTAGGAATTTATTGGGTTGATTTTGGAGTTAAAATAAACTATATATGTATAATATATAGTTATTATGTCATTGTGATTTGTGACACTTTGGATAAAAATATGTGGTGGAAATAGCAAATACCGAAAGTATATGGTTAGTAAGGGTAATTATAACCCTTTGGTGGAATTTGGTGATTTTTGGAATAATATAAGAGTATTTAATAAGATATGTGTATAATATATAGTTTTAATGATATTATAAAACTATATGCTATAAAGTGGGTCACATTGTGATTATAGAAAGTTGGTGGGTTGAAAAATAATTAAGAATAGACATGGGGTTTGTTCGCAATTTAAATATTATATAACTATAGGTTATATTAATATTAAGGTTTAAAATGTTATAATATATGATATATATTACATAACATTACATATGTGGTCAAATAATAAATTTGGAAAGTTAAAGGGGCTGGAAAATAAATCCAAAACAGCCAGGGCCTGTTCGGTTATTTAATTGAAATAACCATAGGTTATGCTTTTTTATAAGTTAAAAATGTTATATTATATGGTATATATAACATGGTATAAATTATGGGGTGATTTTGTAAATAAAGAAAACTATGGGTTATGGAAAAGAATAAGGTTTAAATGTATATGCCTATGCGGCATTAAATATAGTTTTGTATAAAAACTATAGGTTATAAGTTAAAGGAATAAAAATATCATATTATATGATATTAGTATATGGTATAACATTACATAATGTTATGGGGTCAAAATGGAATTTAAATTAAATAAAGTGCTGTACCGAATTACTAAGGTTGGAAAATGAATTTTAGACTATGGTCTACAATGTTATAAATGTTATAACAATTATATGGTATTAATGTGGTTTAAATGGAATTAATATAAGTAAGGAAATTCACATTAAATAATGTGACAAACTATAAATAAATAAGATTTATAAACTAAGGTATATAATGAATAAACCTTAGGAGTTGTAATTATACAACATAAAATGTTACATAACATTAAGATAATAATCTTAATATAAGTTGTATAATATAATACAATTAATGGGAATTATCATCTAATATAAGATGGTAAAATGTAACATATAATATAAGAGTTTTACAACTCATGGAACTTACCTATATTGGTAAATATATACATATGCGAGAATAATGTATATAAGGATGGATATATATTATGGTTGGAAACCATATAATATAATGGTGGTGGTTATTACTTGAAAATAGTTACAAACTATAAGTTATAAGTTTTTGAATGCAAATATAGTTTACTAAAGATAATGGATCATATAATACAAGTATTATAATGGATGGTGGGAAAATAATATAATTTAATAAATAATGCATGCATCCATGCAACTATAGGTTATATACCTAAATTCAATGATGAAAAAGATTAAAGAAATATAACGAATTAAACTTAACAGTCGAAACATTTCGACATACGAGTTTTAGTAACAAAGCCGACTAGTTTAGAGAAACCCATAACAATTAACTGTAGAAATCCGGGGATGAACTGTCGGGGTTACTTGTTATTCGGAAATACCGGATTTAGTTAGTCGTGGAGACTGACTTATAGTTTTATTACCGTTTAGATCATACTTCAGACGAAGGCGCTTGACGAGCTAGTGGTCTACACTGCGCATCCTTGGTCTAAGGTGTACGGTATGTAAAGGGGTTTGATCCGGGTTGTCCTAAGGAATTCCTTGGGCTCGGATTTGGTTGATATAACTTGTGTGTTATGTGTGTGGATACGTGTATGTGATTATGTGTGTTACTGCATTAATTATTTATGCACGCGCGTCCTACGGGACTAACACTACGTCGACTATATATCGACTTATATAAACATACATATGTGTTTAATGTGATGACATGACGGTTACTTGATATAATACCCTTAGTATTAATATTAAGTATATGGAAAACCTAAGTAAAACACTTAGGAACGAGTCACGACATTGTCGGTCTCTAGAGCATGGATCTCGAACATGAATATAACCTAGATTACTTCTAGGTATGCGTGAGACCCATTGGGCAGCTAATTGATAAGTTGTAATCTCCATAAAACTAAGAGCATATCTTAAACATTATGAGAGAGAGATGGTATGAGTTGAGGTGAGGAATCCCGGTAGTTTACGAACTACTAGGTTGCGCATTTGTGATCACTGAGGGGTTCCCGATCGGGTTCCGCTCTAGGTATTTACCCAACGAGCCCTCTTTGGATCGTGGGTCAGGTGGCTACGGCCTTTATATGGACGTCTTACGAGGCAAAGTGAATAGTCAGGGGCCTCCGGACCTCTGGCGAAATGAGCACCTTTGTGTGTACGGGAGGACTACTGTCCATGGTGAGGTTATCGGGTTGTCCTAACATGACGCCCAACTGGTATTTAATTGACATGGTTTGGATGGATGGGGTCTTGAAGGCCAAATTAAATTAACTAAGGATGGTGTTCGCTACGGTTTTTATTCAGTATTATTATTCGATATGTTCGATATACAATTGTTGTTTGTGATATTTAATGAATGTTTGGATTAGGTGGATGGTTAAGTATTTATGACTGTTTCGATGGATGGCTATGTTTTCTATGCATGTTTATTACAGTATTGATTATAACTGTAAAATGGTAAAGCATGAAACCAATCTAATAATAAGATGGTTAAAATGACTAAGTGACCAATAGGGTCCAGACCCGGCATACTCAGCGTTATCGCTGAGACTACACTCATTGTGCAGGTTGTTGATTATCGCCGAAGCCAAAGTGCGGGATCAGGGTAGTTAGAGTTAATTTTAATTACCGCACATGGAGTTTATTTGTACAACGATGTTAGACTGGGAATTGTATTATGGTACGGTTATGTATATTCGGGATTGGGTAGACGCTCACTTGTTGACGTTTATGGTGTATGGACTTAGTATGATGTATAGGAGTTATCTCGTTATCACAGCGGTTAGCAGTTTGTTTATTTTGGTTGTTGGATATAGTTATGCTTCGTTACTCGTATGGGCGAGTAATGGCAGGTGACACCCGAGTGAGTATTGTTGTTATTATTTATTCTTCCGCTGTAAGACGTTTTATTTATTGCTACGAGAGAGATTATTACGTGTTTATGGAGAGGGGTGCTACACACCCACTCTCTCGGGTTGGTTATTCTTATCCTCACCCATTCTCTTGGGTTACTCATTTCTTATACTCACCCATTCCCTTGGGTTACTTATACCTATCTCACCCACACTCTTGGGTTACTAATACTCAAGCTCTTGTAGTTCTCGAGACACACAGGTCTCCTACATCACACTTGTTTCTCTTAATACTTTCTCAAGCCAGAAAGCATGGCTCTCGAGCATAGTTGGACTAGCTCCCGGAATTCTCTCTTAGTTCCTACTACTTTCACACTGGTCCGACTACTCTCGGACTTCTCACATTCCCATACACTCCTCTCTCGGAGTTATAAGATAATTATATATAGTAGTCTAGAAGCATCACTCTCGATGTTTCCCATGACTTTGGGAACATTTCTTAAGTTTGGGTAATCTTAGGTCTAAGGGTTACCCTTTCATTCAAATGCTTATACTTTTGGTTATTTACTTATACTGGGTAAAATCCTCATATAGGAGGTCGACCATGTCTCAAGGGAGTTAATTGGTCCCTTAGGTCTCTTTTACCTTTCTTATAAGTTCACATCATTGGACTAACTTCAATCCTCTCGATGGAGGTTCATTTATCTCTCCACTCTTATTTATTTCGTGGATTGTTTCAATATGGTTTTCTAACCGTTATCGGGTATTTACTCAACCCGTACATCCCCTCACATTCTAGGAAGTTCATATGTTTGTGTTATCGTTATACTTTAATCGATAGCTTGTGTGTTTGCATGTTTCTGTTATTTTATGAAACTACCCGATCTATGAGTTTCTAGTCAACCGCTACTCACTATGAGTCGGTCTATTCACTACGTTGGGCCACACCGGCATTCAAGTATGTTAGCTCATACAATATTCAACAAGGCATACATAATCAGACAATGGATTATTTTCATGCTTTAGTCTTGATTAAGCCGACACACAAACACACAAATCAGAGTAACTCG
Organism: Limonium bicolor; assembly: GCA_023374045.1. Lineage (NCBI taxonomy): Eukaryota > Viridiplantae > Streptophyta > Magnoliopsida > Caryophyllales > Plumbaginaceae > Limonium > Limonium bicolor. Next base: position 234,966,496 of record CM041781.1, read on the forward strand.
GTTAGCATACGGGGCATGAGAAAATCATACCTTTCACCGGGGTTTTACTTTTACCGTGTCATCTCACCATGCTCGGTTCACACACGATCCTCTGATAATGTTCCAAACATTATTATTAATACTATGCTCATACGGTACATAATTAAATGCTACTCCCGTACTTACCCCGTTGTCCCGTTAACTCGGTTTTACTCTTGTTAATTTGAGTTCTTACCTCACACTCACTTCTAACACTTTCTTACACTTCTTAGGGCCTTTACATGTCACCAAAAAAGGCCTTAACATCATATAACATCATTAACATTCAATCCCCCATCATTAGAGACCTTTAAAATACTCACAGGACAATTCTGGGGGTGGTCCGGGACTTGGTCCTTACCCTAAGTCCCGGACCAATTCATTTGGTAACTCTCGGCTGAAAATTCACTATGGTCCAGGACCTTGTCCTGGAGTATAGTCCCGGACCAGGTACAGTCTTCAATTCTCGGCCATTATTTAAGGGTGGTCCGGGACTTTGTCCAAGGACCAAGTCCCGGACCCTGCTAAAATCTGCTCCAAACATTATTTTTCAGCCCCTAATCAATCCTTAAACCACCCTTAATCTTTCCCTAATCTTTCCACAAGTTTTATACATGTTTAAAAACCCTAAAACATGCTCTAAACCTCTTAAAAACTTAGGTTTAATCCTTACTCAAATTCTTGCTCAAATTCATAAATCTTGCATTCTCATTTTGCACTAATGCACACTTGTGCATTTTCTAACTCCTCTTGGCACTTGCATTTTTGTTCTCATTTCATTTGACCATTCCAAATCCTCCAAGACAATGCACTACTCACATCAAGTTTCATGCCCCACTCTTAAGGCCTTAAATTCTCATTCTTGCTAAAAATTCTCAAGGCACCTAAGCCATTCCTTTTGCTACAGATTTTACACAAATCTCCACTCCTTGAACAAGCATTCCCAAAGTGGTTAACTAACCCAAATCAATCTCCATACATACCTAGCTAACCCTAGGTTATTCATCTCTCAAAATACCACTTAAATCACTTAGATTTTTACCGGAATTTCTCCATAGTCCGGCTAGTTTTCTAACATCGCCCAAACTCAATTCTTCACATAATTCATCCTTAAACTAGCCAAACCCACAAGGGTTCTATTAGCAAACAACATTTCCTCTTTACTCAAGCAAAATCTCATTAAGCACCACACAAAGCAATAACTTAAACACTTGACACTTAGACCCTTAAATCAAGCATTAATTTCACAAATGTTTTCTCACTTGCATTATCACTATACAAGAACATTATTAACACAACTCAAGTGGGGTTCATTTACTTTATTAACCCATCCCAAATTCTAATACATATAGAATATACATTAGGGTTGGTTTCTTACCTTGAATTCTCTTAAGTTTCCTTTAAATACTCTTCTCCTCTTCTCCTCTTCTCTTCACTCTACAATCGGTCAAGGCAAAACTCTTTCCCAACTCTCTAGACCAATATACCAATGGATATACGGAGTACTAATTAGTTCTCCTAGTTTTGAAAACAACTCATGAATTCAAGAAGAGGGCTTAAGGTATAAAATTTGAACATTACCTTTGGAAACCCTAGAATTGATTTGCCAAGAATCAAAGGAGGAGCTCCAACCCACCATTGGAGGTTTGAATAGATGCTCAACAAGGAAAGAACAAGGTATTAAGGAGGGCAAAAATCGGCCAACACTAGAAAATAGAGAAAATGAACTTTTCCCTTGAAACTTTTTACCTTGTTTGAAAGTGGAGACTCCAAGCTCCAAAGTGATGTAATTTATTCTTCAAATGGGCAAAACCAATGGAGATGAACTTCTTCCTTTTTTTAATTTTGAAAAGAGGGAAGTGTAGTGCTTGATGAGAGGATCACAAATATGTAATTATTTTTGCGATGTAAGCATGGAGCTAGCTTGGACAAGGAGAAGAAGAGTGGAGAAGCCATGGATGGTCTTCATTACCGTCCAGCAACAGAGAGGGAGGAGGAAAATCGGTGGAAGAGGGGAGAGGAGGAAGAAGAAAGGAAATGGGAGGAGAGAGAGGGAGATAAGTGATTTATGCTTTTCACTTTTTACTTTTTCCCTCTTTTTCTTTTTCTTTCTTTCTTACTTTATTAATTTAGTGTGTGAGTGTGTGATAGGCTATTAAAAACCGGCCCCCACCATTTAAGTAAGCTAGAGCGTTTTTCGTCTTTTACAGAAAACGCTCGTTATTTTACCCGGTTTGGCACTATTCATTAACCGGACCCGTTTTTCAGATTTTTCTCGTTTCTTTATTTTTAATGGTTACTAAGCTTCCATTAATACTTAATTATAGTTATTTAGTTAACTACAATTTTTACAGGTCTATTTGACCACTTAAAGTCACGTTTTCGGGTTTTCTTGAAAAACGTGCTTTAAAACTCCGTTAGCGTTTTAATCCATTATTTGGATCCGTTTTCTTCGGGAATCATTCCCGTATACTAATCAGGCCTAACTAAGCCTTAGGAATCCATCTCGGACCCTAACGAGGTCATATACCTCCTATACTCATTTAATACGCGTTTTAGTGTTTTTCGCTTTTCAAGCGTTTTATCTTTTCTTTTGGTTTTATTCTCTTTACCAATACTCTCTAGGCACCATTAGGCCTTTAATAATCACATTAGGATGATTTAATCACAATTTTTAAGTCCGGGGTTTTAAATTAGTTGTTTACTTCAACACAACATATTAATATATAATCGTTGTCTCATCCATTAACCACAAGATATTCAGGATTTTTATATTGAAGTCTGCCAACTTCCTATGTGTCTTCAGTGTCACATGGCACAATATTATTGGTTGATAAGGTAAGGTTTTCATATTGAGCTTTAAAATGTTGTAATTTTCCAATACTTATAAGTTGAAAATTTCAAAAAATTATATCATTAATCGTCCTCTCGGAAATCAGATGCATCAAATAAAATAAACCTTATTCATTTTGAGGTAGTGATCAATCCTATGACGATTAACATCGTTGAAAAGTTAACACCGTTGAAGAAGCTAATGTGGTTTAGATTAACCACCACAAAAAAAACCCACTACCCCATACAACTCACCTAAGAAAAAGAAAACCCTAGTTATCCCATGCAATCCACTCAAGAATAAAAAACCCCATATAACCCTATGACAACTGACACCATCGAAGAAGTTAACATCGCTAAAGAATGTTGATGTGGTTTGTTTATTAACCACCAACCAAAAAACATAATTTATATAACCATAGTTTGGCTAACATTGTCAAAATATATGAAACTTTTAATAATAGTCATAAGCATCTTATAACATATATACGTATAAAAAATATAAATTGCGAAAACTCAAATTATATTAAAGAATAATATAAAATTTATGTTATTTGAATTTATATTTAACAAACTATAACCTTTGACTTTTTTAGACGGCTTCGCCACCTTCCTTTCCTGCATGACGTCATCGCCACTATGTGCATTTATAGTTGTTTCCAATGCTATTAACCGTTGAAATATCTAAAAAAGGCTACCATTAATTCAACCTAATTTTATTCTATTCCAATACAATATAGCTTCACCCGTTTTGTTAACTAAATAGATATCATCTTCAACATCGAGGTTTTTAGTTTATACAGTCACATGATAAAATATACAGCTAGTTTATTTAGTTAATGTAGTAACAATTTATAGTCAATTTTTTAGAAAAAATTATAGTTAACAAATTAAATTTGTTCTCACAGTTTACTAAAATTAATTAAAAATAGACTTTAATTACTCAACTAAATATAAAGTATGTCTATTTTGGCAATTTAAAAACTTGCTTGTGTTTTTGCAGGCAATTGTTTTTGTTTCCGTAGTCGATTTAATTAAAATATAGTCAAAATTTTAAAATTCAAAGTCATCGATATACAATAAGTATTCTGGAGTTCGTAGTCGCAAAAAAAAAATCAATTTTCGGGTATATATACCCCCAGACGCTCTCTCTACGCTTTCATTATGACTCATTTCAAACTTCGCACGAAAACCATCTATTTTGAAACCTCTCAAAAGCTCTATTTCGGTTGGATTTCATTCTCAGCATTTAAGTTACGTTTTTCACTCCTACTTGATTGTTTTATATTATTATATGATTACTAATAGTTTTAGCAATGATTAAGATCAAACAGAACTCAATCGTGCTTAAATTTTAAAAAATAACTGGGTCGCGACCCATTTTATATCCGTCCGGAACGAACGAAAAAAATGGACCTATGATGAGCGTTCCATTTTTTTTTTGCCCCCTCGAGGTTTGGCTTGAAAATGGTTTGTTTAGTGGTCTAATGAGAAACAAACGGTTTCTGCATGGTCCTTTTTGTCATCCACGCAGGTAAGGCGCTTTGAGGGTTCATTTATGAAGCGTCCATTCCGGACCATACGTAAGGTGTCCATTTAGCGGACGTGTAACACCCCTACTTAACTTCTCCTAATTGTCGTCCAATCGCCATACTTAAATAAACGAAATCACAGCAGTAAATAAAGGTTATCGAATCACACGGTGTTACCGTTATCACTCGCCTATGCAAGTGGTAACGCATCCAACTTAAACAGTCACAATACGAAACATTTTCCAGCAGTGACAACAAGAGATAGGTCTAACTTTCCATTCCAATCCAAAATACAATAATTATTGAGAATTCTAAATATTCAAGTCCTATACATGTTTCTACGTTCGTATTGTAATAAAACATTACACAATTAAATTAAACGTGACTATCTACCCAGCGCGTTTCGCACTCCGTCGTTATCAGCAGCTCCACACACCTGTAGAGTTTTGTTTGTGGTATGGAATCAGCCCCCGCTGAGTATGCTACTACATGACTATCATGCCCCCTCAGACCCCCAGTTAATTGGTCGAGAGCATGCAATTCATTTTCCATGCAATACCATTTTAAACATAAGCTGTAAAGTATACACAAGGTATAACATTCATATAGTAACTGCTCATAAATCATGTTGTTCACATAGCACCACATTTATACAATAACCACATATAAATCATGTTGTTCACATAGCATATAGTAGTATAATATAAGCATACTAAAGAATAAGCGAGATAGTATGAGAATTATAAATGTTCGATTTATTCTCGTCTTGGCCTTAAGGCCTCAAATGATTCTCGTCAATAATACGACCTATCTAGCTGTTCGTATATTGTTTAGTCTCATGCCTATGACAATGTCTCGTTAAACCAGCGTGTCTCTAACCATACCCCTATATTCGGCGGGTCACCAAAGGCAGTAGTCACCTCCAACGGCGGAGTATCGGACCGACGAACCATCTTAGTTTTTTTGGAATTTTCCTTGATACTTACGGACCCATATGCGGACATCCTAGCATCATTTTTTGTGATCACAGCGTGCACCAAGAGCCACATCCTCTTGGATCTATTCATACCATTGCTATACATTTTTCAGAACACTGATGATTAAGGTCTCTTAATCTAATCCTAAGTATATCAACTTGGGATCCAGTGTAACATTTCAAATATGGGCCTTAATAAGGACTTATACCTTGTGTCTCTAGGTGATTTATACCATTCAAATATAAGATACGAGAGCGGCGTTAATAGGCCGTTGCTCCTTATATAAGTCATCTCCTAGATGTTTCGGATAATATATCTTATTATCCTATGCTACAACGTTTTTCTGATGTTTCTTATAATAATATATAAGGTAGTATTATTTGCCGTTAGTTTATTATATATATATATGTTCATATATACGAACAATACTATTATAGCACATAATACAATAGTAAGGCAAACAATATAATATACACTTTATGCATATTATTTCACATAATCAGACAGTTAATCTTATCACAGATTTTCACACAAGTCTGAATTGAGAAAATCCTCAAAGATAATCAAGCCACATAATAACATACCTTTAACTGTAATATACGCTAGCGTGACGATGTCACGCTTATCCAACTCTCCTCGAGAACTCTATGGATCTGGAATATGTACCACACTACGTATTAATATTCCATGCAAAATAAAACTATATGGTACTCCCTACTATCGCTAATCCCTCCCGGCTTATTTCCCGTTGTTATTTAACTGACCGCCGTCTCTCGGGTTTTTGGGTTTACTTGAGATTAGTTATGTCAATATTATATTTCATACATTAGCATATTATTGTATATTTCCAACTTAGGATTTATTTCCTAATAACCTACTTCCTTTCTTGTAGGTTTATTACATGGATAAACTTATATGTTTATTATCATATGTACAATATTATAATTGTGCATTTATATAATTGTCACTATATTTTATGCATAACTTGATCTTATGTTATACATTTCTCTTTAGTATTTCCTTACTCAAGGGTTGGTCAATCGAGTTGACCAAGTCAAGGTAGTGGAATTGACTTAATTATATTATCTTGGTTAGTTTTACACAAGTAAACCAAACTTATATGATTCGTATTAAATGTCTTGAATTATATGGTTCACCATTATTTCATGTTTACATTCCAACATTAGAATTTCTTATCTGATGTTTTAGAACTCTTTTCTCCTTATCTTATATTATCCCACTAATGATATTATATGGTTGTTCAACTATATTTTATAATCTTCACCAGATCATATATTTTTATTTATATATATGAATTATGGGACCATTTATTAAAATGACACTTTTATAAGATATTCATTCTTTCTTAATGAATATTACTACCTTATAATTGTTACAACTCTTATAACATTATAAACCATATTATAAATTTCATCTATAATATCCCAAAATTCTGTAACATCCATTACCATTTCTATTATTTACAAGTCTACCACATCAATTATATAATGTTACATTATAGTCATAAACCATATATTATGACATTATACCCTTATATCATTTATAACCTATGGAATATACTTGTAAATTTCCGAACAGACCCCAGTTCTGTCCAGAATTATTTCACAACCTCCAAAAGTTTCTTTAATTACTAAATGACCCCTTTTATTACATAAACTTTACAAATGTCATAATAACTATATATTATACAACTCATTCTATTTAACTCCAAATTTAGCCCCATAAATTCTCAAAATTTCATAACAGACCCTAGTCTGTCTTATACACTATTTTGACCCAGTATTTTTAGTATTTACACTTCTACCCCATATATTGTATATTTCTACATTAACTCCAAAACTTAATATAAATTGGTAATTAAATTATTTAATCACCTAATTTGGTCAAGGACACCACTATGGTCAACTTTGACCTTCCAAACACTGCCTTAACCCCATTTTTACTGTAATTATAGAACCTATTCCATTTTTTCCTATAATTATATTTTAACCCCAAACTTTGTAAAATCTCATAATTTTCATCTAAATTCATTTTAACCTCTAACTTTCGACTATATTCTCCTACAACCCATATAATTTTATTTAATTACCGTTTTCACCCCAAACTTTATAATAAGTACATAAATTAATTTAAATGTACTTCAAACTTTAAATAACTTAAATAGAATGGCCTAATGACATGACCTTATTACAACTTTGCTTAATAACATAAAATTACACTTAAATATCTTTAAAATACTTGTAAAATCTTGGCCTTGCACTCAACTTTTCCATATTTACCAATTTTCCACATAATGTCTTAAATTTGACATTTATGTTACTTAATCACTTAAATGATCAAATAAAATTAACAAAATCATTTCTTTGTTCTTAGGTCAAAATTGACCATTTAACCTTGTCCACTCATGGCAATAATTACAACATAAACTTAAGAGCATGTTAACATGTTAATAATGACATTAAGGCATTATATACCATGATTTTTAATGTCAAGCCCTTGCTTTGGCTACGGAAGCTTAGGACAAGTTTCACACAGATTCTTTAACATGTTTTATACAACAAAATAAGGACATGATTAAACTCCAAACATGAGGTAATCATAGGAAATGTTATAATTCATGAATTCAAGGTAGAATTACCTTAGATTAACTAGGCTTCCCATAGATGTTCTCGGCCTAATTTTAAGAGGCAAGAAAGAGTATAAAAATAACTACAAATTTATTATAATAACAATGATCATAACAAGGTAGAAAGGTAATAGAAGTTCTAGATAAAATTCCTTAAAGAATGGATTTTGTCTTGAATTCGGCCACCCTTGCCAAGTATAAACTAGATACTGAATAAACATGATAAGGAAGATATAATAAGTGTATTAACTCAAGGAATACAGCTATTAAAACTGTAGAAGTGAAGGATAAGGTTTAAGGTACATTTTTACCTTAACATTGATTTTTGCCTAACTTTGATCCTAGTTCTTGTTTCATCCGAGATTTCACCCATTTTTTAAACACCAACTCACTGAGGATGAGCCATGGAATGAGATTAAAAGTTAGTTCATTGGATAGATCTTCAAAAGAGGAAGATAATGAACTAAAATATGGCTTAAGGCATTACCTAATGAAGTGGGAGTTGGATTTCTTATAAGGCAGATCAATAACACAGAAATGGACAGTTCAAAGAGCTGAGGATTTGGCTGGAACAAGATGATATGAAAGAGAAAGTCTAGGTTGGTCATAAGTAAAGGAGGAAAATATTATAATGAATAGTAAATGGTGACTAATGTCCTTTGTTAGATATTTTGATCAAGGTGCAAGGTGGCATTTATCCCTCTTGATTCCCGACCAATTTATTCAGAACAAGGGTCCTTAGTTGTCCATTGACTTGACTTAGATAATCAAAGCTTAATATTGGCACTATTTGGGTACTATTCACATTTTAGTGCCAAACTTTGGATTTTGTTTCGTAAATAATTTGATTTAGGGTTACTAATGTGATACTAAGTAGCACATGTTGATTAGGGTGTATACAAGGCCATTTGGCCATCCAAAGTTAATTTTTGAGCACTTTGACAAAAATGTGTCTTAAGGAGTTTTAGTGCTCCTTTTTGTGTTTTAACTCATTCTAGAGCTTGGTTTGCTTTGTTAATGATTTTATTATGTTAATAACTTAATTTGAAGGTTTAGGAATCCACTTTGGACTCTAGTTGAGGTCATACTGAAATACCCCTAACCTTAAAAACATAATTCAATGATCAATTAATGATCTAAGATGGTTAATAAACATCTAAATACCATTGGGGAACAATCTAAAGATCTCAACAAGGCAAAACATGTCTTAAGATCGGTAAAGCCAAAAATGTGCTTTAAGACACCATAGAGATTGTATGACCTCAATTAGGATCCAAAGTGGATTCCTAAGTATTATAATTAAGTAATGAACACTATAAAAATATTCTCAAATGAAACCAAGCTCAAAAACATGTTCTAACACAAATTGTGCTTTAAAACTCCTTAAAGCACGTTTTTGAGAAAATTGACTTTCTGAGTGGGTTTTGAGTAGTGTTAGGCATTGGATTAGACCTTGTTATACTAATGTACTATAATGTACCCCATTAGAAGGTCTAAATCCAAGATTTTCAAAAAAATCAGAAATATGGCATTCATTTGTGAATAGTAACCCAAATAGTGCATTTTTAAGCAATATTGACTAAGTCAAGTCAATGGTCAAGACTTGACCCATCCATATCCTAAATGAGGCGGCAGCTTAAGGGATGGAGGACAGCACATTCACCTTTAATCAAAATATCTAGCCAATTTGGTGAATCACCATTTACTATTCCATTTATTACTTTTCTTACCTTAAAACACAAATTCTTTCTTTCTCTTTCCTCTTGTCCCATTCCAGCCGAGCCCTTTGCAGTTCCTAAAGCTCTCAAGCTATGTTATTGAGCATTCAAGGCAAATCAAACTCTTTTCCACCTAAGGTAATGGTTTAAGGCATATTTTTGCTCTTTTTCTTCATCTCTTCATCACCTACACATGGAGCTTATAATCTATCATTTTCCATGGCTTATTCTAAGTATTTTAACCCTTGAACAAGAGCCAATCTCGGCTGAAGCAACCCATGGGACCAAGGTGGTCAAAATTTCCATTATAAGGTAAAAACATACCTTAAGGATTCTAACTCTTCATCCGGTTTTCTTCTTCTGTTTTCTATGAGTTTATACACTCATAATCTTCATGTTTTCATGTTGGTTCAGTGTGTTAACCACTTGGAGCAAGAGTGGCTGAAAATCAAGAGAAGAATCATTCTTTAAGGCATTTTCCAAGGTAAAATCTATTACCATAGCACCTTGTTGTTGCCTAGCTATTCCCCATGTTTTATGGTGAATTTAACACCATGTGGTGTTCTTGATTCAGGCTGAAACCCATTTGAGACTACCATTCCTTTTTAAGGTGATTTTTGCCTTAAAACTTACATTTAATTGTTCCTTATGGTTAGCTCATGCTTGGAGTGTAACCATATCTTATTTTGGTGTATTAAACATGTTTAAGTGCTGTGGTGATTTTTCCTCCAAGCTTCCGAGTGGATATTAGGGCTTTAAGTACCTAAATCAAGGTATAAAGACCTTAAACTTATGTTATTATGATTTTTCAGCTCATATTAAATATGTGCCGAGAGTGGAGTTAATTAAATGGGTGATTTTAACCTAAGTATGGAAAAAATGACATAGATAAATTAAGCTAGTCATTTAAGGGGTTTAATTAACATAATGGTCAAATTATGACATTATGTGGAAAAATAATTAATGTAAGGTAAGGCCGAGAGCTTATAGTATATTTTAAGCTATTTATGTGTAATTTTATGTTATAAAGCAAAGTTGTAATAAGGCCATGTCATTAGGCCATTTTATTTAAGTTTAAAAGCTTATTTGATTTAATTTATGTACTTACTATTAAGTATGGGGTCAAAGCCATAAATAAACAAAATTAGAGGGGTGTAGGTGAATATAGCCGAAAATTGGGATTTAAAATGTATTTAAATAAAAATTATAAGATTTTATAAAGTTTTGGGGTGAAATTGTAAATATTGGAAAGTTTAGGGTAATTTATGTAATTACAGAGAAAGTGGGGTCAAAATGATGTTTGGAAGTCAAACATTGACCAAGCAAAAGACTTTGACCAGATTTGATGATAATTATCAATTTATACTAAGTTATGTATTAAATTGTAAAAATTACATAACATATGGGTATATAGGAGATTACCGAAAGTTTTGGGGTATAAAATGGTATTTTATACAACTATGGGTTATTAGGAATTTATTTGGTTAAATTTGGAGTTAATATGGATTATATAAGTATAATATATGATATTTTATATCATTGTTACATATAGGTAACATTTGTGGTAAAAACCATAAATATGGAGAGTATAAGGTTAGGAATGATGTTTTTAACCTTTTGGTATAGTTTGGTAATTTTTGGAATTTTATATGAGGTTTTATGAAGATATATGTATAATATATAGTTTTAATGACATTAGAAACTATATGTTATAAAATGGGGTTATTTGGTGAATATGGAAAGTTGGTGGGTTGGAAATTAATTTAGAACAGGCCTAGGGTCTGTTTGGTTATTTTGGGACTTTATAACCATAGGTTATAATTATATTAAGGTTTAAGTATTATAATATAAGGTATATATTATAAGTGTGACAATGGAATATAATTTGGGGTTTATTTGTAAAATCTGAAAGTATAGTGGAATTAAATAAAAACTGAGAAGAGTATGGTATATTTGGTATTTTATAACACTTATAACTATAGGTTATAATTGTTTTAATGACATAAATGTCATAATATATGTTATATAACTATAATATAACATTATATAAATTATGTGGTGGATTTTGTAAATATTAGAGAACAAGGGTGCTGTTCGGAAATAATGGGAATTTTAGAATAAAAATTTATAATATGGTTTTCAATGTTATAAAGGTTATAACATTTATAATATAAAAAATATTCATTAAAAGAGAATGAATATATTATAAAGATTTACCATATAATAAATGGTCCCATAATACATATATAAATAAATATATGTTATGGAGTGAAAAATACAATATGGTACAAATAACCATATAATATCATAATTTAAAATGATATAGAGTAAGAAGAAAAGAATTATAAACATTGGATAAGGAAATTCTAATGTTATGTTGTTCATGAAATAATAAGGAGTTATATACCTCAAAGTATTTTCAAATACGAATTATACAACATTACACTTGGAAAAACTAACCTTAGGAAAATAAATACTAAGGTGAGATGTATAATATATGATTAAGATTATACATGCAATATAGTGATAAACTATATAATATACAAAAGTGTATTAAATTACATGCGATGACAAACGTTTAAAGTTAAGTATATTAATATACACGACGTAACCACGCATGTAATATAGCATTTTTCCTAATCCCGAGTTAAACCGAAATCCCAACAAACGTTATCAGTTAGCAACGGGGAATAAACCGGGATGGATTAGTAACGGTACGGGGTGCCGTAGTGTATTGTTGGTATGAGATGCTGATGCATAGTGTGATGCATATTAATAGATTGTTAGAGGCGTCTCGAGGATCGCCAGAGAATTTAGCTGATTCATACTCCATGGTCTTATAATCCCGGTGCACGGTATGTTATTTATGTGACTTGATTGTCTCTGAGGATTTCCTCAGTTCAGACATTGTGTGAAAATCTTTGTTAAGATTGAATGTCTGCTTGTGTGAATTAATATGCTTGAGTTGTGTATTAATGTTGCCTTATTATTATTACTATTGTACGATAACAGTACCGTTCGTATATATGAACATATTATAAAACGAACTAGCGGCAATGATGCTATCTTATATGTGTAATATAAGGAACATAAGTAAAACGTTGTAGCATTAGGATAATAAGATATATATATATATTATCCGAGACTTATATACGGAGCATTGGCCTTTTTAATGCCGCTCTCGTATCTAACACTGGATCCCGAGTCGACATACTCAGGATTGGACTAACGACCTTAGTCTACTGTGTTAGGAAAAATAGTAAAACGATGCGATGGTATAGATGAGTTTATCAAGAGGATGTGGCTCTTGCTGTGAATTGTGATCAATTAACGATACTAGGATACTGTGTGGGTATTTGTAAGTATCAGGATAAATTTCCAACGGACTACAGATGGTTCGTCGGTCGGAGACTCTACCGCTGGAGCGGCTACTGCCGTGGGTGACCCGCCATTGGAGATGGGTAACTTAGAGACACGTCGTTTTAACGAGACGTTGTCATTAGGCATGACTGAACAATTATGAACAACTATATTAGGTCGTACACTAGGCGAACATTATTTGGGCTTGCATGCCAAAGACGAGAATTTATACTTGTTTATAATCCTCGTTGTTTCACCTTGTTGCTCATTGGTTATGCTTTGTGGTTATATGTTGTATGTTGGTGGATTTGTTGAAACGAGTCGTTGTACTCATATGTGCGTTTTGAATTGGTTTAACTGAGTCATTGTACTCATATGTGTGTTGTGAATTGGTTTAATTGAGTCGTTGTACTTATATCTATGTTGTGAACTGGTTGAGTCGAGTCGCTGTACTCGTGTGTGGATTATTGTGGATTGTTTGGTTGAGTGAGTCGCCGTACTCAATTATGAACTATTAAGTGTTTGTTGGAGTGGAGTCTCTGTACTCATATAAGCGTTGTAACGCTTTCAGTTGGATTTTACGATGTGATGTGTGAAGCCGGGGGCTTGTTTGCTATTTGAGTTACTGCAATATATTTGTTGCTTTACAGTTTTTATATTAAACTACTTGCATGAAAATGAATTGCATGCTCTCGACCAATTACCTGAGGGTCTGAGGGGGCATGACAGTCATGTAGTAACATACTCAGCAGGGCTGATTCCATACCACAAACAAATATTTTGCAGGTATGCAGCTTCTGGTGTCGACAAAGAGCGGGACACGCTGGGTAGTTTAGTTACAGTTGTTTAAATATGCACTGTTGTATTTTGATACAAACATAGAAACGTGTATAGGATTGGGGTACTTAGAATGCTCACTATGATTGTATTTTATGTTGGAATGGAAGGACAGATGTATCTCTTGTTGTCATTGTGGGAAATTGTTTCGTATTTATGAATATATCAGTAAGCACGTTATTACTCGTATGGGCGAGTGAGAACGGTGACACCAGTAGTTCAGTTGTTTAGATTACCGCTGCGATTACAATGTTAAGTAAGACAATTAGGAGCCGATTAGAGTAGGGGTGTTACACACACAATCTCTTAGATTTCTTAAAGTACATTTTTGGTTTTAAGTGATCTTATGGCATATTTTTGCTTTATAAGATTTTACATTGTTCTTTTATGGTCCTAAGATAATTTTTAATCTTATTAGACCATAATTATATCATTTAATCATGTTTCAATAGTTAGGGGTATTTCCAGACGTGTTGCACATATCCGCTTTAGTTCCTTTCGTTGTGGACACTAACTATTGCTGTATGCTACAGATGGTATAACTACCCGTCCATTCCGAACCTTTAGCAGTTTTTATGTAACTTGTTGATGTAAATACTACTTTTTTCTTTTGTTTTGTTTGCAGATGGACCCAAAGGACAAACAAAAAGCGGAAAATTCTACTACTAGGGCACTTAAAAGGAAGAAGGTCACAAGATCTGCTTGGAGCAAATGGTAAAGAGGCGGTCCAAGCACCTTGCAGACCAACCATTTGCATTCCATTCACTTGCTGCCTCATCTTCCCACCCTGTTGCTGCTCCTCCTAGCTTTTCACAGCTTGCCATGATCACTCGCTTGTCTCCTATTAATCTGGAGTTTATTTCACCAAGGAAGAGGATCACGTCAGACATTGACAACAATGATGATGAGGACCAGCAGACCCTCGAAGATTAGTTAGCCCTTCCCGCTCCAAACGGTGCACTAGTTGTCGGTGAAGGATATACATCAGATAAGGGTTGAATACCCACCAATTGGTTCTTCACCCTAGAGTCCGTCCTTATTGTCGGTGGTCCTTCAGATTGCAGCCTTCTATGAAGCTTTGACGGATATGTTATTCTAGATTTATGGCGAGGAGTGGTATGTATTCTATAACATTTATTTTTATATTATTATTATTGTTATCCTTAATGTTTATTTTTGTCAATTTGAATAAATATATTATAAATTATGGTTATTAAGCATGACTATATAATTTCTATTAATATTTTTTCATTTTCATTGTCTAATGTTTATAAACCATGAACCAAGTAATGAGGATAGAATAGTGGGCAAATTTTAAATATAAACGATAGAATTTGTACACATTGAAAACTGATAATAAACCAGTATATATCTGTAGGAGTGTGGTTGTTTGACGTTAACTTCTAGAGACCCTTTACTGGAAAAGTGGTGTGCTGATCTCCGAGAGGGATAAGAAGGTAGTTAGAGACAATGGGTTAGCGCATCTTCATGACTTCCCCCACAACTATTTTGATTTGGCATTGATATCTGCCTTTGTGGAGAAGTGGCAGTTGGAAACCAACACCTTTCATCTACCTTTCAGTGAAATGAAAATCACTCTATATGACGTCTACTACATAATGGCCTAGTGATTCAGGGGAGAGTTATTGCTTTAGATGCCCTCAAGAAGATGCGTGGAGGTGCAGGACCGCTAAATCTGACTTTGGACCATGCACTAGATGCACTTGCTGAGGTGCTAGGCCTTTCTTCTGTCAATGTGGTGAAGGAATAAGGGCGGCATCCTCTACATTAAGGTTAGGGAGTGGTGTGGCCACACGGATGCCACATACGCTTGCGAGGCTCATGGCTATCTATTCTATTTGTTTGGGTGCACATTGTTCCCCGACAAGGGGAATGACAAGGTGCGGCCCTACATAACGTGGCCCCTACAAGACACTGATAAGCCTCAGACTTATCATATTTTAGTAGTTAGAATGATATGAATTAGAATGAAAATAAGGTTAAAATAGCTAATTTTCATATTATCTTACATATAAAATCTATTATATACGTTCAGCCTTATGTTTGGTATGTTTTTCATGTCAGGAATAATCTCTGATCAAAATATAAAGTTTTGCCGGGCATGATGTCGGAAGTCCAACTCACGACAGCAGTATGGGGCAACACAGATGTGTTGCCGGATGTAGTGTCGAGTTTCCTTAGCCGGCACAAATGGGACGTCACCTCGGTTCATCAAAAGATAGTAGTTAATTACTGTTAACAAATCAACCGATACCGGGTATGGTATCAGACATCCCCTGTCCGGCACAAGCATCGTCTCGCTAATTTGGCGGTTTAACTGACCATTATAAATTACGTAGTGCCTGGTACTACTGATCCGGCATGACTCCCGACACATGAAGACTCTGAAGTCTATCAATAGGCTGAGAGTCTGCACACTTCGATGTTCAACATTATCATTGTACATTCACGCCTCAGATTACACAAATCACCGTGTAGTTGTTGCCAAGGAGTTCTACGCTTCCAACCTACAAGAAGAAGATTCTATCGGGTTCGAAGGAATTCTCACTAAGTTTGATTCTCTTTTTCTCTTTACATTCTTCTTGTAATTGTATGGTTGGTTGAGTAGGATCCTTGGTTATCCTTGATTAGGGATGATCATCTTTGTAAACCAATTATGATCATTTAATATATTTGCAAGTTTCAACTAAGATTTTGGTTATTATGCAAGTTGAATAATGTTTGTGCTACTTGTTTTCTTCACTCAAAATTCTATTCAAGTGAATCAAACAAGAGTAAAATAGGTTGTGGAACCTTAGTGATCTTTAACTTTGTTTTCTATAAATTAGGCAACAACACTTAAAATTAGGAATTAATCTATTTATTCTCCACTATCTTGTTTGTTTATTGGCAACATAATGGCTGGATTCGATAATGGATTGTGAGTTTCCTTTTTCATATCCGAAACTGGAAAGATATTAGCATTTTGGTCATATCGGGTGCTTTGTCGGGTGTCTGGCGTCCGGCGCATTCAAAGTCGTTGAATATGCCGTGCGTCTAATGTTCGACAAGACATCCAACACGTTCATATGTTTGATTAATTCGAGACTTGCTAATTCAACTTTGAGATCATATTTATAATTAGGTTGATTATTATCCCGAATCAAGGATGATTCATTGTAAATACCACATTTAGTTAGATTATCAGTTAGTTATTTTAATTTGAAATTATTATTCATTTTCCCCTTGTTAGAATTAGGCAATTACTAAGGATTATGGCTTATTTTCTATTAAGTCCCTTGGGTTCGATACTCTTGGTCGTAATTTACTTACACTTTATTCCGACCGGGATTTTTGCTACCCGTATTGGAGTTCAGTAGTATTCTTTTATTTGTTTTGTATATTCTTTTCCCTACTAAAAATTCTGTTAGCAAAATGGCGGGACTTGGAATTAGTCCAAGTCCTAAAATTGGTTATTGCCCTATTCCTTATTCGTTGATTCATTATTCTTTTTATTAATTGAACATGCCATGCGTGATGCCGGGTGTTATGATCCGGCTCATTCGGAGGAAGTCCGACGCTGGGAATTATGCTTCCGGCACTCCGCTCGGCATGTCTCAATTTTAGTGTTCTTTTTTTTTTGTTTTCATAAAATGATAGATTTGTATATAATTCGTCCCTTTTATTTTTATACCATTCGTTTTTATTTTTATTTTCCTTATTCGTTGTTAAATATTTTCCCGCATTACTTGGTTTTGATCCTCCTATATCTATCTCACCCATATATGAACTTTGTATTCAGGTTGCTTACAAAATGTGGGTGGATGAAATGCAAAGTGGGGATTCAAGGCTCTTTCAATTTTTACACATTTACATAGTAAATGCCTTGGAACCCCGTATAAGAGTGGAGACTTTTATAAAGCGAAGGAGGATGAATCCAGCCCTCACCTTTCATCACCTTAGTACCCAAGCACACATGAGGGTTATACCAGTAGAGGAACTTTGGAGGAGATACCCTCACATGGGTATATTCACTAGTAGGGTTCTTAGAAGGAGATACCCTCTCTATGGTATATTCACTAGTAGGGTTAGGCGATGTAGGTTTAGAGTTATATATTAGATGTATTGGATTATGAATAATAAGTGGTATTATTTTAACAACGATGATATCTTTTCTTAAATAAAATTTATATCTATGTGTTTCAAGATTTATAATAATTTCCGTGTTACATAAAATATTTCTTTATGACATCTCTTAGGTATTCGTTCTTCTAAGTGAATGCTCCTTCGATCTCGTAGTCTTCTAGAAGAATTAGCCAACTACGACCCTGAGATCAAGAGGACCCTTATTCGTTCTTTAAAACAAAAAGAACCAACAAATCACACAAGAAGAATCAAGTACCTTTCACGAGATGACAACTCCTACCGTCCGCAACATCAACCAGCCATCCAGTCAAGGCCAACAACCCGCTATCAACCTTTCTCCCCTTCCACAATCCGATTACGATGAGTGGTAAAAATTGAAACCATATCATTGAATTTGCGGTGTAAAGGAGTTGGGATTGTTTGATGGCTCAAGTTCAACGAAGCCTTGCTACACGTAACCAAGTTTTTGTAACATGTCAACAGCCTTACCGTAACCGATGTTGTCCTACAATATGCATGACTCTCCCTCTTCCCTCACAACCTCACTGGGATTGTGAGCAAACGGTACCACCGTCTAACTCCAAGTACCATTTCCACATGGGATGACGTGACAACTGAATTCTATGACAAATTCCTACCACCAAGTCAAACTCTAGGGATGATCGTCGAGATATACAATTTCAAACAACCAGGATCGAAGAACATCTATGAGACTTGGGATCGGTTCAAGGGGTTGCTTCTGACATGTCCTCACCATGGCCTCACCAAGGAACAACTTTCTCGGTTGTTCTACAAGAGATTGATAAACCAGTGTAAAACCATGGTTTTATCCTCCCTCGGTGCAGATGTCCTGAAGAAACTAAGAGAGCGATTTCTAAGTGGAATTGAATCCCTCTGTGAAGAAATTAGAGATTGGGCCACCGGTGGATCAAGAGGCGGTACCCCAGGCTTGTACCATGTAGGTGAGAATGACAATAAATTTTATAAATTAATGAAGAGTCATGACCAATTGTTGGAGAGCAACGCTCAGTAGTCAATAAAGGTAAGTGCCCTACAGAAAGTTGTAGAGTAGTTGACAATGAGTGCCCCCCTCAGCAAGCAAATATGGTGAATGCAAGAACACATGCTCAGGTAACTCGTTCTTCTATGTTTTCTTTACCACCTCCTGACGTGTCCTGTACACAGTGTGGTGGAACACATGATTTCGAGTAATGCCCTGAATTGCAAGAGTTAAAGGCATCTAGGGAGGTCAGTTACGTGAGCAACAACCAAGAGTTAAAGGCATCTGAGGCCGCCTTGGCAACGCGGTGCCCAAACCCCTCAAAATTTCCAGAACCATGCAGGTTATGAAGGAGGTCCAAGGCAATTCTCACAACCTCCTTATGGTAGAGTTCCTTATAACCAACCATCCCAACCTCCATCTAATTTAGAAGCAGACATAGTAGAGATGCGTGACATGATGAAGGTGCTACTGAACAAATTTCGAGATGCTCAGGAAGAGATCTCAGGCCTTCGCAAGGACCACAAGTCGTTGCAGTCGCAAGTACAACAACTGCTTACTCAACCGTGGCCACCCGGTCAACTACCATCCCAAACTCAACTTAATCCAAGAGACCACGCCAAAGGCCACATGTGAGGCTTTTTTTCATCCAGTCCTCTTCATACCACAGAGTATTTTCTTCCATGTTCCTTTTCTTTTTCTTTATTTTCTTTATGAAGTTGTTCCTTTAAATTAATTAAAAAGAGACTTGCCGTGCGAAAAGTCGGGTAGACCACATCCAGCATTGAGGAACTCAACGTGCCGGGTTACTCACACCCGGCATCTGGCCCAGCACCTCGCGTTTCCGAAAATATATATATCGGGTAAGTATTTTTTTACCCTCTCACTTTTTACCCTACCAATAAACACAAACAACTAACACACCGTAGCTCCCCCTCCCACAAGTGACACACCTCCACCTAAGCTCCACCACCGGAACCTCTCCTGCCGCACCACAGAGACCAACCGTCGCCTGCATTAAGCTCCAACAACCTATTCTCTACCTGTACATTCAAACCGAACATGTTCCTTTTGCACTCCTTGTTTCAATTTTGATTTTTTATTAAATATGTCGGTTTGTATGATTCTGTAGTTAATAAACTGAATTAGGGGAACTTAGGACCTGATTTGAGCATTTTCGAAGGTGTTCTATGCTTCTGTATGATTTCTGCGAATCTGAGTTTCTGGTTGAAATGTTGAATGTGCCGGATGAATGTTCCGGGTAGCACACATTCGGCATAGCTAAGGTTGAAATGCCGGGTTGCTCCTGTCTGGCACCCTGCCCGGCACATCTGTGTGGTTGATTTTTCTTTGCCGATTCTAACTCTATTCTTCTAATTTAGTGTCTAGGATACTGTTTGTTCAAGATTTTCTTCCTTTCGGCATCTAATTAACAAGAATATGAGCACATCATGGTTTGACTCTAGGTTATTTGAATTTTACAATTTCTGCTGAACTAACATTGATAACATGTTCCATGGTACTCTGCTGTTCTCTTTTCTGCAGATGGCTCACAGAATAGCCACCACTCCTTCACGCACATCTTGCTTTGACTCTGAGGAGGAGGAGTTATTTGAGCAGGCTGATGCAGCCATGGCGGACGCCACCACAGAGGAGGACGAGGCTGCCCCTGCACCTGAGGTCCTGCCACCCCGTCGTTCTACCCGACGGGCAGGCAAGGAACCAGCTTCAAGCAGTGCTCCACAACCTGCCAAGAAAGATAAGACGGGGAAGAAGAGGAAGCGAGCATCTCTAGAGGTTCAGAGTGTGTCGGGCTCCACATCTACAACCCCTGAGCTTGGCAACTTGGGCACTCCCTATCTCCTACGGTCCCGTATCCAAGAGGACCCACAGTTTGATGTGGAAGGGTTTATCAGCTCCGAAGTCACCCGCTACTACCATCACTCCAAACAGAAGGGTAAGTGGGTCCAAGAGCGGCGCATAGATCAGAGCGTTCACCAGCTATCACATATTACCTCGCTCTTCCAAAGGCATGGATGGATGGGAGTACTCGATATTGGGCACAACCACTTCTACTCAAAGTTTGTGAGAGAGTTCTATGCTAATACTAAGTATCTTGGGCAGCCTCAAGTCTCTGAGATACAGATCCGATCCGATGTCTCTTCTATTCGCATTTTGGTTACACCTCAGAGCATGGCACGCATCCTCGATATCGCTTATAATCCGAGGCAGAGCTGCTTCACCTGGTAGTACCTCGCCAGCGCACACTCAGCTATTATTGCTCAGTTTGGGTCATGGGTTCAATACATGGATCGGGCCCATACCAGAGCTCGCCATGTGATCCCTGTCACTTTCACCACTGAACTTTAGCTCCGAGTGGCCATGGAGATCATTCGCCACAACATCCGGCCATGCAAGCACAATGAGCTGAATGACATGGACTGTACGCTCCTTCATTACCTTCATGGAGCAGTTCAGGGTACCATTTCAGCACGGTTTTTGGTACACCGACTGATGTTTGCTCAGTTGGTTCGGGCGATCCTACACAAGGATGCACAGCGCCCTATCTTCCCGATGCTCCTTAATCAGCACATCATCCATACTTTGGGGGAGGATCGGATTCCCCGCACTCTCCATTACCATCTTGAGTCCTCCCTCATAGACCTTCATCTGATTCGACGGTGGTGGTTTCAAGAGTCAGCATCGGGCGAGTACCAGTTTGTCCCAACAGATCAGCGGCCTAGGACACATGCCACTGTTCAGGACTACCCCAGCTACTAGGGAGAGGAGCCCCAGCTCATGTTGCCTCCGCCTCCTTCGTTTACCCCTCAGCCTCCTTAGACTTTTGCTTCTGCTACTGACATGGGTCCTCTCTTTGAGCAGATGGATTACTTCCAGCAGACCCTTGATCAATAACAACAGTCTTTTGATGTTTATAGACATGCTCAACAGGACTCTTAGACTGATTTTGAGACCTTCCGAGCCAGCTATGAGGGGTATTGTACTAAGATCATGGGCCGGGTTAAGGTGGTAGTGCAGAGCCATTAGACAGTTGTTACTGGGCAGCAGATTTTTGAGGAGCGCATTACTTAGTGCCAGAAGGAGCATGAGAGGAGGGTTGAGGATCGTCTCATGATGGCTGTGAATAAGATGGATAAGAACATGGCGACCGATAGGAAAAGGCCATGAAGGAGATAAGAAGACAGTGGAGTGCTCTATGACTGCTTTGATTAAGAGCCTCCTTCGCAAGGACAAGAAGAAGTGGAAGGCGCTCTGGGAGGCAAAGAAGAAGGGCCTCCTCACACCTAGCTCTTCTAGCCTCTCTACTTCCCCAGCGGGTTCTCCTGACTCTTCTTCTGGCACACCGCCACCATCCTTAGCGCTAGCGGCAGTTTTCTAGTTCATACTCTCTCTCTTGTCTTGTTTTCTTTTTCTTTTTACTTTTTATTTCTATTTTTTAGTGTTCTTCTCTTTCACTGCTTATTTCTTTTTCTTCCCTATTGTATTGTGGATGCTTTTGTACTTTTATGGGTTTTTGGTTTCAGTTGCCTTTAAATCAATTGTAGTTGACTTATGCTGTGAACAACTCCGATATCATGGCCCATCACAAGTGCAGGCCATTGCCCACCATGGTTCCTCCATTACAAGGGGAGTATTTTGTTCTACTATGGTTATTTATGTTTATTTTCGTCCATTTTATTTTCTCTGTTTTTCTATGTTCTTCACACTGAGAACAGTGTTCCTCTCAAGTGTTGGGTAGGGAATCCTTAAAATTAATTAATTTTTTTTATATATATAAATAATTAGTATTAGTTTTAATGTTTAAATGGCAATAAGTTTGAAGTTTATTGACTTTCTACTAAGCTTTTTGCATGTTCCTTGATAAAGTAAGATTGGGGAAGGATAAGTGATTGTTCTCTCAAGAGGTAAGCTTTCTAATGAATTTTAGATTTCTAATTTAACTTCACGACTCTCTTTATTAATCAGCACATGAGTATATGACCTTACTCCTATTTTTATCTCTGATTTACTTTTGGGTAATATTTGTCCTCCCTTCTCTTTCAAACAGTGAAATTTTTTTTGGGTGAAAATCTTAAATATAGATTGTATATTAAAGAAAAGAAAGAGAAAAGAAGAAAAAATAAGGAAAAAAGAAAGAGTTGTTGAAAAAAAAGATGAAGCATTATTCTATGAGGTTACAAAAATTGCCTCAGAATAAAGAAACACTCGAGAGTTTTTCCATTTGCTTTATTCCTAAATTCCCTATTCTTAAATAAAGTCCAGGCCAGGTTCAGAAACCTATGAAAAATAGGGCTGAATTATGGAACAATCAATGAGTGTCTTAGCCATATTTAGAAACCCTTGAGAAATAGGGTTGAATATGGAAACCGGAAAAAGGAGAGACTACAAATCTCTTATATAAAATAGCCCAAGAGTTTTTGATCGGTTTTTGAAATTGAATATTTTATTTTATACCCCTTAGTATGTCTTTAACAAAACAGGGGGGATTATGTGATGCTTGAGATTTAGAGTTAGGTAGTTGGAAATAACTTATCTAGTTGTCATTATTAAGGTTATCTGTTTTGTGCATAAGCTGATATTCTTTTCTGATTAAGTTTTGCTCGAGAACTAGCAAAATTTAAGTGTAGGGCGTTGATAAGCCTCAGACTAATCATATTTTAGTAGTTAGAATTATATGAATTATAATGAAAATAAGGTTAACATAGCTAGTTTTCATTTTATCTTACATGTAACACCCCAACCGTTAATCTCATCATTACCTCTTAAACCGTTACTAATTACTCCTACTCACACAGCGGAACTCTAATTACAACGAGGGGTGAAACAACGCCGTTAGCCACCCATGTGGCTAACCAGGCCTTTCTTACATACCGTAACGGTCTGATGAACTGGAACAACCGAGTACTTCATACAACACAATACTCAATTCATTTCTTTACTATACCGAGTCTACAATATACGGATGCCGATAACATACTCGGACTTACACCTCATTCAAATGCATAAGTAATTAAGATCTAACTACCCACGCTTCATAACTGTCCCCGTCCTACTCTCTCGAACGTGGTCAGCTTCAAGTACCTGCACACTAAAAACGTTCCCCCTAGGGGGTCAGCTTACGCTGCGCATGAATTCGCATATACCGCGTGCTAACCGCGGTACGCCGACTACTTTGGGTCGGATATACATGGAGTTCATTTTAATCAAACAACATGCATCATGGCAATACAATATATATGTAATCACACAAGGAATCTACATCCAATCACGGAACACGATTCCTAACTAACATAACAATGTTGTTAGTGGTAACTGGTTACTCTTAGGCATTGAGGGTTATTCCTCACTATGCCTTGTTTACTTATTCGATACCTCACCCGCTCTCTCGGGTTACTTATTCGTATACACACCCATTCTCTTGGGCTACTCATTCTTATACTTACCCATTCTCTCGGGTTACACATTCATATACTCACCCCTTTCTCTCGGGTTATTTATACTCATTATCTCACCCGCACTCTTGGGTTATTTATACTCATTATCTCACCCACACTCTTGGGTTATTTATACTCATTATCTCACCCACACTCTTGGGTCATTCATACTCAAGCTCTTGTAGATTCTCGAGACACTACAGGTCTCCTACGTCACGCTTGTTACTCTTAATACATACTCGAGCCAAAACTCATGGCTCTCGAGCATAGTCTTACTTCCCCGGTTTCGACCCTACTCTGGGTCTAGCATGGTGGGAAGGTTCAACTAGCTCCCGGAACTCTCTCTTAGTTCCTATCTCTTTTTACACAAGTCCGAATACTCTCGGACTACTCTCGTTCCCATACACTCCTCTCTCGGAGTTATTATAATATTACCTGTTTTAGTCTAGAAACATCACTCTCGATGTTTCTAATGACATGGGAACATTACTTTAGTTTGGTTAATCTTAGGTTTTAAGAGTTACCTTTACCATACATATACTCATACTTTCGGTTATATTCTTATACCGGGTAAAACCCTCTTATAGGAGGTCGACCATGTCTAAAGGGAGTTACTAATCCCCTAGGTCTCTTTTACCTTCTTTATAAGTTCACATTATTGGACTAACTTCAATCCTCTCGATGGAGGTTCATTTATCTCTCCACTCATATTCATTTCGTGGATTGCTTCAATAAGGTTTTCTAACCGTTATCGGGTATTTACTCAACCCGTACATCTCCTCACGTTCTAGGGAGTTCATATGTTTGTGTTATCGTTATACTTTAATCGATAGCTTGTGTGTGTTTGCATATTACCATTGTTCATGAGACTACCCGATCTACGGGTTTTTAGTCAAACACTACTCTCTATGAGTCGGTCTATGCACTATGTTAGACCACACCGGCATACAAGTATGTTAGTTCATACAACATACAACAAGGCATGCATAATCAAACAAGGGATTGTTTTCATGCTTTAATCTTGATTAAGCCGGCACACAAACACACAAATCAGAGTAACTCGGTTAGCATACGGGGCATGAGAAAATCATACCTTTCACCGGGGTTTTTACTTTTACCGTGTCATCTCACCATGCTCGGGTCACGCACGATTCTCTGATAATGTTTCAAACATTATTATTAATACTAAGCTCATACGGTACATTATTAAATGCTACTCCCGTACTTACCCCGTTATCCCGTTATCTCGGTTTTACTTTTGTTAATTTGAGTTCTCACTTCTCAATCACTTTTAACACTTTCTTACACTTCCCAGGGCCTTTACATGTCACCAAACAAGGCCTTAACATCTTATAACATCATTAACATTCAAACCCCCATCATTTAAACCCTTTAAAACACTCTCTGTAGGTTTCTGGGGGTGGTCCGGGACTTGGTCCCTATCTTAAGTCCCGGACCAAAGCTGGTTATAACTCTCGGGTGGTTTTTCTACCATGGTCCGGGACCTTGTCCCTATCCCAAGTCCCGGACCAACATGGTTGTTCACTCTCGACATAAAAATAGGGGGTGGTCCGGGTCCTTGTCCATGGACTAGGTCCCGGACCCTGCCAAAACCTGCTCCAAACTTGATTTTTCCACTCCAAATCAATCCTTAAACCACCCTTAATCTTTCCATAAACTTTCCAAAAGTTTTCCACATGTTTAATCACCTTAAAACATGCTCTAAAACTCTTCAAATCATAGGCTCAAACCTTACTCAAACTCTTGCTCAAATTCACACATTTTGCATTCTCCCTTTTGCACTAATGCACACTTGTGCATTTTCTAACCTCTCTTGGCACTTGCATTATTGTTCTCTCTTCATTTAACCATTCCAAAACTTCTAAGATAATGCACACCTCATACCAAGTTCCAAGACTCACTCTTAAAGCCTAAAATCTTCTTTGTTTTCTAAAACTCCTAAGGCACTTACACAACCTCTTTTGCTACAGGTTTTTGCACATCTCACCACAATCATCCTCTCATATTCTTGGGTGATCATTTACCCAATTCAAACTCCAACATCACCTAGCTAACCCTAGGTTATTCTCCACACAAAACATCACTTAAACCACTTAGGTTTCCACATAAATTTTGCCATAACTTGGCTACTTCTCTAACATTTCCCAAAACTCATACCACCATTTAAATCATCCTAAAACTAGCCAAACCGCAAGGGTTTTATCAGCACTCAATATCTCTTCATTAATCAAGCAAAATTCATTTCACCATATAGCATAATTCATCGAATACCTAGCTCCCAAACAAGCATTAACTCACAAATGTTTTCTCACTTGCATTATTTCTAAGCAAGCACATTATCACCATAACTCAAGTGGGGTTCATTCATTTAATTAACCCTTCCCAAATGCTAAAACACATAGGATACACATTAGGGTTGGTTTCTTACCTTAATTTCTCTTAAGTTTCTTTTAGACATTCTTCTCCTCTTCTCTTCATCCAAAATCGGTCATGGCCAATCACTAGCCCAATTCTCTAGACCAATATACCAATGGATATAAGGAGTACTCATTAGTTCTCCTAACTATGAAAATAACTCATGAATTCAAGAGGAGGGTTCAAGGCATTAAATTTGAACATTACCTTTGGAAACCCTAGAATTGATTTGCCAAGAATCAAAGGAGGAGCTCCAACCCACCATTGGAGACTTGGAGAATAGCTCAAAACAAGAAAAGGCAAGGCATTACAATGTGCCCAAAATCGGCCAACAAGAAGAGGTGAAGAAAAAATGCAATTTTCTTTAGATATTATTACCTTGGATGAAAGAGGAAGCTTCAAGCTACAAAATGGAGTGCTTTTCTCTTCAAATGGGCAACACCCACGAAAATGAAACTCACCATTTTCGAGTTTTGAAAAGAGAGAATGATAGAGGGTGAGGAGAGGATCACAAATATGTGGTTATTTTTGAGTTTGGAGCTTAAACAAAGCTTGAGCATGAGGAGAAAGAGGGAACTCCATTGTTGTTGTTGCAGCTCAAAATCGCTCAAGGAGGAAGGAGGAGGGGAGCTACGGATGAGAGAGGTGAGGAAGTCAAATGAGAAGAAAGAAAGTGAGAAGAGAGGAGAGAGGAAAGTAACTTATTACTTTACACTTTTCACTATTGTTTCTCTTTCCTTTTTCTTTCTTTCTTTCTTTATTTGTGTGTGAGTGTGTGAGGGACTTATAAAAACCGGCCCCCATTACTTTATTAGGCTGGAGCGTTTTTCGGATTCTGACAGAAAACGCTCGTTATTTTGCCCGGTTTGGCACTATTCACTAACCGGGCCCGTTTTTCGGATTTTTTCTCGTTTCTTTATTTTTAATGGTTATTAAGCTTCCATTAATACTTAATTATAGTTATATAATCAACTATAATTTTTACGGGTCCATTTGACCACTTAAAGTCACGTTTTCGGGTTTTCTCGAAAAACGTGCTTTAAACTCCGTTAGCGTTTTAATCCATTATTTGGATCCGTTTTCTTCGGGAATCATTCCCGTATACTTATTAGGCCTAACTAAGCCTTAGGAATCCATCTCGGACCCTCTCGAGATCATATATCTCTTATACTCATTTAACGCGCATTTTAGCGTTTTTCGCTTTTCAAGCGTTTTCTCTTTTCTTTTGGTTTTATTCTTTTTACCAATACTCTTTAGGCACCATTAGGCCCTTAATAATTTTATTAGAGTAATTTAATCACCATTTTTAGATCCGGGGTATTAAATTACATATAAAATCTATTATGTACGTTCAGCCTTATGTTTGGTATGTTATTCATGTCTGGAATAATCTCTAATAAAAATATAAAGTTTTGTCGGGCATGATGCCGGAAGTCCAACTCACGGAAGCAGTATGGGGCAACGTAGAGGTGTTGCCGGATGCAGTGTCGGGGTTCCCTTAGCCGGCACAAATGGGAAGTTACCTCGGTTTGTCAAAAGATAGTAGTTAAGTACCATTAACAAATCAACCGATGCCGGGTATGGTGCCGGACATCCCCTGTCCAGCACAAGCATCGTCTCGCTGATTTGGCGGTTTAATTGACCGTTATAAAACATGTGGTGCCGGGTACTACTGATTCTGCATGACTCCCGGCACATGAAGAATATGAAGTTTATAAATAGGCCGAGAGTCTGCACACTTCTGATGTTCAACATCATCATTCTACATTCACGCCTCAGAATACATAAATCACCGTGTAGTTGCTGCTAAGGAGGTCTACGCTTCCAACCTACAAGAAGAAGATTCTATCAGGTTCGAGGAATTCTCACTAAGTTTGATTCTCTTTTACTCTTTACATTCTTCTAGTAATTGTATGGTTGGTTGAGTAGGATCCTTGGTTATCCTTGATGAGGGATGATCTTCTTTGTAAACCAATTATGATCATTTAATATATTTGTAAGTTTCAACTAAGATTTTGGATATTATGCAAGTTGAATAATGTTTGCGCTACTTGTTCTCTTCTCTCAAAATTCTATTCAAGTTCATCAAACAAGAGTAGAATAGGTTGTGGAATCTTAGTGATCTTTAAATTTGTTTTCTATAAATTAGGCAACAACACTTAAGATTAGGAATTAATCTATTTATTCTCCATTATCTTGTTTGTTTATTGGCAACATAATTGCTGGATTCTATAATGGATTGTGAGTTTCCTTTTTTATATTTGAAACTAGAAAAATATTAGCATTTTGGTCATGCCGGGTGGATTGTCGGGTGTCTGGCGTCCGATGCATTCAAATTCCTTGAATGTGCCGTGCGTCTAATGCCCAGCATGACATCCGGCGCGTTCATATGTTTGATTAATTCGAGACTTACTAATTCGACTTTGTGATCATATTTGTAATTAGGTTGATTATTATCCCGAATCAAGGATGATTCATTGTAAATACCATATTTAGTTAGATTATCAGTTAGTTATTTTAATTTGAAATTATTATTCATTTCCCCCTTGTTAGAATTAGGCAATTACTAAGGATTAGGACTGATTTTCTATTAAGTCCCTTGGGTTTGATACTCTTGGTCGTAATTTACTTACACTTTATTCCAACCAGAATTTTTGCTACCCGTATTAGAGTTTAGTAGGATTCTTTTATTTGTTTTGTATATTCTTTTCCCTACTAAAAATTCTGTTAGACACCGACTCCATCTTAGAGTATATGTATCTGTACAAACAGCTCGGCGTCTCTTATTGTGTTGAGACGAAGACCATCCCACAGAGTCTTACCCTACTGCAGGTATAAAGTTTGAACAACTCGATTCCCTTACTGCATATGTAATTAAAATTTTCAAGAAGGATATTAAAGTTTTAAAATGTTACAGTGATGGATCTATGAGTACTTCCTAGGTATTTATTATCATTTGATGATGAAATCAACCTCTCCTGTCCCATCTGCGATGAGGTTTGTCAAGATTAAGGGCCAAAATAGTCCGGACCACAATATACTCTTGAAGTATTGACGATGTATGAACGCCCTCACACCTAACCATGTACGATACCAAGTCTTTATAAACTACCCTTTGTTTATAAACTTGTTACATTTAGTTGACAGATTCAAAAAAAATTTAGAATTATAAGGTCACGTGGACCCATTTAGAGAGGATTCCTAGAGCGTCCAACTAACTCGGTTCTTAACGGTTTGTGTATCATCACATGATGGATATTGTTGAGCCTTACCATCTGAACCAGTGTCTGCTGCAGTTCGGCATGGTCCAGACTATTCCCTTCACTGCACCTCTATGGCCATATCAAGTGGTGCGGAAGAGGATCACCAGAGACTATGTGGTTGAGCATGTTGCATCCCTAACATTATAGAGTAGCCAATCCCACATGTATTCCACTGATTTTTTCCACACACGACGAGCTTCCCCTGGTGATGACATGGAGGCAAACTACCTGGAGTGATACCTCGCTCGGATGCACCTGAGACTCATCCCTTTTGGTGGAGCTGCAGTCCCACCTCCTAATCCGAATGTAAGTGGTTATATCATTATCTTTGTACAATATACAAATTAATGGTAAGAAATTAATCTATAATTGTTTCAGATGTTTACGTCCACAAGTCATACTCACAACTATTGCACAACTGTGGAACCATATACATCCTGCCCCTGCACCCCGATGGATGGCTAGTGTAGATGTCTCCATCCTTGAGCTTGTATCGGGACAACGAACATTTCAGACAATTGTCTAAATGTTCGTAATCACCCTATACAACACACAATTGTTTGGACATCCATGAATCTTTTTATACTCAATTCCCATTGGACACATCCATTTCTTGGCCTCGTACGTGGAGGTAGGGAGACCGTTCCCATCCGGAAGCATATCATGAAGCAGCTCGAGAAGTGTCGTGAAACTCTTGTCTCCATCCATATCTTCCTTCAGGTTGAACAAATTTAGTATATCCGTCAAATTTGCGTACTTAATGCACGTAGGGTACAATGCTATCTTGGATGAATCCAACAACCTTTGATACTCATCCGCCTATCAACAAAATTACCCTCAATATTATCAAGCATCTGGTCTATTTGCACAACATGACAAGTCTTCTCACTTGCAACATTGACTCTTGAAGTACTTGGGAATTGATCTGACTCGTTGACAATATCAAAGGTGTGGTCGGTTCTTGAGTGACACCGATCATGGCTATATGAGGTTGAAGTATTATCTTCAACAGATTCTCCATGAAAAGTTCATCTTCTATAATGTGACATGAAACTACGGGTCTTTAGATGGAATTGTGTGACGCCGATGCTTGAATATTTCCTCACCACACCACAATCAACACAAGGACATGGAATTTTCACCGCTTTTTGTCCTGTTCTTGTGCTACACTACCGCTTCGTAAAACTCTTTCATTATCTTGTCAAAGTGATCCCCTTCGATCACCATACATTCAGTCACACTCCATACTATATGTGAAGCATAAAACGGGTATGAGAATTTCCCTACCTAAACCTAAAACGTTTAATGGAGCATGACTGGATGATTATCTAGTAAGCTAGCCTAACTCGAAGGTTCCAACCTGAATAAAGTAGCACTTTAATTTCAAGAAATTATTACATTTTTTGAATAGAAATGAAAGTCAAAATACTTACTTGTTTTTAGGATTTATATATATATAGAGGAGACTGGTGTGCTTTAGTGAGGCTGGTGTGTGAGAGATGCAGCTCTACCACTTTAGAAGTATCTCTATAAAGTTGTAAACACATAAAATAGAAGAGAATTAAGAGAAACGCAGCAACATGTATGCTCCTTGGTCGTAGTTAGGATTGTAAAATTAGAGAATCAAGAGAAACACAGCAGCATGTATGTTCCTTGTTCGTAGTTAGGATTACAAAATTAATTAACACATTTCTATTAAAAAATGAGCATGACCTTTGCATAATTGTACACATCACATGCTTATAATTAAGCACTTACCAAATTCATACAACCACAACAGTTTTCAACAATTAGGAACAATAAACTAGATACAAATTTAATAATCAAACCACCTTTTCAGACACTTTCAGCAATTGGCAACAATTAGCAGCAATCAGGCGCAAAATCAATATTCAAACCACATTTAATCATTCCAATTTGAGAATATAGTTAGTGAATAAGATAAGTTTGAGAATATTACCGGTTCAGGAATTAACTAATTTTAGTGTCATCTTCAATCTGGTGTGCTAGATGCAACAAGTCCTGTAGAGGCGTATACACAAGAAGCGAATGAAAACAATCACAGTGCATGTACGTCATTGTTTGTCATTTAATTTGGTTTGCAAAATTACCATGAGTGAAGAGAAGCAAGATGCTCCTCGAGATTATTACCGGTTCTAGAACAACTCAGCCCCGTTCAATGGT
The DNA here is from genome assembly GCA_023374045.1 of Limonium bicolor. Classification (NCBI taxonomy): domain Eukaryota; kingdom Viridiplantae; phylum Streptophyta; class Magnoliopsida; order Caryophyllales; family Plumbaginaceae; genus Limonium; species Limonium bicolor. The sequence goes on from CM041781.1 coordinate 234,998,902, forward strand.
GTGCGAGCTACAGTACCTGCGCACACACACAATAAGAAAATAAAGAAGAGTGCGTAGCATGTATGTCATTGTTCGCCAATTCATTTGGGTTGCAAAATTATTGTGAGTGAAACTGTAACACCCCTACTATTAATACAATCATTAGCGTCCAATCTCCTTACTCATCAGATACTCGCAGCGGATATATACTTACATACAATGGGTGATACAATGCCGTTAGTCACCCACGCGACTAACAAGGCTACTGCTTCTACATACAGCATCGGTCTGATGGACCGGAATCCCGAGTACTACAAATCTACAATACATTCTCCACTTACCAATTACTACTACAATCTGCATTCAATACAATACTCCAAGTACCATACAATATAATCTACATACCGAGTTTACTAGGTTCCTTATACAAGTATAATACCTCTTCAAGTTCACACATACTCACTAAGAGACTACTTACTACCCATTCCTCGCTACTACATTACTTTCTAAATACAAGGGGTGTGCTAATTAATACACCTCTACATTCTGCTACTACTATCCAATGTAGTCGCCGGTCTCGTGCCTTGACCACATTCGCTTCGGGTACCTGCACACTAAAAATGTCCCCCGAAGGGGTCAGCTTTCGCCGAGCATGATGACCGCATACCCCGCGTACTAGTGAGGGTACGCCGACCACTTGGTCGAATACATGCGGTTGATTTTCACACAACATACATGCATACATGCTCTTATACACAATACATGAATACTTACGCAAGCATACACACATACGCTTCATTACATACAAGGAATACAATATAACCATCAAATATATACTTACCTCCTTCCGAATACATATACCCAATACATACACAATTTACAATACGGGTTAGCTTCATTGGTCCACCCGGGTTAATCGGGTGGAGATTACTCTTTTACTCATTACTTCATACATACGCATACATACTCATTCTCATACTCATACAACTTACTCTTACTCTTACTCAAGTTAAGTCGTCGGGACCTCCGGCCCTGGGGACTACTCCGTCCCACCTCCGGGATTTACTTGGTTCACTAATCCAGGATGCTACCCACTTAAGGGATTTGGGCCGTGGACCAGCTTACGAACCAGGAATCGGATCCAACCTCTTGTGTCACCTCATCCTCACGCGTGGCCGAAGCTATATCGGACTTGTACTCATTCCAATTTACTCACTTAAGTTAGGAGTTAGATAGTTAGGAATTAGCACAAGTCAACATTCAAGCCACAATTACAAATACAAGGCCCAATATACACATACGAAATATAATAAATACAGAAGTACAATACAAGATTCATTTACACCATATCATCCTCCATACATTTCATGAATTATACAAACTATTGTTCAAGAGAAATATACCAAGAACAATATAAACAAGCACAGGTAAGTGCAATAATCCGGTTCGTGCATTTATCTTATTAGGTGATCAAGTAAGCACACAAATCGGGGTAACCAGATTAGGATACAGGGCATGAAGAAATCATACCTTTCACCGTTGTACTTGTATCCCAACGTTCCTCCGGTATTCACAATTCAAATCCTATGATATACATACATTCAAATGATTAATCTAACTATTATTACTTAATTCGCTACTTATGTCCTCACACTTCTTATTTACACATTACTTATTTACTATTCTTTACCTTAAGTTTTACTTTCTTACTTAACTTAGGTTTACTCTTCATGTACATGTATATGTGGATATACATACATACACATATATATATACCTATATATATATATGTCATTATTATTTAAAACACATTTTTTTTTTTTTTTTTTTGTCAGGACCGGACTTGCGACCGACCTTGCAAGTCCGGTCCATTCCAGTAGCTACCAGTACCGAAAATTTCTGGCCCGACCGAACTTGCAAGTCCGGTCGCAAGTTCGGTCGATTCCAGTAGCTATCCTCGGGAAATTTTTCTGGACCGACCGAACTTGCATGTCCGGTCGCAAGTCCGGTCGATTCCAGTAGCTTACACGATGGAAATTTTTCTGGCCGACCGAACTTGCATGTCCGGTCGCAAGTCCGGTCGATTCCAGTAGGTTACAGACGGGGAAAATTTCTGGTCCGACCGAACTTGCAAGTCCGGTCGCAAGTCCGGTCGATTCCAGTAGCTCACCCGTCTTTGTAAATCTGGGCTCGACCGAACTTGCAAGTCCGGTCGCAAGTCGGTCCGGCCCAGTATTTGCATTTTAATTTCTGTTTCAGTTCTCTCTTTTACCCACTACTTCCCCATTGTTCCTACACTTAATCCCACATGTTATTGCACTAATTAAACCTCCTAATACTCCTTAGTTCATTCACCAATCCATTACTAAATCCATCAAACAACTTACACAATTCCTTACTTCCTTTCAACACTTGTAATAGTTTCTCCAAGTAGTTTTTGCTACAGATTTTGGGTTCTTATTTCCTCCATGCATAGTTCCCTCTCCTAATGCCATCTTACCATTCCAATTCATTTCCAAGCAACTACAATATCTATACCCAAGTCCAACTCTCCATTTCACCAAATCTTGTACACTCATTCCTCCTAGTTTCCACAATGCACTTAAATACTTTTCGCTACAGATTTTGTCATTTACACTCCTCTTCTATATCTCCCTCTTCTATCGACATTTCTAACATCCTAATGCATTTAGAATACATTACCCATCTCTCTCAACTTACCCTCTATTTCCTTAATCAAAATCTGTTACACATACACACCTTAATCACCTAGTTTCTAACACACTAAGTGTTCCATTCCTAGGTAAATTTTGCCATAACCTCCCCTATAATTTTCACTCTCACCACACATTCTAATTCACATTGCAATGCTTATTCCACCTGTTGCAATAGACATCAATATACAAGCTCCCATACCTTATACCAATACTAAACAATCACTTAAAAATTCCTGCACTTAAACACTCAATTCCCAATCTGTTTTGACAGTTTAAAATGTCTCTTAAGGTTTAAAATACTTGCACTCTTTTACACATTATACTACTAATGCATTACCATTTCCAATACTCATTTCAATCCTCTAAAAACTGTTACATACATACATATATCAAGCTACACAAAAGAGCAATCTTACCTTGCTTTTCTCTAGTTTTCTTTCTCTTCTTCCTTCTTTTTCTCTACCGATTTTGAATTCTCAATCCACTAGCACTACAACCATTCATACACCATTCAATACTAAAACTAACCCTAACCATTAATCAGTTCTAATCTAGGTTTTAGGGTTTAGAGAATTTTATTACCTTCCAAGGGTTATGAAGTTTGGAGCAGCTCAAGAACAAAGTTCCTCACCTTCCAAAAGCCAAAATCGGCTGGGTACAAGAGCAAACAAAAGTTTACTCGATTTTCGTTTTGCCATAAGCTAGAAAAGATGGAGTTTTCAAGAAGATTTTTACCTTAGAAGAACAAGGAGAACAAGGGCCTTCTAATGGTGGTCTTGGAACTCCAAATGGGACATACCCATAAAACGAAAATGGGTTTTTCGAATTTTGGAAAGATAGAATGTAGCCCTTGGTGAGAGGATTCCAATGGTGTAGTTTTTATAATTTTTGGAAGAGTTTGGAGAGAGTTACAAAGGAGAGAAGTGGTAGTTTTGTGAGGTTTCTTATTTCTCCATGGATGTCGATGGAGTTGAAGAAGAGAAGGAAAAGAGAGAGTGAGGGAGGAGGGTTACGTGAGTGAGGGGAAATGAGTAGGAGAGAGAATTGTGAGAGTGTGTGTGTGAGTAATAAAGTAGAGTGTTATTTTTGTTTGTTGTTGTGAGTAAAGAAGTTAGGTGTGTGTGTGATATATGTAAATCGGACACACACACACTATTTAAATTTTTATTTGCAAATTGGACACATAAGTTTGTGTTATTATATTTCTACCCCACAACTTCGTTTTTGACAGTTTTTACTAATCTCTCGTTTTATTGATTTTATTGGTCCTACAGCTTCACTAATATTTATTAATGATTATTTAGTTGACCAAAATTGTTACGAGTCTATTTGACCCGCTTAAAGACACGTTTTCCCGGTTACCTCGAAAAACGCGCTTTAAGGTTCGTTAGTGATTTTAATCCATTTTAAGGATCCGTTTTCTTCGGGATTTGTTCCCTCATATTTATTTAGACTTAATTAAGCCTTTAGAATCCTTATAATACGCTAACCGAGGTCTCATACCTCCTATGGTTATTTAACGCTTATTTAGCGTTTTTCACTTTTAAGTTTCTTATTTCTTTTGGATTTATTTTTCCTTACCAATATTACTTAGGCATTATTAGCCTTAATTACGTATTAGGTTAATCTTAATCCCTATATTTAAGTTCGGGGTATTTCAATCTACCCCCCTTAAGAACTTTGTCCTCAAAGTTGTTCGAGGTTATGGGATTACTGTACTTACTCATTTATACTTGCCTAATACCAAAGCCATACATTCCTCCTCCTTACAATTCCAATCATTACTCAGGTTTCTCCTTCCCATACCATACCAATGTACAATACTTTCCAATCCATATTACTACTACCATCCGGTTCCTCATTACCACATTTATACGTACATACAGTGCAAAGCTATCCCCAAAGCAATGCAATACACATACAATCCCGCAGGCACTCTGGTCATCTAGACACGGGACTCCTCTATGTCCCGCTGCCCTTGGAATAAAACATACTACACTACTATCTTCTCCGGTACAAGCTTCCACAATTCCTCTTCAGTGTAAGAGAAACTTCACTACTACCAATTAAAATTTTCTAAAACACATAACTCCAAAGTCCATATATATATACCTTACTTCTATCCTATGTGTGATTTTGTGACCACTTAAGGGGAGCTTCAAGAATCATTCGACCCTGATGTGATCAGCATCAGTGTTGAACTATCTTTCCACCCCAATTTGTGTTCGGTTTCCCTTGATCTGATCAGGATCAAGTTCGACTTCCCACATCAGTTTCAACAAGCAATAATTCAATTATTTTCATGTTTTATCTTTTTACTCTTCCTAGTCATTCATACATCTCCAAAGGATGGAATCAGTCCATCAATCATCCTCACTCTATTCCCAATGCTTTACTCCATGGTTCAATCCTAATGCTCATTTCCTCAACCTTCACTACTTCCATCCATTACTCACCATCATCTCCTATTTCTAACTACGGAATACTACACTTATAAGATTTAGTTGGCTTCAATTGTTTCACATATTTTACTTACGATTCCACTACTCATAAACTTCATTCATCTACTATCCTCATTCATTTCGTACTACTTCTTCAAGGTTACAATACTTGTGGAGCTCCGTCCACTACTCATTACTTTTCTTTACCAATACTCTTACACTGGTGTTACAAGATGGTACGTTCCCCTATGGTATTTGCATGTCTAATGCTTAGTTACCACAATTCAATATGAATGAGTACTATGTTTGTTAACATAGTACCAATCATCAATTTGATTCATTTGTGCTATGCACATTACGTTTATGTGTTTTATTTATAAAACTTACATTAAGCGGTTTTCGCTCTACCCCCCTTAAAAGGGATTACGCCCACGTAATCTACCATATGTTATTATTATTAACATTGGTTTAATCAATTTGGGCAATCTGAAGCGTTTAGCTTCACTACGGTACATTATACAATATACTCTGGTCAAAGGGTCTTAACCATACCAATGGTTTAGTCTTTGCACCAAGGATTTCTATATGAGTTTATTTAACTCATCATTAATTCGGTTCTAGCCTATTAGGCTTCAAGGCATTAATAGCCATTTTGCTATACTTACTAGCTGGGGCCCACTAGCTTCTGCTGCGCGACCCTGATACTCGGGTTATTTACCCTTCGTGCTATCCTTAATGTACTATGCATCACTTTTATCCGTCTATTATAGGCATAAGGTTTATAACAAATGCGGTATTCTTTTACCGTGTTTGAACTCAATGAGTTTAAGGTTTATAACCAGCTCTCTGGTAATCTTCTGCACATGCTATTCGTGCTTCTACGATTATTCGTTAAGCTCCTCCGACTTATTGTCGGGCGAGGTTAAGTCACTACTTAGTTGTAGTGCTTCCTCTGGTGTCACTAGCTTCTGAATTCTACCAGTTTTCCTGGTTCAGTACAAGTGTTCTTTACTTGTATGACCTTGCCTTTCTATGCGTCGGTCCTAGTGACTTTCTTAAGTCTCTTTTCACTCCTCATTCCATTGGAATTCACACTTTGATTGTTAGTGTATTGTACACTCTTCGTGCTTCTTTGGCCTTAGGCGCACGGTTTGTGTAAGCTTGCTTAACTGGCTAGTGCCATGTTTGTTGGTGAAAAGGAAGGTTTACTACGGTTTACATTCTCCATATCCCTAGCCATCCCATTAGATCATTAGCTGCACAAGTGCAATACCAAAACACTCAGTCATACAGAGTGCAGAGGCGTAAACGCTTGACAGTAAGTCACTTATGTGATGGGAAAGAATATTTCTGCCTGTTATTTCGTACTTATACTCCGTGTCATTATCTGTTACTTCCTCATATTGGTCGCTTGTTGCGCACCGCATTCCTACTCATTATACAACATTGTTTTTACTGTTTCCGTTACTGTGATAGTTTCTCTTTGCTCATTGCCATTGTCATTGGCACCATTCCCTTATGGTATGAATACCCTGGGGTTTCCCATGTTCGTGTGTATGACGGTTGTCGTAGCATACCGCACTACTACTATCTTCCCATAGTGGGGATGTTTTATTTCAGTCTAGGTTTCATGTGTAGGTTGGCTTACCTCACATCATTTTCATTATTGTGATACAATTCACCAAGTATCTTGGTTGACCAAGGATGAGATAACTCATCGGGTCATAAGCTCTCTTGAGCGTTAATCATTCATGGTGTTCAGTGTGCGTTCACATTAACTGCTTTGTTAATTATTGCCTTTCGGTGCTGAGCATTGGTTTAGGCTCTGGCTGTGTAGTTTTGCTTGTATGTATATTACCAGGACATCCCGTGAAACTTCAAGGGTTTCCTGGTCCCGTTCTCCAATTGGTAAATGAAGTTCTGGTTGAGAGGTTGTTGCCACTCATAGGTCTCATGACAAGGTTTACCATGTGAGTATTTATGTAATGGTTCACCACATGCTTGGGTGCATGAGGAGTATACTTACTCCCTTAAGTCGTAATGGTTTGGAAATCTCATTTCCTGATTCCATCGCCTCTTGGCAATATCTATATGCGTAGGCTTTACTGTTATAATAGATGGAAACCTTTCTAAGGATTCACATCTTCACCACCTTGGTGGTCTTCGGTTAACGAGGGGTACTTTCCCTTGGGTTCTCGTAGTGTCCAAGTGTGGACTAGGCCATTGTTGGCATTATCATGATTCTTATGCCTCTGTGTACAATTGCTACAGAAGGCATGAGGGGTATTTAACTCCGTCAACTGTATACTAGACTGGTGCTCTAGTGACAGTGACACTGAGGTGGCCATTACTACAAGCCACTCAGGATGTTGGGTTGGATTTATGGTCCAGTTGTTGATTTCTTGTCGTATGAGGCAATATCTCTTGTAGGTCTTGTTAACAATTGGTGCCGGTTTTGCAACCGTTTAAGTTTATATAACGTATCTGGTTTACGACTTCTGAGCCGTATTGCTGCAAGCTATGCTCTTTGCAAGCGGCTTATACATGTTTCCACTCCACGTATACCGTCATAGGTTGGAGGTATTATTGGGCTCCATGGTAAGTCGTGGCATCACGCTTCCGTTCATAGGAGACCCTTTATGCAATCAGGTGTTAATAGGTGCCTCTCAGTATTTTAGGGCATTTCCTGTAAAGTGAAATCCCTTCGGTGTCCTGACCGAGTGTTCGTTTTAGCTCCCGTGCTCATGTCGTTACGGTTGCTCGACTATTAACGCAGACACCCTTCAAGGATCGCTCCTGGGTGTTGGTGGCTGTGCCGTTACATCCGGCTAATGTTTATAACGTGTGTCGTCCTCTATACCGTCTTATGGTATTGTAGCTGAGTCGTCCCCTTTTGGGTTGTAACGTCTCCCGTTCTTGGGTAGACTGTTTACACTTGCTCCTAGTGCTTAGGACTAGGTTTGATATCCCCTTCAATGATGGAGTGTACTTGTGGTAATCTTGGGGTTGCTCTTGGGAGTTCTGTCCCGTTTGTTGAGCATTGTTAGGTTCACATTAGGCATTCGCCTTCATGTGTTTAGGCTGGGCATTCCATCCAGCTGTCAGGTAATTGCTTAGATTATTTGAGACATATCCAATGTCTATACTGTTTAGTCTGTGCCTTTTGCACTTCCTAGTTCTTACTCCTTATCTTCAGATGGGTCTTCTGAGTTCCTTTATGCTGAATTGTCTGAGGTGTCCAGTTGTTCTGGTTTGAACTCACTGATGGTCCGTAGAACGGAGCTGACTACTTCCCGTGTGTCGTACACTACACGTGCACATACGTGGGGTACCATGTTGATACGTTGCCACTTACCCAACTATATGTCGGGCCCGCAAGCTCCTTCGGAGTGCGGTTGTCCCACATCCCGTAACGGGTACACTCGTAGCGTTCGTCACACGCCTAGGTGAAGTATTCTATTGTCAACTCCTCTTGTATCAATCTATGATACTCACCATAATCATGTTGGTTCGGTTTTAAAATCCAAGGTTTTTAAAAGAGGTTTGAGGTTTTGAAAAGAAAATTTTGGGTTTTAAACAGTGGTTCGGTGTTAAAAGAAGTCTCTCATGGCATAGCCACGTTTGAGGTCTTGACCAAGTCTAGCCTCTCGCTGACTGGTATGTTCTAAGTACGGTGGTCGGGCCGTTAGGCCTTTCCAAGGTTCCATTCCTTCAGTTTTAGGATGTTTGATCCTGTGGTTGTTTCGTTACTGTCACCGTACATTACTATGTACTTGTGACGTGTGTTCCTTTACATATTTCTGTCTTTACTGCACTTGCCTTGGCAAGTGCGCGGTATCGGTGGTTTTTTGGATAATCCTATACCAATCTTGGTGTGGTTTCTGCTTGTATTTAATAGTCTTGTTGACCTTTCCTCTGATCTTGTTGATCTGCAATCGGTATACTCGCTCCTTTAGGTAGCTTCTTAATGATCTTGACGTGATTGTTGATCGGGATGTTTCTCCAATCCTTGGAGACTCCCATTCTATTCGGTTTAGCGTCGTTCCTTGTGGCTCGTTCCCACTCATCTGTGGTGGTTACTGAGCCTTCCTTGTTTAGGCACTACTCTTGTAGTCCTATTGAATTATATCTCATGGTTGTCCTTATAGTTGTCTGAGCCATATTGGCCAGGTATTGCAGCCCTTTGGCGTTGTAATTTGGGGTTAATCGCTTCCGACTATGTCCTTAGTCAGCTAGCATACTGTTGGTGGTATTATTTGAATGCTACAGCCCGTAGACTTATGTCTTGGGTTTTTTACAGTTCCTTTTCCCACTTTGCTGCACGCTTAGTGCTTCTTTTCCTGTTGATGGTCGATTAGCTAGGTTCTCGCGACTGCTAAGCATGTCGCCCCATGCTGTTGTAAGTTGTAGCCTCCTTGTGGTTGGAGTGCTTATTCCCCGCTATGGAGTGCGGGTATTGCGGTTTAACCGGGATCCATCTCCGGGCTTCCAATCCCTGGAATTTACTATATGTCGGTTCTTGTTTACAGTGTGATTGCTTCACAACTGCCAGATCGGGTTTCCCCGAGTATGAGAGGACTTTCCTTCTCTCTGGCGTCCTTTCCCAAGTTATACAATGGGGTTCGCGGCGGGCGGGACTGGTATTGTAGGTATCCGGTACTCACCGGGGATTCCTAACTAGCACATCTCTAATGCTAACACTCAGCCCTTAGCCCTAAGCTTCTAATTCCTAACTCGGTATTCCTAAGCTCGGTATTTCCAGTCATCAGAGCGATACTTCGCTCTGATACCACTTTTTGTAACACCCCTACTATTAATACAATCATTAGCGTCCAATCTCCTTACTCATCAGATACTCGCAGCGGATATATACTTACATACAATGGGTGATACAATGCCGTTAGTCACCCACGTGACTAACAAGGCTACTGCTTCTACATACAGCATCGGTCTGATGGACCGGAATCCCGAGTACTACAAATCTACAATACATTCTCCACTTACCAATTACTACTACAATCTGCATTCAATACAATACTCCAAGTACCATACAATATAATCTACATACCGAGTTTACTAGGTTCCTTATACAAGTATAATACCTCTTCAAGTTCACACATACTCACTAAGAGACTACTTACTACCCATTCCTCGCTACTACATTACTTTCTAAATACAAGGGGTGTGCTAATTAATACACCTCTACATTCTGCTACTACTATCCAATGTAGTCGCCGGTCTCGTGCCTTGACCACATTCGCTTCGGGTACCTGCACACTAAAAATGTCCCCCGAAGGGGTCAGCTTTCGCCGAGCATGATGACCGCATACCCCGCGTACTAGTGAGGGTACGCCGACCACTTGGTCGAATACATGCGGTTGATTTTCACACAACATACATGCATACATGCTCTTATACACAATACATGAATACTTACGCAAGCATACACACATACGCTTCATTACATACAAGGAATACAATATAACCATCAAATATATACTTACCTCCTTCCGAATACATATACCCAATACATACACAATTTACAATACGGGTTAGCTTCATTGGTCCACCCGGGTTAATCGGGTGGAGATTACTCTTTTACTCATTACTTCATACATACGCATACATACTCATTCTCATACTCATACATACTTACTTACTCTTACTCTTACTCAAGTTAAGTCGTCGGGACCTCCGGCCCTGGGGACTACTCCGTCCCACCTCCGGGATTTACTTGGTTCACTAATCCAGGATGCTACCCACTTAAGGGATTTGGGCCGTGGACCAGCTTACGAACCAGGAATCGGATCCAACCTCTTGTGTCACCTCATCCTCACGCGTGGCCGAAGCTATATCGGACTTGTACTCATTCCAATTTACTCACTTAAGTTAGGAGTTAGATAGTTAGGAATTAGCACAAGTCAACATTCAAGCCACAATTACAAATACAAGGCCCAATATACATGCATACGAAATATAATACAATACAGAAGTACAATACAAGATTCATTTACACCATATCATCCTCCATACATTTCATGAATTATACAAACTATTGTTCAAGAGAAATATACCAAGAACAATATAAACAAGCACAGTAAGTGCAATATAATCCGGTTCGTGCATTTATCTTATTAGGTGATCAAGTAAGCACACAAATCGGGGTAACCAGATTAGGATACAGGGCATGAAGAAATCATACCTTTCACCGTTGTACTTGTATCCCAACGTTCCTCCGGTATTCACAATTCAAATCCTATGATATACATACATTCAAATGATTAATCTAACTATTATTACTTAATTCGTACTTACTATGTCCTCACACTTCTTATGCTTACACATTACTTATTTACTATTCTTTACCTTAAGTTTTACTTTCTTACTTAACTTAGGTTTACTCTCTTTCATGTACATGTATATGTGGATATACATACATACACATATATATACCTATATATATATATGTCATTATTATTTAAAACACATTTTTTTTTTTTTTTTTTTTTTGTCAGGACCGGACTTGCGACCGACCTTGCAAGTCCGGTCCATTCCAGTAGCTACCAGTACCGAAAATTTCTGGCCCGACCGAACTTGCAAGTCCGGTCGCAAGTTCGGTCGATTCCAGTAGCTATCCTCGGGAAATTTTTCTGGACCGACCGAACTTGCATGTCCGGTCGCAAGTCCGGTCGATTCCAGTAGCTTACACGATGGAAATTTTTCTGGCCGACCGAACTTGCATGTCCGGTCGCAAGTCCGGTCGATTCCAGTAGGTTACAGACGGGGAAAATTTCTGGTCCGACCGAACTTGCAAGTCCGGTCGCAAGTCCGGTCGATTCCAGTAGCTCACCCGCCTTTGTAAATCTGGGCTCGACCGAACTTGCAAGTCCGGTCGCAAGTCCGGTCCGGCCCAGTATTTGCATTTTAATTTCTGTTTTCAGTTCTCTCTTTTACCCACTACTTCCCCATTGTTCCTACACTTAATCCCACATGTTATTGCACTAATTAAACCTCCTAATACTCCTTAGTTCATTCACCAATCCATTACTAAATCCATCAAACAACTTACACAATTCCTTACTTCCTTTCAACACTTGTAATAGTTTCTCCAAGTAGTTTTTGCTACAGATTTTGGGTTCTTATTTCCTCCACGCATAGTTCCCTCTCCTAATGCCGTCTTACCATTCCAATTCATTTCCAAGCAACTACAATATCTATACCCAAGTCCAACTCTCCATTTCACCAAATCTTGTACACTCATTCCTCCTAGTTTCCACAATGCACTTAAATACTTTTCGCTACAGATTTTGTCATTTACACTCCTCTTCTATATCTCCCTCTTCTATCGACATTTCTAACATCCCTAATGCATTTAGAATACATTACCCATCTCTCTCAACTTACCCTCTATTTTCCTTAATCAAAATCTGTTACACATACACACCTTAATCACCTAGTTTCTAACACACTAAGTGTTCCATTCCTAGGTAAATTTTGCCATAACCTCCCCTATAATTTTTCACTCTCACCACACATTCTAATTCACATTGCAATGCTTATTCCACCTGTTGCAATAGACATCAATATACAAGCTCCCATACCTTATACCAATACTAAACAATCACTTAAAAATTCCTGCACTTAAACACTCAATTCCCAATCTGTTTTGACAGTTTTAAAATGTCTCTTAAGGTTTAAAATACTTGCACTCTTTTACACATTATACTACTAATGCATTACCATTTCCAATACTCATTTCAATCCTCTAAAAACTGTTACATACATACATATATCGAGCTACACAAAAGAGCAATCTTACCTTGCTTTTCTCTAGTTTTTCTTTCTCTTCTTCCTTCTTCTTTCTCTACCGATTTTGAATTCTCAATCCACTAGCACTACAACCATTCATATACACCATTCAATACTAAGGACTAACCCTATCCATTAATCAAGTTCTGATCTAGGTTTTAGGGTTTAGAGAATTTATTACCTTCCAAGGGTTTATGAAGTACTTGGAGCAGCTCAAGAACAAAGTTCCTCACCTTCCAAAGGAGCCAAAATCGGCTGGGTACAAGAGGGGCAAACAAAAGTTTAACTCGATTTTCGTTTTGCCCAATAAGCTAGGAAAAGATGGAGTTTTCAAGAAGATTTTTACCTTAGAAGAACAAGGAGAACAAGGGCCTTCTAATGGTGGTCTTGGAACTCCAAATGGGACATACCCATAAAAACGAAAATGGGTATTTTCGAATTTTGGAAAGATAGAGATGTAGCCCTTGGTGAGAGGATTCCAATGGTGTAGTTTTTATAATTTTTGGAAGAGTTTGGAGAGAGTTACAAAGGAGAGAAGTGGTAGTTTTGTGAGTGTTTCTTATTTCTCCATGGATGTCGATGGAGGTTGAAGAAGAGAGGAAAAGAGAGTGAGGGAGGAGGGAATAACGTGAGTGAGGGGAAATGAGGTAGAGAGAGAATTGTGAGAGTGTGTGTGTGAGTAATAAAGTAGAGTGTTATTGTTTTGTTTGTTTGTGAGTAAAGAAGTTAGTGTGGTGTTTGTATATATGTAAATCGGACAGCACACAGCAGCTAGGGGGTTTTAAAATTTTTAATTGCAATATTGGACACATAAGTTTGTGTTAATTATATTTCTACCCCACAACTTGTCGTTTTTGACAGTTTTTACTAATCTCTCGTTTTATTGATTTTATTGGTCCTACAGCTTCACTAATATTTATTAATGATTATTTAGTTGACCAAAATTGTTACGAGTCTATTTGACCCGCTTAAAGACACGTTTTCCCGGTTACCTCGAAAAACGTGCTTTAAGGTTCGTTAGTGGTTTTAATCCGTTTTAAGGATCCGTTTTCTTCGGGAGTTGTTCCCTCATATTTATTTAGACTCAATTAAGCCTTTAGAATCCTTATAATACGCTAACCGAGGTCTCGTACCTCCTAGGGTTATTTAACGCTTATTTAGCGTTTTTCACTGTTAAAGTGTTTCCTTATTTCCTTGGGATTTATTTTTCCTTACCAATATTACTTAGGCATTATTAGCCTTTAATTACGTATTAGGTTAATCTTAATCCCTATATTTAAGTTCGGGGTATTTCAGAAACGGAACAAACTCTTGCAAAAATCCAAAACAATTCAACCCTAACCTCAATGGTGTGCGAGCTAATAAACCAAATTGACACAAAAAAATAATAAGAAGAAACGAGTAGAGCATGTATGTTCCTAATTCACCAGAAAATGAAGAAAAATATAGAGCATTATATGTTCCTAGTTTGCCAGAATAAAAAGCTAAAGCATCATGTTCCTGGTTTGCCAGAAAATTAGGCAAAGCTAGCACATAGCATTATGTGCCTAATTCGCCAAAAATTGAAGAAAACCATAAAGCATGTATGTTACTAGTTCGCATTGAAGAAAACCGCAAAGCATGTATGTTCCTAGTTCGCATTAAAGAAACCGTAGAGCACGTATTTTTAGTTCACCAATTAATTAGGGTTATGAAATTATAGTGATTGAAGAGAGATTATCGTAAGTAGAGAATGAAGACAAAAGTAAATCACAAAAGTTCCTTGTTCTAAAGTTAGACTTGCAAAATCACGATGCAGTAGTGCGGTGGTCGTGGCGTGGTTGGCACTGTGTAGCAGTGGTGGTGGTCGGAGGTCACAAAATCACCGGTGAGTTCGCAAGTGAAAAGGTAGTGTTGTGCGTGAGTAAGTGAGAGCTTTACGTGAGTGAGTGAGACCGAGTGACTGCTCATGGAAGAAGACAGTACTATGTAGTTAACAATCTATCTCGGCAGTTCCTATTAAGAATCGCCAAAATAGAGTACCTCTAATTTGTTGGTTGTTGCTAGAACCACCGAATCAGGTGTTAATTTTTTTTTAAAAAAGGTAAAATCTATCTCAGCGGTTTCTAATAAAAACCGCCAAAATAGATACTCAAATAGTTTTTTAACAACCTATTTCGGTGGTTTTGTATAAGAACTGTCAAAATAGGTTCCTGAATCTTCAAAAATCCCTATCTTAAGGGTTATTTTTTAAGCTGCCGAGATAGGGCGCCGAAGTAGGCCATTTTTGTACTAGTGAAGGTGCACTTATACGCTTTATTTTGTTGAATCCAATTAAAAGCTGGTATAAGCTAATAGCTAACATGTCTTTGTTTGTTGGTCTCCCTATATAGGAGTGAAGTCTCCCTATTTTCTCTTTTTGCTCCGCCTCCGCCATCTACCTATTGCGGTTGATTATCAAACCTTATACTTTGTAAGACTTTTGTCTACCCATGGATCTTTTCTTGGATGGTCCTCCTTTCCTATCTCTTCTCTTCTTCTTTTTTCTTTTTATTATGAGGTTCTTTCTCTCTATATTCTTCCCTAAATAGTAAGCTTTGCATGCCTGGTAATCAGTGTTCAATTGGTTGCTTCTAGATCTAATACCTATTGGGTCTAGCGTCAACTGATTGCACTTATCGGTGGAGAAGAATTTTTCATCTGTCACCAATGAGTCTTGCATGTGGTCTTGAATATGGCGATTTGCTTGGTGGGGTATGTGATTTGGAAGTGCTGGGCACCAAAAGAAGTGTTCACAAACTGTGCGAACAAATTTTTGATAAAGATTGTAATTATCGGGCATGCAGTATTGAGCATGCACTATCGGCTTGCTGTCTTTCATTGAAGGGGAAATTGGTGCCTTTGTTGACATCAACCTACTGAACCAGCCAAAGATCAATTGTTGATGGGAGTTGAAGGACGAGGCGGTGCATTTGCCAAATGAAGTGGATGTTATGCGGTCCAGAAACTTTTGAGAAGCTGAAATCTGCATTAGAATCAGATCGGAGTGGTAAGAAAATTAAGTTCACTTCTAGTTCCGATCTTGTGGTTGTGGCTGGTGAGAGCAATGGTCAACAAGGGTTTTGTATGAAGGTGACTCTGAGGTAGATTCATGGTCGCCAAGGAAAATGAGGGTACTTATCCTTAGTGGTATGAGGAATGACACTAGTCATGCAATTAGCACTAGTACAAAAAACACCTATTTCGGCGCCCCTATTTCGGCGGTTGTAACAACAACTGTTGAAATAGGTGCCCCAAAAATTCTATGTCTAAAAAAAGGCACCTATTTCGGCGGTTCTTAGCCAGGAACCGCCGAAATAGGTGCCTTTTTTTGACATAGAATTTTCGAGGTACCTATTTCAGCGGTTCCTAGCTAGGAACCGCCGAAATAGGTGCCGTTTTTAGACATAAAATTTTCGGAAGTCTGTTTTCCCGGTTTTTTTTTTCAAAAAATTTGGTCGGCGGGAAAATTTCAGCCTATTTCGGCGGTTCCTAGCTAGGAACCGCCGAAATAGGTGCCTTATTTTAAACTAAAATTTTTGGAAGCCTATTTTCCCGGGTTTTTTTTTCAAAAAATTCGGACCGCGGGAAAATTTCAGCCTATTTCGGCGGTTCCTAGCTAGGAACCGCCGAAATAGGTACCTTTTTTAGACATAAAATTTCCGGAAGCCTGTTTTCCCGGTTTTTTTTTTCAAAAAATTCTGACCGCGGGAAAATTTCAGTCTATTTCGGCAGTTCCTAGCTAGCAACCACCGAAATAGACTTTATTTCATTATATATATCGCAACTGCTCTTCATCTCTCTCCTCTCACGGTAATTTTGCAGCTCTAACTGGCGAATATACATGCTTTGCGCTCCTCTCTGCATCTCGCTCACCAGATTGAAAACGGGGTTGAAGTAGTTCATTCTAGAACCGGTAATATACTCGAACTTATCTTTTTCTCATTGAAGAACAAGCTACATACATGCTCTGCGCCTTTCATTCTCTTTGTTTTGTCTGCGCATCTCTTCATTCTCTTCTTGTGTCTGCGCCTATGTAGTGACAAATCACTGAAAGCGCTGCATCTCACTCACCAGATTGAAGACGGGGCTGAAGTAGTTCATTCTGGAACCGGTAATATACTCAAACTTATATTTTTCTTTTTGGAGAACAAGAAACATACATGCTCTTGACTCTTTCATTATCATCTTGTGCCTGCGCCTCATATGAATTACTGGAACTGCTGCATCTCGTGAGTGAGAGGTTGAAGACGAGACAATAGTTTTGATTTATTTTTGAAAAAAAATAGACCTATTTCGGCGGTTGTTAGCTAGGAACCGCCGAAATAGGTGTTTTTTTTTTAAAAATAGACCTATTTCTGCGGTTGTTAGCTAGGAACCGCCGAAATAGGTGTGTTTTTTTATTTTAAAACGCACCTATTTTGGCGGTTCTTAACTAACAACTGCCGAGATAGGGTCGCACACCTATCTCGGCGCACCCCATTTCGGCGGTTCAGAACCGCCGAAATAGGCCCAAAACAACCGCCGAAATAAGCCTTATTTGTACTAGTGTAGTTTGCTCTAGTACTAATTTAAGTTATCTATTGGTTTACAGTTTGTTTGTTTGTTAATCGGTTTACTGCATGTTATGTATTATGGCTGGCTCCAAGTAATCTCTAGATTCTTTTTCGGCTAGAAGGTTTGCTTTTACTAGTTGGTGCGGTTGGTGGGATAATTAGCTTAGGTGGTAATGAAGATTTGTAGAAGTATGAAAGACTTCTTTGACCAAATTATAGTGTTGAATGATCTTCCTTAAGGTTACTCTTACAATCTTCCATGAAGAGTTATTTGCTTATAACATGTCTAGATAGTTTGTGTGTTGTGTTTTGGTATGCATATATCCACTACTAGTATACATTGTTATGTTAATGTGGTAACAGTTGTTGGGTTTTGAAAAAAAAATTAAAAGCGGGTAGTTTGACGTCTATTATCATGTGGTATATTTTAATGAGCGCAATAATAAGAATTTTGCAAGATTAGCATCCTAAATTTAAATTTTGTAAAGAAAATCAAATAATCACGATTTAGAATTTTTGCCTGATAGTCCAATTGTCACCAATTACAAGGATCAAGTTTTGTTAAATACCCATTAATTCATGGCATACAAATTGAACAGAAACAGTGGAAAAAATGTAGAGAAGGCTACGGAGAAAGCCTTTCAAGTGATAGGAGAATCCTCTCAAACCGGAACCTACAACAACCGTGGGGGATATCGAGGCCGTGGCCGAGGTCATGGTAACCACAAAGGTGGTGGTCGTGCTGGAGAACAGCACCATAAAAGTTCAATAGAGTGTCGGTATTGCAAAAAATGGGGTCACAAAGAAGCTGTATGCTGGGAGAAGGAAAAGAATGAGAAGAAGGAGGCCAATTTCATCAGCAACTTTCAAGAAGAGGGAAAGTTGTTTATGGCATATTCCGCTGCCAACAATGCTGTTGATAATGTTTGGTTTATAGACAGCGCTTGCACCAAACACATGACGGGTCGTCAATCCTGGTTTTCTGATCTTAATGAAATAAAAAAGGGTGAGGTCCGACTTGGTGATAACAAGGCAGTCCAAGTAAATGTGAAAGGTACAGTTGAAGTTCCAACTGCACAAGGTAAAACTAGATCACTTTCTGATGTGCAGTTTGTGCCTAATCTAGCTCATAATTTGTTAAGTGTGGGGTAGCTTATGGCTTCTGGATATTCACTCTTATTTGATGATGGTGCTTGTATGATTCATGATAAGAAATCTGGTCAAGTTGTTGTCAGAGTTCCAATGACACAAAATCATATGTTCCACTTGATGTCTCTAAATCTATGGGAGCTACTTTGGTTGCTAAAGAAAAAAAATGAGGCTGAACTTTGGCATTCATGTTATGGGCATTTACATTTGAATGGTTTACAGCTGTTGAACAAGAAAGAAAGGGTAATTGGGCTTCCAAAAATCAATGGTCTTGGTTTCTGTGAAGGATGTGTTTTTGGGAAACATAGTAGAGCTTCTTTTCCAGTTGGAAATTCATGGAGAGCTTCTTGCTGTCTTGAGTTAATTCATGCTGATGTTTGTGGACCGATGAGTGTTGAATCGTTTGATGGCATCAAATATTTTGTGCTCTTTATTGATGATTTCAGTCGTATGAGTTGGGTGTATTTTTTAGAGCTGAAATCATAAGTGTTTGGATGTTTCAAGAAGTTCAAAGCGCTGGTGGAAAAACAAAGTGGCTACTCCATCAAGGCTCTTCGTACTGATAGAGGTAGTGAATTTACCTCTAACGAATTCGATGATTTTTATGAGAAGTTTGGCATTTGCAGGGAGTTGACTGAACCATATACACCAGAGCAGAATGGTGTTGCAGAGAGAAAAAACAGAACTATTGTTGAAATGGCTAGAAGTCTGATGAAGGCAGCTAATCTTCCCAACCAGTTCTGGGCTGAAGGTGTCGCAACAGCAGTGTATTTGATCAGCATTTCCCCAACAAAGGCAGTCATGAATCAAACTCCATATGAGGCTTGGATGGGTAGGAAGCCAAGAGTAAGCCACTTACGAATTTTCGGTTGCATTGCTTATGTTTTTTCTACTGATCCACATCGTAAAAAATTGGACTGCAAGTCTGAAAAATGCATTTTTATTGGCTATAGTCCCATGTCCAAAGCTTATAGGCTGATGAATTCTTTGAGTGGAAAAGTAATTATCAGCAGGAATGTAAAGTTTGTTGAGGAAAATGGGATTGGAGCAATAACAATCCTTCAGCTGCTGTCCAAATTCAGGTGGATAAATTTGAACCCACACTTGTAACGTTTGATACAGATTATGACAGCAAATCAGATGGAACAACTCCCTCCGACAGCAACCCATCTACACCAGCCAGCTCACGTTCTACAGCATCAATTTCTTCATCAGAATCACCTCCTTTAAGATATCGTTCTATGATTGAAATACTTGAAACTTGCAGCTTTGCTTTAATTTTTTCTGACCCAATTTTTTATGAGGATGCTGCTATAAATCAAGTTTGTCAAGATGCAATGAATGTAGAACTGCTTGCTATTGCGAAAAATAATACTTGAGACCTAGTTGATCTACCAAAGCGAAAAAATGTGATCGGTCTCAAGTGGGGATACAAAACAAAATACAATCCAGAATGGAGTGTCCAAAAACACAAAGCAAGGCTGGTTGCATAGGGATACTCACAACAACAAGGTATGGATTATGAGGAAACATTTTCCCCCGTAGCTAGATTTGAGACTGTGAGAATCATATTAGCCTTAGCTGCTTGTTTATCAATTCGATGTTAAATCAGCCTTCTTGAATGGTGATTTAGAAGAAGAGGTTTATGTTTCACAACCTGAAGGCTTTGTTATTGAAGGCAGTGAAGGTAAAGTTTATAGGCTGAAAAAGGCTCTTTATGGGCTAAAGCAAGCTCCGCGTTCATGGTACAGCAAGATTGATTCCTTCTTTTTGGTGAGCGGATTTATAAGAAGTGAAAATGAGCCTACGCTCTATCTCATGCGGAATGGTAATGATTTTTTGGTGGTCTGTCTTTATGTTGGTGATATAATCTATATGGGGCTATCTAAGTGTTTAATTGATGACTTTAAGTCTTGTATGATGAACACTTTTGAGATGACAGACCTTGGCTTGCTGCAGTATATTTTTGGGTCTTGAAGTTAAGCAGGTCAATGGCGGCATCTTTGTATGTCAGAAAAAATATGCTGAAGACCTTTTGAAAAGGTTCAATATGTGCAACAACGAAGTGGCAGCCACACCAATGAATGTTAATGAGAAACTACAACATATAGATGGGACTAAAAACACTGAACCAAGACTATATAGAAGTCTAGTTAGAGGTTTGAATTACCTCACACACACTAGGCCTGATATTGCTTTAGCTGTTAGCATGGTTTCTAGATTTATGCATAATCCTACGAAACAACACTTTGGAGCAGCCAAAAGGATTATACGGTATATTGCAGGAATACAAGATTTTGGAATATGGTATTCTAGAACTGTGAAGTTCAAATTGAATGGCTTCACTGATAGTGATTGGGCTGGTTATGTAGATGATAGAAGAAGCACTTCAGGTAATGTGTTCAGTTTTGGTTCTAGTGCTGTAACATGGAGTTCAAAGAAGCAAGAAACAGTGGCTTTATCATCTTTAGAGGCTGAATAGGTAGCAGCAAGTGCTGCTGCCCGATAGACCCTATGCTTGAGAAAACTTCTTGTTGACTTTCATTTTGTGTAACGACCCCAAAACCGGCCTAGGAGTTAAGGCCGTTACACGCCGCGAGTCTACTACCTAACGTCGCAAGGCTCTAAGCAAAACGAATCCCAAAACCAAATAACGAACTTGTATAAATACCAAAAGAGTTTACAAGATCCAAATGCTTATAAGTCAAATACAAAGGGAGAGGCCCGGAGGCTACACAAAGTACTAAAGCGTCCAAAGCGCAAGCAAACAAAGTCTAAAGACACATAAAATAACGAAGCTCCAGAAGGGGACGAGAAGAGAAGATCCCACGAGCTCAATCTGCAACAAAGTAAAGGGGTGAGCTAAACAGCCCAGCAAGCAGAAGACTTCCTCAAGGAAGCCCACTCAAAACAGAAGCAGAAGAACACTTGTAAACAGAGGAGAAGGCGGAGGCATTATAAATAGACAGAATGAAACCACAAAACAGAAGCAGAGCAGAAGGGACTAACACTTCAAATCACAGTCGGACTTTCAGAACAGAAACGGAAGAGTGGGACACTAGTAACCAGCTAACACAACAGAAGGACTCACATAATGTCCTATGGATCCGAAGATCCCACAACAGAAGCCGTAGAGACAGCTAACAGACCCGTCGGTCAAATAACATCCTAAGGGAGACCCTAAGGAGTATAAACAGAAGGAATTCCTGCGCAGCATGCTACGGGACAGCCCGACCCGACTATCCAAGGCTCAGAAGCAAGGTAACTAGGTCCCAAAACCAAAAGCTCACAAAACAGATCTCAAGTGCATAAAAATGCATATAAATAGCATAAGAAGCTCGTACACAGACAGGGGAATCCAACCCCGCAAACAGAACTCAAAACGGAGCTAAAACGGAGAAGTTATGCTCAAAACAGTGGCATGTCCGAACATGCGTCTGACCTTGCAAGTTCGGACAGAGGCCGAAAATCAGAAGTCACAAAAATGCCAAAGTCCGAACTTACGTCCGGACGTCGAAGTTCGGACGTAAGTCGAGAGTCAGAAGCCAAAACAATCCTCGTGTCCGAACTTGCGTCCGACCTTGCAAGTTCGGACACACGTCGAAACTTTTACGAAAATTCGTCCTCGCGTCAGGTCCGAACTTACATGTCCGGACCGATGTTCGGACACTTCAAAACCTTCAAAAACAAAACGCGCCCGATGACCTGTCCGAACTTACAAGTTCGGACAGACGTCCGGACAGAGCGAAATTGTCGAATCCAGAGAAGAACAAACACGCAGAAAACAGCCAAAATCATCAGAAACTCACACAAAACTCATAGAATTGTAAATCAGTACCCTCGGGGGTTTAGCCAATCCATCAACAACACAAAACCGAAGAGGAAGCACGCAATCACAACACAATTGTAACGAAGAACGCTAGAATAAAACAGTTCCCCGAGGGTGAGCAAACAACCCCGATTCCATCCCCCACTTACATCGAATTGCAGAGAAGGTTGCACCAATCTGAAGCAGAGCGAAGACCCGACACACCGCCACCCCGAACAGCGTAATCAGCCACTGAATTTGCAGAGAACAGCCCCCAAAACAGAATGCAACAATCAGAAAATTGCTTCTCCAAAACAGCAAAGAGACTACCGAATTCACCAGCGAACCTACCTGATTTGCAGAGGGGAAGAATCTGAACAGAAGCAGCAGCAGAACCGACCACAAACGCAGCAAAGATCCACACGAACTCAGAAGCACAGCAATGGAGAAGAAGAGAGGGAGAGCGCAGAACTGTCGCGAGGGAGAACGCACGGTTTGTAAATTGATCGTGGATTGGGAATGTAAAAATAAATGACTTATCTGCCTTAATAAGTCTTACCAAATAAAAGGGAGGGAAATGACCTCCTCGCCCCCGCCTTTTAACTTAAAGACTCCGGTGTCCCATCAGCTATTCAAAGTAACACATAACATAAGCAATGATATAAACCGAAATGTCATGAAATCTGAAACGTAAAATACGGAGTATTACATCACTCCCCCCTAAAAGGAATTTCGTCCTCGAAATTCAACATACCTCACTGCTCGAAAAGGGAAGGAAACTTGGCACGCAGCTCTTCCTCGAGCTCCCACGTCGCCTCACGCTCGGACTGATCAGACCACTGCACCTTAACCATAGGCAGTGTCTTGCTACGAAGCCGACGAACATCCCGTGCTAAAATACGAACCGGAGCTGCCTCATAAGTGAAATCATCTCGGAGTCGAAGCTGACCATAATCAATCACATGCGAAGGATCATGTAGATACTTCCTGAGCATCGACACATGGAACACGTCATGCACTCCTGCTAGAGCTGGTGGCAATGCCAATCTGTAAGCCACCGCCCCAACCTTCTCAAGCACCTCAAAAGGCCCTACGAACCGAGGACTCAGCTTGCCTCGCTTCCCAAAACGAACCACACCCCGAACTGGAGAGATCTTCAGATACACGTGGTCCCCCACCTGAAACTCAAGCTGTAACACCCCAACCACCACCGTACACTTAACATCAAACCGCAGCGGAAATCTCAACTCATCACATTACTTAATTCAATGGTGTTACACGCCGTTAACCACCCACGTGGCTAACAAGGCTAATACATGTACATTGTATCGGTCTGATGGACTAGATTCCGAGCAACTACACGATACAAACCTTATTCCATTTCCAACATTTATTACATACATACGTTCCCACTGTACCGAGTATTTACAAACTAATGCCGATAACACTTTCGGTCTTACTACGCCTACATTGTTTACGCCATTAAATGGCTACCCATGTGTAAACATCTACCCCGTCCTACTCTCGAACGGCTTCCAGCTCCTTGTACCTGAAATAGAAAAGGAGAAAAAGGGTGGCCCCCAAGGGGCTCAGCAACTTTGCTGGTATGGTAATCCCGCAGCCCACATGCTACCGGGCCACGCACGACTAATTGTCGTCTTAGCATGCAGTTGATTATATTTAAATCATGCATACAAACCATTAACATACCTCACATAATATTTCGCCTCAATGGGCTCAACCAATAACCAACACATCCACACTTAACCAACCATCCAATGATTCCTTTAACCCTAGAGTGGCTCTCCTCCAAAACGGAGCTACTTCCTTAACAGACGACATGTACCCATTAATCGGGTTATCCTTAAACGCCTCTTGTCACAACCTGGGATTCATTTACATGATCCACACATTCCATATCCTACCACATAACTCATTCCGCACATAACAAAACATAACAACACTTTCCTTGTTTCGACGTACAGATGATGACATCGCATTCATTTAAAACATCCAATATATATATATTTATACCATAGCATAGCACCATATTACATAACACCATGAAATCGGTTCTCACAAGGAACCTTCCACCATAGTTAGTATACCATGTGAGCCTAGGGGTTTTGCCAATCCCATGTTAAGCTCGTTACCAACCTCGTTACCGTCCGGTTATATAGAACGGTTAACTTATACCCAAGGTGAGTCGGATATAGTAATCCCAAGCACACCGAAATAACATACGTATGCCCCTGTGGCCCGACGTGAGTCAGTAACTAGCTTTGGATAAGCTAAGGGAAGGTAGAAACCAAATTGGAATACCACCTATACATACACCAAGAGAGCCGAACCGGATAAGATAACGACTCCCGTCCATCAACGCGTGGCCGGAACAACCGGACTCCTCACCCCCATTAGTATATATACACTTATAAATAAGTAGTTAGGGATCCATTATGGAGCCTACCACATCCACACACCATACGGTATCATAACCGAGTTAAGCACACAAGGGAGGTTCACACACTTGCATACAACAACAATATCCAACTAACTCACACATAGCCGTGGTTAGCACGTTCCCAAGGTTTGGGCCGTCAACTCCGAATACCGATCACTCATGTGTTCCTAGTTTTGGTTAGCTAAGGTTTAACACATACTTGAGGTTAAATGGTATCGGAGACCAAATTCGCCACATAAATGAATTACTATAAACTCATTACATGTTTTAATCTTACAAGGTGGCAAACACTCAAGAAAACATATTGGCATACAAGCCGGTGTAATCCGGTAGGACACAGGTTGCAAGAAAACCATACCTGTCACCGGAGTCCACTTTACCACGTCCACTTATGTTCCTCGAGCAATTCTCGAACAACTGTTGACATGACATGTTCTTTTATTAACATTGGGGTAACATGTTTGTTTTAAAGTCTAATGCTTATAACTTTCCCCGTTAACTTGGTTAAATAACTTTACATTTTTAACACGTTTTACTCTCGCATCTTAATACAACCTTTAGCCCACTTTATTGTCATTAAAACTCACCTAACATGTCCTTAACATCCTTATAACATCATTACCTACCAATCCCCATCATCACATATGATTTCATAACCTTAAACCATGTTTTTGGTCCGACCGACCCACCGTCCGACCCACATCTGGGTCGGTCCATTACAGAACCCTTTTACTTCCTTATAATCATGCCCGTCCGACCCACGTCCGACTCACTCGACTGGGTCGGACTATGCGCGAACATTTTCCTCCTTTGAGATATGACCGTCCGACCCATGTCCGACCCAACCCTCTGGGTCGGTCCATTGCCGAACAATTTCCTGCATTCTAACAGAGGATGTCCGACCCACAACTGGGTCGGACCCCTGGGTCGGTCGCCCTCTAAACTTACCCAAATTTGTCAAATCTTCACCAAACTTTTCCTCAAGCCTCCTAATGTGTTCTAACATCATTTGGCACTTCAAACACACCTTTTTGCCATGTGCTGAACTCTTTAAATCACTTACCAAAACCATCTTATCATCCACAAATTTCTTACCAAATTCCTAGCACTTGGAATGTTTTCTCCTTAAGATTTCTAGGTGGTATTTCACCTATAATGACCACTATACCAAGGTGTTTCCTCTACACCTTAACATCATCTCTTAAACTTCTTTCTTACTAACTAAATCTCCTTTTTCACATCATACCTAACATCACTTATTCCTTGAACACCAACCTTACCTAAACATCATTTATTCCTTGAATATCAACATTACCTAAACCTTATACAAACTCCTCCAAGACTTAATACATTCTCAAAACACACATTGAATTCCTAGAGCTTCCGATATAATACCTAAATCCTTGCATCACTCTAAATCACCTTAATACATGTTTTCTTCTCAAGTAAACATTCATTCACCTTTAACCCTTCCTAGTTCACCAAAACTCACTTACCACACTTAGAACTTCTTACACATTTCCCAAATTTGGCCATAGCTTCTCTAGTATATACCCACATCCAAACACTTAGGTTTTTACCTTAATTCATTCAAGAACACCTAAAATCCATCAAACACATTTTATACACAAACTTCACACATTTGCACTACATCACAATATAGTGCATAACTTAAATTGCTTGGCACTTAGGCCCTTAAATAACATGGCTCTTAGGCCCTTAAATTGCATAAACCTTAAACACTGAATTTCCCACATAATAATGCCTTTGACCTGCAAATACACCCAACAATACATATTCCTTTAATAAACTCCTTGAGAGCATTTTACTAGCTCATTCACCATTGGCTCCTTAGGTATTTTAACAAGCATTATAAGCTTATTCCTCCTAAGGCATTAAACCACATTAAGATAGCTTGTTTACCTCTTTTCCTCACAAATTTCTTTCTTGTTTCCTTACAAAACCGGTAGGGTACTTGATTCCTTGTCAAGTTCTATACATTGTACAAACAACATAATGAGTATTCAAGCTTTAAGCTTCATCTCATTGTAAACCCTAGATTTACATTGTTTCAAAAACATTAATGTACTTGTTTTACCTTAATCTTTGGAGGGTGTTTGAATATCTATGAAGAGAGGACTCCACCTAGTCCTTGAAAGATTCAAATGGAGCTAGAACAAAGCAACACAAGGAGCTCCATCAATGAATTTTTCGGTCACACAAAACATGGGGGAAACATGGATTTTCTTCGAGTTTCCTTACCTTGAAGCAAAGGAGAACAATAATATGTGGAAAGACAAGCTCAAGCTCCATCAATGGTGGAACTCCATGGCACCGAAATGGTGATCTTCAAATTTTGAGAAGATAGGAATGAAGAGCTTGATGAGAGGAAGAGAATGGTGGTGTTTGTTTTTGATTTGAACAAGTGAGCAAGATTTTACATGTGTTCAAAGTTGGAACTTCCATGGTGGTAGTAGCATTACCGAGAGAGAACAAGAAGAAGAGAGGAAGAAGGAGAATGGGACCGTGTGAAATGAGAAGAGAAGGAAGAATGAAGATAGATTTGCTTTTTAGAAGATATTTGTAACTTATAAAGCAAATAGTACTTATCTTAGTCATCTTTATTTCTTTAACAAGTTAACAAGTGAGTGGTGAGTCACCACATGATAAAACCGGCCCCCATATAGTTAGAAGGGTGTTTGGTCTTTGTTGACCAACTTAATCACTTATAACATATGTTACAAACTAGTTATAAAAATCACTATTCACCAATAACAAGGCACATAGAAGTGAAATTTTTGATTTCCCATTGATATAGCCACCCAAATGTGATACTATATAGTACACATGTTAATTAAAGAGTAATGATGGACATTTAGCCATTCAAAACTCATTTACAAGACAATTTTTCAAAAACGTGCTTTAAGACTTCTTAAAGCACATTTTGTGTTTTAACTTGTTTCCAAGCTTGGTTTTCTTTGGTAATTGATTTAATATGTTCATTAACATATAAATATGGCATAGGTATGACCATTAGGTCCTATACACATTTATCCCAAGCTTAGAGCACATTTTGCCCATATTGACCTTAAGGTATTTATTTGTGTTTGTTTGGTTTCATTGTCTACCAAAGTTTCCTAAAGACTTAATTAGCCTTATAAAGTCATAATTAAACATTATCAAGTCTTGGTAGGCTCTTTGGGTCCTAACCAAGTTCACTCCAAGCTTAGAGCATGTTTTTGCTCAAACCGTGTCTTAGTGTTTTATTGTGTTTTACCATGGTTTAAATGATTCATTTACGTTTCTAAGGCACTTTTTAGCCTTTAAATACCATAGTTTAACATTTACACAACATACCAAGGTTTGGGGTATTTCAATCTACCCCCCTTAAAAGAACTTCGTCCTCGAAGTTCACATTTCCTCGCATCATTGGATTAGAATACGGGAATTACTTATAGCCACAAAACTTCCATTACCAACCATCTTTCACATCCAACCTCGGACTTAATGGTCCGGGCAACATATCCACCTTATACATAAAATATCATATTCACATGGTAACCTCGGACTCGATGGTCCGGGTACCTTCACCACACTTGCACCCATACAATATCCCTCAGACTCTTAGGTCTGGGTGACATAACCACATTTAGACTCATAGGTCTTGATAGCACACACTTTAGGAGATCAAAGTCAAATAACCCTTATCACCCATACCAAACAACATGTCATAGCATGTATATCAAACAGAAATACCTTTTCCATCTCTCCATGGGTTCGAATCCCACGTTGAGTACATATACATTGTGATCCCGTAGAACCCGGTCGCGATGGACACCTTCTGGTCCCCGTTCCTTTGGGAGGTCAAAACATTCACTCAACTTTCAACATATGTACTTCTCATGTCACCGGTCCGAAGACAAAGGCTCATACGTCCTCAGCTCGTGAGCAAGTACTACAAAAATATTCTTTACTAGGTTAAGTATAGGAAGATCTTTTATTCAAAATATTAATCGATTGTTTGAAAACACCAATTGAAAATTCTTTTGAAAACACCATACAACTCCAAGTCCAATTATGCTCCTTGTATTTTTCTTAACATGGTTGTTTGTGACCACTTACAGGGAGCTTCAAGAGTCACCAACCCTGATGTGATCAGCATCAGTGTTGAACTATCTTTCCACCCCAATTTGTGTTCGGCTTCCCTTGATCTCATGATAATCAAGTTTCACTCCCACTTCTTTCAACCAACAATTAATTCAAGCATATTCCATTTTCTATCTTTGAATCCTTCTAGTCATAATATAACATCTCCAAGGGATAGAACTCCATCTATCAATCATCATCCAAATCCAACTTAATTCAAGTTACCTAGGGAATTCAATTCTCACTAGGTTCTATGGGTCTCATAACCCTTCATAAATCACAACACTGTATATATATACATATATTTTATCAAAATACAATACATGGCTTACATTATGCACCATCGGGGTTTTAGATCCCCGGGAGTTTCTTACTCCCTTCCACTTGTACTCTCACACACCACTGTTAACAAAATAAACACACTTCCCACAATGGTATTCGCATCCTCTGTGCGCAATTACCACAATTTACCCACAAATAAATGCGTATGTTTATATAACACACGCGCCAACCATCATAACAATCATTTTGTGCTATGCACACCTAGTTCGCGTACACTTGTACGGTAAAACACACTAAGTGGTTTTGCGCTCTACCCCCCCTTAAAAGGGATTACGCCCACGTAATCAATCACTAAACCTTGGCTTAAAATGTTCTGCCGTCGTGAAGTGTTTTAACTTCCACGCGGTCCATTACACAATGGATTCTGATTAGAGGATCTTAACCATATTGGCGGTTTAGTCCCTAAACCAAGAATTCGCATTGGAGTTGTAACTCATAACCGGTTTCGGTCCTGGCCTGTGAGGCTTTTAGGCATTGATATCTAGCCATCCATTCGTATTCACAATGTATACCCGGTACCTGACGCATGGGCTCACTGGCCTCTGTTGCGCAACCCTGATAATTATAGAGCTAGTTTGCTCCATTCGTTACTGTTAATGTATTGTACATCTCCAATGTATTACCCTTATCTAGGTAACAATGGTTTCTCAACCGGCGCATGGTATCTCTTACCCTGAGCGAATTCGGTGAGTTTCACAATTTCCCATCCACTTCTCCAATAGCTTACCGCGTAAACTACTATGTAATTCACAATGATTGACTTACTTTACCGACTTACTGTCGGTTGAGATTGAGCTACTACCTAATGTGTAGTGCTCTCTCAGTTATTTCCCACACCTGGGGTATATCTCATACCGACCTTTGGTATTAGTGTTACTGTAGTTATTTACTGTTAATCATGTCTCCCCCTTGGTTTTGTACATGTATTCTTTCATTCCTACGGCCTTGCATTACCTATGCATCGGCCATTATAACATTATTCCTCCATAATTACCATGCTTCTGATTCCTAGCTATCCCACTCGATCATACTGTGCAAGAGCAATACCAAAAACTCAGTCATACAGAGTGCAGAGGCGTAAACCCTTGACAGCAACTCTCTTATGCGATTGCGATAGGAATTTTCACTGAAATCCTTATCATTTAACACTTGCCACCGGCTTACTGCTCGGTTCGTTTGCTATCGCTTAATGTTGTACCTCCACTGGGTTTAACTCATAACTCTGCTCACTCCCATTTTATCATTTAACAATACTCACACAACGGTCGCTTATTGCGCACCGTATCCTTACTCATTATATAGCATCAACTTATACTGTATCCGCTATTATATTAGCTTCTGCTATTAAGCTAGGTTTATCTGGCCACTTATTTGGCTGATTTTTGAATATATCATTATCTTTCCCTTGAGCGTTGTTCGCTACACATTTAGCTTCACACACCTATGGTGATTGCTATCAGACTTATTACACTTCCTGTCTACACAACTGGTACAAACATTTCCTTTCGTATTATTCTTATTCAAATCATCCTGGGGTAATAACAACGTGGTCCGTCCTCCACATATTTCTTGAATTTGATTCACATAACTACCGCTCCTGCGGTCTCACAATATCGAGAGGTATTCCCACTCTTAATGCAGTGGTTCGCTTACCACTCTATTCACTTATACCACATAAACTTCTACAATCAACCGAATTCATATAACATATCTTACTTATGGCTTATAAGCCTTATTTGCCTTGAGCTGGGCTCATTGTAGGCTGTCCACACACATGTACTTCTCTGTACAATATTACCTGGTTAGAGGTTGTATTGGCATCCATGATAAGGTTGTTGCATCACATTTCCTTTCATGGGATGCCCCTTAGGATTGCCAGTCCGTCTCCTGACAACTTATGTCTAATCTGGGTGTTAATTTCAACCCTTGTGTTTCTGTCATGTATTTCGTTCAACAATTGTTGATGCGCACACCCTTCGAGGATTTCTCCTGGGTGTCGTTACGTTATGCCTTACATTTGTTTCACACTTTTTGGTACATTCTGTTATTATCTTCTTCTGTAAAGATCAACATTTCCAGATAGTGTAGGTACTGATTCTGGGAGTTTCATCCCGTTCGTTGCACATTAATGTGTCCACATTAGGCATCTGCCTTGCCCTGCTTTTCAGCTATCATGTTTATCCCTGAGGATCCTTAAGACATATACTATGTCTTTACTTAATCGTTTGTGCACTTCGCACTTCCTAACTCTTAAACATTCCCCTGAAAGGAATTCACTAATCCCTTTAATCTCGTTCACTTAACTGAGTTCCTTAATTTCAATCATTCCTTGCAATCTCTAGCTCTCGTTTGATTTATACTGCTGACCGTAGACGGAGTCGACTACTTCCCGTGTTTCGGACTCCACTCGTATACATATATGGGGTATCATACTGATACATTACTACTTACCCAACTAACCTATAAGTAAGTCTGTCAGGCCCACATGCTCCTATCGGAGTGCGGTCGTCCCACAACACAATTGGTACACTTGTAGTGTCCGTCACACGCCTAGGTGAAGTATTCTGTTGTCAACTCCCTTATATTGTCCCGTGACAATATTCATTCTTTACTTCCCGAACTTAATCGAGGGAAGGTTTATCCACTGTTGCATCCTT
Source organism: Limonium bicolor (assembly GCA_023374045.1). Taxonomy (NCBI): domain Eukaryota; kingdom Viridiplantae; phylum Streptophyta; class Magnoliopsida; order Caryophyllales; family Plumbaginaceae; genus Limonium; species Limonium bicolor. Next base: position 235,030,985 of record CM041781.1, read on the forward strand.
GTCAGTTGCTCTTGGTTTCACTGGTTTGGTTTAAAGAAGGTTGGAAAGAAGTGTTGGTTTGAAAGAAAATCTGGTTTGAAAAGAAAAGGGTTTGTGAAAGATTAGGTTTGAAAGAAAAATTTCCATGGTTTCACAACATCTTCTTACCTTAGCCAAGTCTAGCTTCTTGCTGGCTGGTGTACTTACGATTACAGAGGTTAGGCTAGCAGGCCCTTCCACTGTTATGACGATCACATTTAACTTTATGGTACTTTACCAAATACTTTGTAGTGGTTATGAATTTCCTGAACAGCCCTGTTATAGCAGCACTTGCTATGGCAAGTGCGCCATGCTAACTGGCTATCGGTTTGACACATACCGGTTGTGGTATTGTTTTGACACATATTGTCATCAGCGGCCTTGTTGGCCCTCACTGACCTTACTGCCTTGATAATATCTCTTCTAGGTGACTTCTCACTGTCTTCGCATGACGATCATTAACTAGGGTGTTTCCCATTCTGGGAGACCCCTTTTTCTTAGTATTGTATTCTCTTTGTAGCCCGTTCCACGTATTTGGGCACTACGTTGTAGTTCCCTTGTCTGTTGATATACCGTTGGTGTATTATTCATCAATTGTGGTCCCGTAGACACTTGTCTCGGGTTTCTTTAATCCACTTCTTGCCTATCGCACGGTTGGTGCGTTGCAAGCTGGTCATCCTCGACTGCTCGGCATGTCGACCCAGGTTGCCAGAAATTCTATTCTTCTATACACAAGATTCTTCATTCTTCGCTATTAAATGCGGTTAACATTGCCCAGATGGAGACCGTCTCTGGGATTCCCAGTTTTCGGGATCTACCGTATGACAGATCCTCCGTACCCTTAAAGGTACTTACTAACAGTCAGATCGGGTATTCCCGAGTAAGAGAGAACTTTCATCTCTCTGGCGTTGTTTCCCAAGTTATACAACAGGGATTGTGGAGGGTGGGAAGGATACTGTAGGTTTCCAGTATTCACTGGTAGTTCCTAACTAGCGTATCTCTCATGCTATCACTCAACCCTTAACCCAAAGTACTTAAATCTTAACTCGGTACTTCCTAAGCTCGGTAACTCAGTCATCAGAGCGATACTTCGCTCTGATACCACTTTTTGTAACACCCCAACCACCACCGTACACTTAACATCAAACCGCAGCGGAAATCTCAACTCATCACATTACTTAATTCAATGGTGTTACACGCCGTTAACCACCCACGTGGCTAACAAGGCTAATACATGTACATTGTATCGGTCTGATGGACTAGATTCCGAGCAACTACACGATACAAACCTTATTCCATTTCCAACATTTATTACATACATACGTTCCCACTGTACCGAGTATTTACAAACTAATGCCGATAACACTTTCGGTCTTACTACGCCTACATTGTTTACGCCATTAAATGGCTACCCATGTATAAACATCTACCCCGTCCTACTCTCGAACGGCTTCCAGCTCCTTGTACCTGAAATAGAAAAGGAGAAAAAGGGTGGCCCCCAAGGGGCTCAGCAACTTTGCTGGTATGGTAATCCCGCAGCCCACATGCTACCGGGCCACGCACGACTAATTGTCGTCTTAGCATGCAGTTGATTATATTTAAATCATGCATACAAACCATTAACATACCTCACATAATATTTCGCCTCAATGGGCTCAACCAATAACCAACACATCCACACTTAACCAACCATCCAATGATTCCTTTAACCCTAGAGTGGCTCTCCTCCAAAACGGAGCTACTTCCTTAACAGACGACATGTACCCATTAATCGGGTTATCCTTAAACGCCTCTTGTCACAACCTGGGATTCATTTACATGATCCACACATTCCATATCCTACCACATAACTCATTCCGCACATAACAAAACATAACAACACTTTCCTTGTTTCGACGTACAGATGATGACATCGCATTCATTTAAACATCCAATATATATATATACCATAGCATAGCACCATAACATTACATAACACCATGAAATCGGTTCTCACAAGGAACCTTCCACCATAGTTAGTATACCATGTGAGCCTAGGGGTTTTTGCCAATCCCATGTTAAGCTCGTTACCAACCTCGTTACCGTCCGGTTATATAGAACGGTTAACTTATACCCAAGGTGAGTCGGATATAGTAATCCCAAGCACACCGAAATAACATACGTATGCCCCTGTGGCCCGACGTGAGTCAGTAACTAGCTTTGGATAAGCTAAGGGAAGGTAGAAACCAAATTGGAATACCACCTATACATACACCAAGAGAGCCGAACCGGATAAGATAACGACTCCCGTCCATCACACGCGTGGCCGGAACAACCGGACTCCTCACCCCCCATTAGTATATATACACTTATAAATAAGTAGTTAGGGATCCATTATGGAGCCTACCACATCCACACACCATACGGTATCATAACCGAGTTAAGCACACAAGGGAGGTTCACACACTTGCATACAACAACAATATCCAACTAACTCACACATAGCCGTGGTTAGCACGTTCCCAAGGTTTGGGCCGTCAACTCCGAATACCGATCACTCATGTGTTCCTAGTTTTGGTTAGCTAAGGTTTAACACATACTTGAGGTTAAATGGTATCGGAGACCAAATTCGCCACATAAATGAATTACTATAAACTCATTACATGTTTTAATCTTACAAGGTGGCAAACACTCAAGAAAACATATTGGCATACAAGCCGGTGTAATCCGGTAGGACACAGGTTGCAAGAAAACCATACCTGTCACCGGAGTCCACTTTACCACGTCCACTTATGTTCCTCGAGCAATTCTCGAACAACTGTTGACATGACATGTTCTTTTATTAACATTGGGGTAACATGTTTGTTTTAAAGTCTAATGCTTATAACTTTCCCCGTTAACTTGGTTAAATAACTTTACATTTTTAACACGTTTTACTCTCGCATCTTAATACAACTTTTAACCCACTTATTGTCATTAAAACTCACCTAACATGTCCTTAACATCCTTATAACATCATTACCTACCAATCCCCATCATCACATATGATTTCATAACCTTAAACCATGTTTTTGGTCCGACAGACCCACCGTCCGACCCACATCTGGGTCGGTCCATTACAGAACCCTTTTACTTCCTTATAATCATGCCCGTCCGACCCACGTCCGACTCACTCGACTGGGTCGGACCATGCGAACATTTTCCTCCTTTGAGATATGACCGTCCGACCCATGTCCGACCCAACCCTCTGGGTCGGTCCATTGCCGAACAATTTCCTGCATTCTAACAGAGGATGTCCGACCCACAACTGGGTCGGACCCCTGGGTCGGTCGCCCTCTAAACTTACCCAAATTTGTCAAATCTTCACCAAACTTTTCCTCAAGCCTCCTAATGTGTTCTAACATCATTTGGCACTTCAAACACACCTTTTTGCCATGTGCTGAACTCTTTAAATCACTTACCAAAACCATCTTATCATCCACAAATTTCTTACCAAATTCCTAGCACTTGGAATGTTTTCTCCTTAAGATTTCTAGGTGGTATTTCACCTATAATGACCACTATACCAAGGTGTTTCCTCTACACCTTAACATCATCTCTTAAACTTCTTTTCTTACTAACTAAATCTCCTTTTTCACATCATACCTAAACATCACTTATTCCTTGAACACCAACCTTACCTAAACATCATTTATTCCTTGAATATCAACATTACCTAAACCTTATACAAACTCCTCCAAGACTTAATACATTCTCAAAACACACATTGAATTCCTAGAGCTTCCGATATAATACCTAAATCCTTGCATCACTCTAAATCACCTTAATACATGTTTTCTTCTCAAGTAAACATTCATTCACCTTTAACCCTTCCTAGTTCACCAAAACTCACTTACCACACTTAGAACTTCTTACACATTTCCCAAATTTGGCCATAGCTTCTCTAGTATATACCCACATCCAAACACTTAGGTTTTTACCTTAATTCATTCAAGAACACCTAAAATCCATCAAACACATTTTATACAAACTTCACACATTTTGCACTACATCACAATATAGTGCATAACTTAAATTGCTTGGCACTTAGGCCCTTAAATAACATGGCTCTTAGGCCCTTAAATTGCATAAACCTTAAACACTGAATTTCCCACATAATAATGCCTTTGACCTGCAATACACCCAACAATACATATTCCTTTAATAAACTCCTTGAGAGCATTTTACTAGCTCATTCACCATTGGCTCCTTAGGTATTTTAACAAGCATTATAAGCTTATTCCTCCTAAGGCATTAAACCACATTAAGATAGCTTGTTTACCTCTTTTCCTCACAAATTTCTTTCTTGTTTCCTTACAAAACCGGTAGGGTACTTGATTCCTTGTCAAGTTCTATACATTGTACAAACAACATAATGAGTATTCAAGCTTTAAGCTTCATCTCATTGTAAACCCTAGATTTACATTGTTTCAAAAACATTAATGTACTTGTTTTACCTTAATCTTTGGAGGGTGTTTGAATATCTATGAAGAGAGGACTCCACCTAGTCCTTGAAAGATTCAAATGGAGCTAGAACAAAGCAACACAAGGAGCTCCATCAATGAATATTTTCGGTCACACACAAAACATGGGGGAAACATGGATTTTCTTCGAGTTTCCTTACCTTGAAGCAAAGGAGAACAATAATATGTGGAAAGACAAGCTCAAGCTCCATCAATGGTGGAACTCCATGGCACCGAAATGGTGATCTTAAAATTTTGAGAAGATAGGAATGAAGAGCTTGATGAGAGGAAGAGAATGGTGGTGTTTGTTTTTGATTTGAACAAGTGAGCAAGATTTTACATGTGTTCAAAGTTGGAACTTCCATGGTGGTAGTAGCATTACCGAGAGAGAACAAGAAGAAGAGAGGAAGAAGGAGAATGGGACCGTGTGAAATGAGAAGAGAAGGAAGAATGAAGATAGATTTGCTTTTTAGAAGATATTTGTAACTTATAAAGCAAATAGTACTTATCTTAGTCATCTTTATTTCTTTAACAAGTTAACAAGTGAGTGGTGAGTCACCACATGATAAAACCGGCCCCCATATAGTTAGAAGGGTGTTTTGGTCTTTGTTGACCAACTTAATCACTTATAACATTATATGTTACAAACTAGTTATAAAAATCACTATTCACCAATAACAAGGCACATAGAAGTGAAATTTTTGATTTCCCATTGATATAGCCACCCAAATGTGATACTATATAGTACACATGTTAATTAAAGAGTAATGATGGACATTTAGCCATTCAAAACTCATTTACAAGACAATTTTTCAAAAACGTGCTTTAAGACTTCTTAAAGCACATTTTGTGTTTTAACTTGTTTCCAAGCTTGGTTTTCTTTGGTAATTGATTTAATATGTTCATTAACATATAAATATGGCATAGGTATGACCATTAGGTCCTATACACATTTATCCCAAGCTTAGAGCACATTTTTGCCCATATTGACCTTAAGGTATTTATTTGTGTTTGTTTGGTTTCATTGTCTACCAAAGTTTCCTAAAGACTTAATTAGCCTTATAAAGTCATAATTAAACATTATCAAGTCTTGGTAGGCTCTTTGGGTCCTAACCAAGTTCACTCCAAGCTTAGAGCATGTTTTTGCTCAAACCGTGTCTTAGTTTTTATTGTGTTTTACCATGGTTTAAATGATTCATTTACGTTTCTAAGGCACTTTTTAGCCTTTAAATACCATAGTTTAACATTTACACAACATACCAAGGTTTGGGGTATTTCACAAGCGGACGGTGACTCTGATCTGCATAACTCTTCTGCCGGCTCTGGGCAACCAACAGACGCTCCCTGATAGTCTTGACTTTGTCCACAGCCCCCTGCACCAACTCAGGACCCACAATCACCCTCTCTCGCAGGTCGTCCCAACAAATAGGAGATCTACAACGCCTACCATACAACGCCTCAAATGGAGCCATCCCAATGCTCGATTGGAAGCTATTGTTGTATGCGAACTCAATCAATGTCACATGCTGATCCCAGCTGCCCCCGAAGTCGAGCACACAAGCCCTCAACATGTCCTCCAAAATCTGATTCGTCCTCTCGGTCTGCCCATCTGTCTGAGGATGATAAGCCGAGCTGAAAGCCAAATTCATCCCTAACGCCTTATGCAGGCTCCGCCAGAAGCGAGATACAAATCTCGGATCTCTGTCCGAAACGATCGTCGCCGGCACACCATGCAGCCTCACAATCTCATCTACATACAACCGAGCCAGGCGCTCAAGGCTGAAGGTCTTCCTCACAGGCAAGAAATGAGCTGACTTCGTCAACCGGTCCACAATTACCCACAACGCATCGTACCCAGAAGATGTCCTAGGCAACCCCACAATGAAATCCATACCTACGCTCTCCCATTTCCACTCGGGAACGGGAAGAGGCTGTAGAAGACCCGCAGGTCGCTGATGCTCAGCCTTCACCTGCTGACAGGTTTGACAACGAGCCACAAAGTCGGAAATCTCCCTCTTCATATTCGCCCACCAAAAGGACTCTCTGAGGTCCCGGTACATCTTCACCCCTCCTGGGTGCACAGAATAAGGAGCTCCATGAGCCTCCTGCATAATCTCCCTGCATACCACATGTTTCCAGATGAATTCCTGTGATTTTCTAGCTGTGATGGAGATAGTGGGCATTGCCTCGACCCACTTTGTGAAATAGTCGATGGCAACATATATGAACTTGAACCTCCCTGGTGAATATTCTGGGAATGATCCCACAATATCCAACCCCCACATAGCAAAGGGAATTGGGCAGAGGATAGATTTTCATTCCGCCGGAGGATTGTGTATTTTGTTTCCGTGTTCCTGACATTTGAGACACTTTTGTATATATTCTTTGCAGTGCTCCATCATTTTTGGCCAAAAGTATCCGAGCCTCAAGATTTTGTGCGTTGTGGTTCTTTCTCATTGATGGTTTCCACAGAGGCCATTATGCACCTCTTTTATTAGTTTCGTCCCTTCGGCTATGGTAACACACTTCAGTGCTGGTCTTGCGAAAGATCGCTTATACAGCTGGTTATTCTCAATGAAAAATGATACGGCCCGCCTTTTTATTATCCTGGCCTCATTTTCCTCTTCCGGCAACTTTCCTTGTCGTATGTAATATATGATTGGAGTCATCCAGGATTCTGCCTCATCATTTGATTCTACCGTAAATACTTAGGCCTCATCTATGCTTGACGTAGTTTTGACCTCTAGCCATATTTCATTGGGTACTCTTTCGGCCATACTTGCCAATTTTGCCAAGGCATCAGCTTCGACATTCTCCACGCGAGGAAGGTGTTTTAGTTCGCATTTTTGGAAATTTGCTTTCAGCTCCTGGACTTTGAGCAAGTACCTCCACAACTTTTCCTCTTTGACTTCATTTATGTTGTCGTTTTGTCTTGCTACCCACATAGAGTTTGAGTATATCTCTAATTCTGCGAAAAGTTAAATTTTATAAGCTTTACTTCCAACAGGATTTTATAGGAAGGAAAGAATAGAGAGGGTATCTTCCTATGGAACCTGTTGCCCCTAGGGCAGTAGCCACCTCCAAACCCTGGATAAGGGCTTCGTATTCAGCTTCGTTGTTGGTAACGTCAAAGTCTAGCCGGAAGGCGTAGTTCAAGCTTTGTCCGTCCGACGCTTGCACTACTATTCAAGCGCCTGCCCCACTTTTGCATCGGGCTCCGTCAACCAAGATGCCGATGGATTCTGGGGCTGTTTTTCTTCTATTGCAAAGTTTATTTCTGTTATGAAGTCTGCCAAGGCTTGGGCTTTAATCGCTTTTCTGGGCAAGAAGTGAATTTCATACTGTGTTAGCTCTATTGTCCAGCTCACCATCCGGTCGGAAGCATTTGGATTGTTCGCTATTTGCTTGAGTGGGCAATTGGTCCTGACAAAGATCCGATGCAACTGAAAGTGGGGACATAATTTCCTTGATGCCACTACCAATGCGAACAAGATTTTCTCTATATTAGTATACCGTCCTTCAGCTGGGTTTTAAATTTTGCCGGTGTAGTAAACTGGTGCCTCCCTTTTCTCCTCCATGATCAAGACAGCTGCAACTGCCCAATCTGTTGTGGACAAATAAAGATAGAGATCCTGACCAGGGGCAGGCACGCCCAGTTTAGGTAGATCCCGAAGCATTTCTTTGATTTTTTCGAACGCATCTATACATTCTTGTCCCCACTGGAATTTATTGTTTTTCCTTAGAATATTGAAGAACGGGATTGACTTTTCCTGAAGCTTGGAACAGAACCTGCTTAACGCTGTGAGTCTCCCATTCAGGGCTTGGACATCCTTGATATTTTTTGGAGGAGAAAGGTTGAGAATTGCTTGACTTTTTTCCGTATCGACTTCGATACCTCTCTGTCCAACAATGAACCCAAGAAACCTTCCTTTAGTCACACCAAATACACACTTCTCCGGATTTAGCTTGATTTAGTACTTGTCTAGAGTATCGAATGTTTCCTCCAAATCTTTCATGTGTTGCTCTTTTGACGGGCTTTTTACGACTATATCGTCAACATAAGCTTCCACATTTCAGGCAAGTTGTTGACAAAATACTTTGTCAATCATTCGTTGAAAGGTAGCTCCTGCGTTCTTCAGACCAAAAGGCATTACTCTGTAACAGAACGTTCCGGCTGAAGTGATAAAGGATGTTTTTTCCGAATCTTCTTCTTTCATCTTTATCTGATTATAGCCGGAGAATGCATCTAGAAAACTTAACACAGAGCTCTGAGCAGTTGAAACCACTAACCTATCTATTGATGGTAGGGGATAGAAATCTTTAGGACATGCCTTATTTAAATCTGTGAAATCCATACACATTCTCCACTTTCCGTTTGCTTTTTTTACCATTACAACGTTAGCCAGCCATCGTGGGTATGCTACCTCCCTGATGAATCCGGCCATGAGGAGTTTTTGGACCTCGGTCCGTGCAGCCAAATCTCTTTCTTCCCCTATTACCCTTTTCCTTTGCCTAACTGCCGGTTGCTTTGGGTTCACCCTGAGCTCATGCCGGATAATGCTTGGGTCTATTCCAGGCATTTCGTCCGTGCTCCAGGCGAATGTTATCCTTCTTTTTTCCAGGAACCTCATTAAGTGAGTTTGCTCTCCACTGTCAAACGCAGTTCCTATTTTAAAAAATTTAGAAGGGTCAGATTTTAAATGTACCTCTCTAGGGGGTCCTGAGTTATTTGACGTCCTTCTTTTCCATGACTTTGCTCCGGGGGGGAAGGTAATTTTCCCTTGAACTCCTTTTGTGATCCTACAGTTTTGACCATCTCTTCACTAGGAAGACTGTCCATGATGCGGACTTCACACATTCGGGCCATCTTTTGGCTTCCCCTTATCGTACCACCTTCCCACTTGTGGTTAAATATTTCAATTTCAAGTGATGAGTGCTGTGTATGGCTTTGAAAGCATTGATTCCCGGCATTCCGAGATACATGTTATATCCAGACAGACCTGGCACAATAAAACCTGTGAGTTTTTCCGTTCTCCTTTCATCCCCTTGACCCAGTGTCATTGTAAAATCTATATTGCCGGAGGACGTGGTAGAGACTCCTCCTACAAATCCTCCTAGAACCGCCGAATATGGCTTGATCCGGTCCTCAGGCACTTCCAACCTTTTGACCGCTTCGGCTGATATGACATTCGCTCCGGCTCCACTATCAACCAGGATTCCCTCCATCATTCGATCGTTTACTTGTGCACGAATGACAAGTGGATCGCTGTGTGGATATAGCACTCCATCTTCATCTTCGTCGGAGAAGAAAATTGGAGGAAAGCTTTCTCTTTTGGCAATCTTCCTTTCCGGGAGTTCCTGATGTACTTGATGAATGTGCCTTTTTCTTTCATTAGGGGTTAGTGGTCCTACCTCCGAAAAAAGTCCTGTGATTTTTCTTAGAGAAAGTTTTGTTAGCCTTCTTCTGGGAGAGGGGGTTTGTTGTAAAAAAAATGCAAAAAATGAAAATTCCATTCCTCTTATTTCGTGATGTGATGCTTTGACAAAGTTTATGCCCACGTATTCAATTTTAAGGAAGAGAATCTATGACCAGATTTTCCTTCTCTACAGACCTGTTATCATACCAACCGACTTGCCAGGGTCAAGCCTGGGTGGACTTCCTCCTCCTGCCGGCCTCGTGATGCATTCTGGGCGCTGCCTTGCTAACCACCGTATTGCCTTTGTCCGGCTTGTTGCTTTCCCTTCTTCTTATTTTCCTCAATGATTCGGAGTTCTTTGGCCAGGGTAGCACAGTTTACAGTCCGGTGGCTGCGGTTTCCATGGTATTCGCAGAATGCAACTAGAATTTCTCCCTGTGGCGGCTTTCTTGGTTAAGGAATGTATCCTTCTCTTACTGAGGCAGCATACTTTCCTGGGTCGATGTAGACAATGGTCCTCGCCCCCTGATGCTGCGGCCCCTGAGAGGAAGATCCGGCGGTCGATTTGTAATAATATGGTTTGTATCTTGACCCCCCTCTTCCGGCATTTCCACCTTGCCCCTCTTTCTTTTCTGATGCTGTTGTATTTTTGAAGCTATCTGCTAGCTCCTTAGCCTTGTTTTCTGCTATCTCAGATTTCAAGAAATCATGGATCATTTCAGCTAATTCTCCATGAGTTTTTTGTGCTTTTGTTGCAATTTTTCCAGCAAGCCGAGGCTGAGCCAAGCCATTTCCAAAGGCCTTAATCAAGATTTTCTCATCGACATCATCAATTTCTGCAACCTTCTTATGGAATCGCTCACTATACTCCTTCACAGTTTCTCCCTTTCGCTGCTTGACGTCCATCAACTCTATTGTTTCCTTCTTAACCCTCTTGCTTGCGGCAAAGTATTGTTGAAATTCTTTAGTCAGCTGTTTGAAGTTGGTGATGGACTGCGGCGGCCTTGTGGAGATCCATCCCAATGCTCTCTTCGAACGCGTTCCAGGGAATAAGTTGTAGAGAGCGAGAGAGCTGATCCCCTGAGTATTCATGGCAAACATGAATTTCTTAATATGTTGGGCGGGATCTCCCGTCCCATCATATTTCTCAATCGCCGGAGCAACGAAATGCGGTGGGAGCTTTGCTTTCCTTATCCTCTCCGAGAAGGGGTACAGGCTCATGTCTATCTGGTCGTCTTCTTCCATTTCTTCCTCGCTAATGACTGTATTGTGCTTCCGATCCTTACTCTCTTCGCCATTACTGCCTCTGGAATCCTTGTTTCTCAACTGCTCTATGGCCTCAGTCATTTCGTCCCACTACCTCTGATATTCCTCATCTCTTTGCATTAATTCTTGTTGTGGAGTCTCGCTTCCCTCCATAATATTCCTGTCAATCGATCTGACTAGTCCCTTCAGCATATCCTCGAGGTCTTTCTTGGAGATGACTTCTGGCATCTCAGAACTCATTTCCTCTTCAACGCGATTGTTATCCTCGGTAGTGTTATTCGGTGTTTTCTTACATCTTGGAGCCATTTCCCGTATTCAGATCCTACAAAAAATACCATTAGTCATTTCAGGATTTTCCCTATGAATGTCAAAGATCACTTCCCTGCTTCTATGTGGTCTCGTGGTTGCTTCTTGCTGTTCGTTTCCCATAGACGGCGCCAAATGAAACTGTGTGTTGCATCCTAATCCAATTCGATCTGATTTACTATCCTACGTTACCTGGTCTCGATCACAAAATCTCGTAAGGGGGAAGAGAGAGAGAGAGGGCCTTTTGAGACTTTTGTTAGAATCAAGTTTAAGTCTGATTGTCCAAATGTTACGTGTCTTATTTCATGGGGGTATACTCCTATTTATAGAGTTTTTGGGCCTGGCCTCATGTTGCCAACCTGTATTTTACATGTATAAGTACGGTTTTGCCCTTTCCTAACATCTTTGGCCGACCAAATACGGCCGGCCATACTATACTTTGTCTTGCCTAAGTCCTACTTTCGTCCGGCTGGAGACGACCGGATGCTTTATGTACTCCTATTTCCATCCGGCTAGAGGCGGCCGGATGCTCCATGTGTCTTGTTTGGCTTGGTACCATTTCTTCACTTCTCATCGGGTATTAACCAACTGTCAACATTTTAATTCCTCACCTCAATCCAATTTATACTAAGGTTAGCTAGTAGCCATTCTCAAGTCTCGTGGGTTAGTGTAAAGATAACACACACACAACGAGAACAATAAAAACTGGTTGCATGCTTCATCTTGTCTTAGTTATAGCAAATAAACAGATAGCACACAAGCCGAGGGACACCTCGTTAGCATGTAGGTCACAAGAAAGACTATACCGTCAACCGTCGGCGATTGTTTGGTTTATCTCCCTCTAAGTCCAAATTCACAAGTCCTAAAACATTCATTCAGTTTTAGGTTATTATTTAGCTCAACTCAACACAATTGTAACACCCCATCCAACAACAACAACCTTAACTCTAAAACTGCAGCGGAATTTACACATCATCATATAACTTGTCTCATTGGTGTTACACGCCGTTAACCATCCACGTGGCTAACAAGGCTAACATTTATACATTGTACCGGTCTGATGGACTAAACTCCCGAGCAACTACACAATACAATCCTTATTCCATTTCCAACCATTATTATACATACACATCCCAACTGTACCGAGCATTTACCAACCAATGCCGACAACAATCTCGGTCTTACTACACCTACAATACATATACCATTAACAATTTCCCATGTATAAGCAACTACCCCGTCCTACTCTCGAACGGCTTCCAGCTCCTTGTACCTGAAATAGAAAAGGAAGAAAAGGGTGGCCCCCAAGGGGCTCAGCACCTTTGCTGGTATGGTAATCCCGCAGCCCGCATGCTACCGGGCCACGCACAACTAATTGTCGTCTTAGCATGCGGTTGATGCAGAGTGTTATTTCTGAGTGGTTTAGAACAGGTGTAATTTACATAAAAGAAAGAAATTAAAAACTCAAATTATAAACGTCGGGCTGCAAACAATTCCCGGTCGTAGTAGTATAACGAGTGTCGTATCCACAGGGAGATTGTTCAATTTACCCTAGTCTTGGTAGTTACTTAAAAACTGTAAAAAGGGGTTTAGCCGGAGGCAAGCTTGATTTGTTGCTAAATTAATACAAAATAATAAAAACAGTTAAAAGGTGAATTAATTGATGTGGATGGAAAAATGTATCCTAGGATAGCGGGGGAATTTCCTAAATTCTTAAACAATTTATAACCCATGTTCAATTATTATTGCCTATTAGAGTTAATAATTGTCAGTACGAACTCTTAATAAAAGCCTTAGTATTTCCTGCTCAGGCCGGAGTGAAATACTAAGATTAATCCTTTGGGGGGTACCTAGACTATCGCAAATCATATGTGAAGTTACCAAATAAATGCGTATTTGTCAGAATAAGCATTTAACAATATTAGCTGAAGGAATTAAAACAAGTTAAATAAGAGGAATAGGTGATAAATATTGTTTACGTAATATTAGAAATCAAACCCCCATCCTAGGATACAAAAGAAAATTACTCAGACATTAACGGAGATAAGAAGATTACACAGATAGATTTTGACATTAATTCAGAGGAAGAACTGGTCTGCTCTCCTCTCACTGCTGCTCTTCTATTTCTTTTGTTACTGCGTGAGTGTGGAATGATGTGGTGTTACGGGAGGAAAATAAGTGGAAGGAAATGGATGAGTGTGGTGAGCGAATTCCTCCGTCGTGGGTGTTGTCTTTTGCAGTCAAGGTGGTGAGTTTATATAGAGGTTTGGCTCCGTACTAATTTGATTGCAGATGAAGAGGAGAGTTGATTGCTATCTTCATTGATTGCAGAGGGGACAGAGAGCTGCACGCGTGAGAGATTAATGGTAGGCGGTGCGGGAGTAGATAGATAAATCGATTCAAGTTGCAGAAGACGGCGAAGACAGGCGAAGAAAACTAGTCGCGGCGATTGATTTAATTCATGACCGCCTGCTGTCCGCTTGCCAAACAGGCGGTCTCCTCTTTATGTCCGCCTGTTTTAGAGGCGGTAGCCTCACTCTTGTCCGCCTCCTTTGAGGCGGTTGCCTCTACCTGTTCCGCCTGTTTTAGAGGCGGTAGCCTCTATAGTGACCGCGAGGCGGTAGCCTCTCTCACGTCCGCCTCCTTAAGAGGCGGTAGCCTCTCTCACGTCCGCCTCCTTAAGAGGCGGTTGCGCCTGATGGGAGCGGACGTCTCAGCCGATATTATATATATTTATACATATGTATAACAATCTTCAACCGGCTCTACACTCATCGTTTGGGCTCCGTTTTCTGAGCCGTTCGCGTCTATGCGTTCGTCTCTTCGTGTACTTTGCTCCTAGCTTGTTTTCCTCATGTTAAAACCAATAAATTGTGAGATAATCAATAAAACATAAACTAGAGGAAAACCATAAGATAAGTGAGAAATGAGCAGAAAAGTGCTATATAATATGAAATACACCTATAAACATGCTCATTTGGACACTTATCACACCCCCACACTTATCTTTTTGCTTGTCCTCAAGCAAAACTACGTACCCTAACAAGTAGGGAATGCTCAATATTAATAAATACTATTATGAAGGGTAGGATAAAGAAGTCAATAGTACATGATCTTAAACTTTTTAGAGGAGTGTGATCCATCACCTACTGGTGGCATAGGTGTACTCAGGGCAAAAATAAAAATTAGAGTTTCGGGGTATGATCTAGGGTACTTCAATGCTTCTTGATTTAAGGTGACTTCGAGAATTTTTACCATGGCCAACTTCTCTCAAGAATGGGCATTGAGGAGAAAACAAAAGGAAAAATAGAATTAAGCATTTGTTTCACTTTTGCATAAGAGATGAGAAGATAATATGTAGGCATCAAGCCTTTGTTTTTAAGAACACTCAACTCTCTTTGTTGGTTACCAATGGTGTCTCGTAAGTCCCTTATTTATTTTATTATATTTTTTGACAGAGAAGCACCCCTTAGCAATCCCTAAGAAAGAAGACAGAAAGAACCCCTGAGTAATAAAAATCCAACCATTTCAGATCATTTGGTCACACCGCATAAAAATGCTCCTCAAAAGTAATCAAAATTTTAAAATTTGTACCATTTATCCCACAATTCATAACAATATTTATTCCTAAAGAGAACAACCCACATATACAGGGTCCACAATATTGAATTTGAACAAACGCAAGATAAGCAGAGAGATTAAGCATTCAAGCATAAAATGTCACCGAAAAGGGCACACTCCCCCACACTTAATTTGAACAATGTCCTCATTTGTTCACCAGAAAAACAAGGGAAAGATTCAGAAGACCTTTTCGGTAAGTAGATAAATTAGAGAGAACACGAAGCTCACGAATATTTATTGAAGCATTTAAAAATTCTCCTCTGCATATTTATTGAAATAAAAGCATAATTTAAAGAAACTAGTACTCCCCTGATTTTATTTTTGCTTGCGTGTATTGGACTTCCCCCACACTTGAGCTTCAGCCTCAAGTAGCGTAGCTTGGTTGCGGTGTAGACATGAAATTGCACCTGCATAAAACACTAGAAGCAACCATACTATAAATGAGGTTAAAAGTTAGCAAAAATAAAATTAAAGGGAATCTGAAAATTAAAACAGCATAAAAGCATATAAAAGATAAGTTCGTCCGGGTTGCCTCCCGGAAAGCTGCCCTTCTTTAACGTCTTTAGCTAGACGCTTTTTCGCTAGATCGATCCTGGGGGGTGGTTATGAGGAGTAGATCCAAAGCATGACTCGATGGTATTTTTGAATTTCCACCGGGATGCATGTTTTCTTTTCTTATCCCGCTCTTCGTCCGGGATTGGTGGTGGTAACTCTGTGATAGACATGCCGTCTGGAAGGGTAATAAACAGAAGTGGGGATGATGGTGATTGAGTGTCCCGCACAAACTTGAGATCTTTGGATTTGTTATCTGGAGATCGTCCTGATGCAAACTCCAGCTTTTCGTTATACGCTTGAAGGGTGATTTTCCCCTGAGCTACCCAAATATGCACATCGGCTGTGGCAAGGAATGGTCGTCCAAGGATGAGAGGTGTAGTGGGGTTTTCTTCGATGTCTAGAATGACAAAATCGCATGGGAAGTATAAGTGCTCCACTTTAATGATAACATCCTCCACCACTCCGCTTGGATATGTTACCGAACCATCTGCCAGTTGCAGGGTCATCTTAGTCTTTTTCATCTCTCCAATTCCCAGCTTTTTGAAAGTGGAGAGGGGCATCAAATTAATGGAGGCACCTAGATCGCATAGGGAGTATGGAAATGAGGTGCTACCAATTGTGACTGGAATAGTGAAGCTGCCAGGATCATTGCTTTTTGTTGGTAGTGGTTTTTGTAGAATAGCTGAGCAAGCTACATTGAGAGGTACCGTACCGACTTCGGCCAATTTAGTTTTGTTGGAAATGAGGTGTTTGAGGAATTTGGCATAGTTTGGCATTTTGGCAATGAGGTCTACGAACTGTATGTTGACGTTTAGTTGCTTCAGCATTGCTAGAAACTTACCATATTCATTATCCAATTTCTGTTTCTGGAGTCGGTGAGGAAATGGTATAGGCGGTTCTTGTGAAGAAGGTTCCGAAGCTGGTGGAATAGTGAGGATGCTTGGAGATGTTTTTTCTGTTGGAACCTCAACTTTGTCTTCACTATCCTCTTTGGATTCTTCTAATGTTGGCGGGATGTGAATTTCGTCGGTTTTCTTACCGCTTCTCAAGGTTATCGCCTTAACCTCTTCTTCTTCTTCTTCAAATTCGAGCTTCTCATTTTCATAACCGGCTACCAAGTGCTCAAGGTAGGTATTCTCAGATTGAACACGATTATTATAGGCTTTGGCGGTGCTTTCGAGTTCAGCTACATTCCTTTTGGAAGTCTCAATTGCTACAACCCACTCTTGGAGGGAAGGGTGTAGTTCTGGAACTTTAGCTGTTTTAGCCACCTCCGTCTTTTCTTTATCGTGCTCCTTCACATAGATGCACTTGGCTTGCTCTCTTGGATTTGGTTCATTTTGGCTGGGGAGAGCCCCTGGCGGTCTTCGAGCAAGATGTTCCGCAAGTTGATTGATTTTACCTTCGATTTTCTGGTTGAAGGCCTCTTGAGCAGAAAGCTGGTTCTGAGTCATGGAAATGTAACCTTTCATCATCTCTTTGAGTTCTACATTTGGATCAGAAGAGGATGATGATGGTTGTTGTTGTAGTTGTTGTTGTTGGAAACCTGGAGGGGCACCTAGTGCTTTGTAACCCATATTAGAATTTGGTTGGGGTCGGTTCCCCTGATAGGCATTGGAATTGTTGTTCTGCCCTCCTTGGTTCTGATCATTATTTTTCCATGAGAAATTCGGGTGATTTCTCCATGGATAGTTGTTGTTGAAGTTGTTGTTGTAGGAATTACCGGGACGGTTTCCTATGAATTGTACTTCCTCGTACTGGCCTTTGCCTTCGCACTGATGGGTTTCATGAGGACCGGCGCAAATGGCACATCCTTCTGTTGATGGAACTGATGAAGAACTTGTAGGTGGGGAAGCTATTGTTTTTACAATTTCGTTCTGTGATGTCGTTAGCTTTTCCACCATCTTTGCAAGGGACGAGATCTGAGCTGATAAATGATCTGTAGGCTCAACGTGGAGTAGGCCTGCTGCTCGTGGCGTTCTTCCTTTGGATCTCGTCCACTGTCTCGTGTTGCTCGTCATAGTTTCTAGAAGGTCCATTCCTTCTTTAGGAGATTTCATCATGAAACTTCCTCCTGCAGAGGAATTGACGAGTAGTCGGTTCCCATCATCCAGACCGTTGAAGAATGAAAGGCAGAGGGATTGATCGTCAAGACCATGGTGGGAACACTTCATTAGCATATCTTTGAATCTATCCCATGCGTCGTACAACGTCTCTCCTGGCTCTTGACAGAAAGTGTTGATTTCACCGATCAATTGCCTCGTTCTACTGGTTGGGTAGTATTTGGCAAGGAATTTTTGGGCCATTTGAAGCCATGTGGTGATTGATCGGGAGGGAAGGCTTCGGTACCACCGGTTTGCTGAATCCGATAATGAGTGAGGAAATAGTTGGAGTCGAATTCTTTCTTTGACATGCCGGTCTGACCAAAGGAATTGCAAAAGTCTAGGAAGAGACTCAGATGATTTGGGGCTTCATCTGGGTTCGCTCCACTAAACTTGCCTAAATCCCGGACGGCGGTGATGTAGTGGGTTTTGAAAACCCATCGTCCGGCTTCTTCTGGTGTTAGTTCAGGGAGAACTATAGCTGATGCTCTTCCTTCGGTGTTCGGTTGGTGGTAATCAGATAGGGCACGGTGTTCTGGTTGAATTGCATGGTCCATTTCATTTATAACTTCGTTATTGGCCATGGCTTGGTTTCTCAGGTTTCTCTGCGCTTGAAATAAAGTACGCTCGGGTTCGGGGCTCGGACTGATAGGTGGAGAGCCTCGTGTTCGAGTGTTTGGCATGCACAGAAGATAACTTGTGGTTTGTCAGAAACTGCAATATTAGTTAGTAAATAAAATAAGAAAGACAGAAATATTGGTTAGGCTGATAAACGTTAGGAGTTAGAAATTATAAGTTAGTATACTGGGGAAATGAAAAGTTAAGGACAATGGAAATGAAAAGTTAAGGACAATGGAAAGAAAGGACAATGGAACGAAATGACAGGAAATTTAAAGTTAGTAGTTAGAGACAATGGAAAGAAAGGACAATGGAACGAAATGACAATGGAACGAAATGACAATGGAACGAAATGACAATAATATTAAGATGTTAGGAGTTAGATGTCCAAAGTCCGAAGTCAAATGTCCAAGTCAGGTCAGAAGTCCGATGTCCAATTCAGATTATAAGTCCGACGTCCAAGGTTAGATTATTAACAAAATAATATTGACAGTTTATTATAATAAAACAGGTGAACTACCGGAAACTAGGGAAATTGATGGAATCAATCTCCCCGGCAACGGCGCCAATTTGCAGAGTGTTATTTCTGAGTGGTTTAGAACAGGTGTAATTTACATAAAAGAAATTAAAAACTCAAATTATAAACGTCGGGCTGCAAACAATTCCCGGTCGTAGTAGTATAACGAGTGTCGTATCCACAGGGAGATTGTTCAATTTACCCTAGTCTTGGTAGTTACTTAAAAACTGTAAAAAGGGGTTTAGCCGGAGGCAAGCTTGATTTGTTGCTAAATTAATACAGAAATAATAAAAACAGTTAAAAGGTGAATTAATTGATGTGGATGGAAAAATGTATCCTAGGATAGCGGGGGAATTTCCTAAATTACTTAAACATATTTATAACCATGTTTCAATTATTTATTGCCTATTAGAGTTAATAATTGTCAGTTACGAACTCTTAATAAAAGCCTTAGTATTTTCCTGCTCAGTCCGGAGTGTAAATACTAAGATTAATTCCTTTGTGGTACCTAGACTATCTCAAAATCATATGTTGATAGTTACCAAATAAATGCAGTATTTTGTCAGAATAAGCATTTAACAATATTAGCTGAAAGGAATTAAAACAAGTTAAATAAGAGAATAGGTGATAAATATTGTTTACGTAATATTAGAAATCAAACCCCCATCCTAGGATACAAAAGAAAATTACTCAGACATTAACGGAGATAAGAAGATTACACAGATAGATTTTGACATTAATTCAGAGGAAGAACTGGTCTGCTCTCCTCTCACTGCTGCTCTTCTATTTCTTTTGTTACTGCGTGAGTGTGGAATGATGTGGTGTTACGGGAGGAAAATAAGTGGAAGGAAATGGATGAGTGTGGTGAGCGAATTCCTCCGTCGTGGGTGTTGTTCTTTTGCAGTCAAGGTGGTGAGTTTATATAGAGGTTTGGCTCCGTACTAATTTGATTGCAGATGAAGAGGAGAGTTGATTGCTATCTTCATTGATTGCAGAGGGGACAGAGAGCTGCACGCGTGAGAGATTAATGGTAGGCGGTGCGGGAGTAGATAGATAAATCGATTCAAGTTGCAGAAGACGGCGAAGACAGGCGAAGAAAACTAGTCGCGGCGATTGATTTAATTCATGACCGCCTGCTGTCCGCTTGCCAAACAGGCGGTCTCCTCTTATATGTCCGCCTGTTTTAGAGGCGGTAGCCTCACTCTTGTCCGCCTCCTTTGAGGCGGTTGCCTCTACCTGTTCCGCCTGTTTTAGAGGCGGTAGCCTCTATAGTGACCGCGAGGCGGTAGCCTCTCTCACGTCCGCCTCCTTAAGAGGCGGTAGCCTCTCTCACGTCCGCCTCCTTAAGAGGCGGTTGCGCCTGATGGGAGCGGACGTCTCAGCCGATATTATATATATTTATACATATGTATAACAATCTTCAACCGGCTCTACACTCATCGTTTGGGCTCCGTTTTCTGAGCCGTTCGCGTCTATGCGTTCGTCTCTTCGTGTACTTTGCTCCTAGCTTGGTTGTTCCTCATGTTAAAACCAATAAATTGTGAGATAATCAATAAAACATAAACTAGAGGAAAACCATAAGATAAGTGAGAAATGAGCAGAAAAGTGCTAATATTATATATGAAATACACCTATAAATCATGCTCATTTGGACACTTATCAGTTGATCATATTTAAATCATGCATGTAAACCATAAACACGCACCACATTGCATACACCCAACTAAGGGGTTCAACAAACATCTAACACATCCACACATAACAAATCAACCATAGTTTCCTTTAACCCTAGAGTGGTTCTCCTCTAACGGAGCCACTTCCTTAATAGCCAACACATACCCATCAAACGGGTTATCCTTAAACGCCCCTTGATATATACTAGGATTCATATCCATGATCCGACATTCTCCACATATTCAATAACATACATCTCCACACTGTTATAAAAGTTGCGGTACAACAATAACCATCCACAACGGGTACAGTTCTCTTTAGGAACCGACCCGACCATAATTAGTTCACCTTTGAGCCTAGAGTTTGTTGCCAACTCATGATAAGCTCGTTACAAAGCTCGTTACCGTCACTTTA
This sequence comes from Limonium bicolor, assembly GCA_023374045.1. Lineage (NCBI taxonomy): Eukaryota > Viridiplantae > Streptophyta > Magnoliopsida > Caryophyllales > Plumbaginaceae > Limonium > Limonium bicolor. The sequence continues at coordinate 235,051,974 of CM041781.1, forward strand.
GATGAACGGATAACTTATACCATAGGTGCGTCGGATATAGTTATCCAAGCACACCGAATAACATAACCATTAGTATGCCCCTGTTGCCGACGTGAGTCAGTAATATAGCTTTGGTTAAGCTAAAGGGAAAGTTGGAAACCCAATGGGAAAACAACCATAACATACACAGAGGGTCGAACCTATAATGGCACGACCCCCATCCTCACACGCGTGGCCGGAACAGACCGGACTCCTCTCCCCCCATTAGTACATACATATACTTATAAGTTAATAGTTAGGGCTCTCCTTTGGAGCCTATCACATCCACAACCATACGGTATCATAACCGAGTTAATCACCCAAAGGAGGTTCACACACTTGCACATAGCAACAATATACAACCAACTCACGCATAGCCGTGGTTAGAACGATCCCATGGTATGGGTCGTTAAATCCGAATACCGATCTCTTATATGATCCTAGAGTCGGTTAGTTAAGTTTAACACACATTTGAGGTTAAACGGTATCGGAATCATATTCGCCACATAAACGAATTACTGTAAACTCATTACATGTTTTATCTTATAACGTGGCAAACACACAGAAAAACACATTGGCATACAAGCCGGTGTAATCCGGTAGGACACAGGTTGCAAGAAAACCATACCTCGGTCCATGCCTCGACTGGTTTCCACCTTGAGAGAATCCTAAACACATTAGTAACGTCGGTTAATTAACTTATTTGACTTCAAATTCTACTAAGCGTTTACATGATTTTATGACATGTTTTAATGCCTAAACTCATCATTGATTACCTTCATTATAACCCCTAGGCTTAACTACTTAAGCCACCTTTTATTTTATTTTTTTTTTTCATTGTTAAGGGTCGACCGACCCACCGACCGACCCAACCCCTGGGTCGGTCCGTTCCAGCAACTTTCTGGTTCAGACAACAACCTTAGACCGACCCACGACCGACCCATCCTTTATGGGTCGGTCCTTTGCCGAAACTTCCCGTCCTCTGGAAATTCTCCGACCGACCCAAAGCTAAACCGACCGACCCAAAACCCTCTGGGTCGGTCCATTCCAGAAACAATTTCCTTCGTTAAATTTCGCCCGACCGACCCAAAGCTAAACCGACCGACCCAAAACCCTCTGGGTCGGTCCATTGCCGAAACTTTCTGGCTGGCTTAACATGGTCCGACCGACCCAGAACTGGGTCGGACCCTGGGTCGGCCCACTACAGATTTTCCTCTTAATTTGTTCTTTCAACTCCAAACTTTTCCTCATATATCCTAATATGTTCTAACCTCATTTGGACACTTCAAACACATCTTAATCCCTACCTAAACACACATAAAACTCATCTTCTAATTCCTTCACAAAATACTTAACACTTACCATGTTTTCTCCTAGGTTCCTAAGTGGTGTTTCATACTTAAAAAAAAAGACTACTATCCCAAAACATTTTCTCACCACTACAACATCATCTCTAAAGCATTATTTCCCACAACCAACTCCTTATGTCACTCTTAACAATTCCTTTTTCCAAGTTCACACTTCCTTCTTATTTACCAAAGTTTGCCTAAGTCCTTACCTAAGTCCCAAGATGACTTTGGTACATACTAAATCTCAAGCTCATGCCTAAGTCCTTGTTACATCCCAAATCACCTTAATGCATGTTTCTTACACAAGAACAACACTTAACCATTTTAAATACCCCTTAACTTATCAAACTCATTTTAACACTTAAAACTCCTTATGCATTTTACCAATTTTCGCCATAGGTTCTCTTAGTATATCATCATTCCAAAACTCATAGTTTTCACCATTAACATTCAAAAACACCTAAATCCATCAACACATTTTTATACACAAACTTCACACATTTAGCACTACATCACAATATAGTGCTTAACTCAAATTGCTTGGCACTTAGGCCCTTAAATAACATGGCTCTTAGGCCCTTAAATTGCATAAACCTTAAACACTGAATTTCCCACATAAGTAATGCCTTTGACCTGCAAATACATACACCAAGACATATGTTCTTTTACTAGTCTCCTTGAGAACACTTTACTAAGTCATTCACCATTTGCTCTTTAGGTAGTTTTAACAAGCATTATAAGCTTATTTCTCCTAAGGCATTAAACCATATTAAGATAGCATATTTACCTCTTTTCCTCCCAAATTTCTTTCTTGTTTCCTTACAAAAACGGTAAGGCATTTGGTTCCTTGCCAACAACTAAACAATATACCAACATTGAAATGAGTATATAAGCTTTAAGCTTCATCTCATTGTAAACCCTAGGTTTACATTATTTCGAAAACATTAATGTAGTTGTTTTACCTTGATCTTTGAAGGGTGTTTGAATATCTATGAAGAGAGGACTCCACCTAGTCCTTGAAAGATTCAAATGGAGCTAGAACAAAGCAACACAAGGAGCTCCATCAATGGATATTTTCGGTCAATGACAAAACATGAAGGAAACTTGATTTTTCTTTGAGTTTCCTTACCTAGAAGCAAAGGAGAGTGATAATATGTAGAAATACAAGCTCAAGCTCCTTCAATGGTGGAACTCCATGGCACCGAAATGGTGGTCTTGGAATTTTAAGAAGATAGAAATGAAGAGCTTGATGAGACAAAGAGAATGGTGGTGTTGGTTTTTGATTTAGTTTAGTGAGCTAGATTTTACAAGAGATCAAGGATGGAGATGGTGGTGAGTACTATTGCAAACCGTGAGAGAATGAAGAAGAGAGGTTGGTGGTGGTGTTTGGAACCGTGGGAAATGAAGGGAAGGAAGGGAGAATGAAGATAAAACTTACTTTTGAAGATATTTATATGTAAAGTAAATAGTAACTATATTAGTCATCTTTATTTACTTCACAAAATAACAAGAGAGTGGTGAGTCACCACACCTTAGAAAACCGGCCCCCTTATAATTATGAGGGTAATATAGTCTTTGTTTGTCAATTTAATTACTTAATACAACATATGTTATAAACTAGCTTGTAAAAATTACTATTCATAACACAAGGCACATAGAAGTGAAATTTTTGATTTCCCATTGATATAGCCACCCAAATGTTATACTATATAGTACACATATATATTTAAGAGTAATGATGGACATCTAGCCACTCAAAACTCATTTACAAGACAATTTTTCGAAAACGTGCTTTAAGACTCCTTAAAGCACATTTTGTGTTTTAACTTGTTTTCAAGCTTGGTTTTCTTTGGTAATTGATTTAATATGTTCATTGACATATTTATAAGGTATAGATATGACCATTAGGTCTTTTACAAATTTATCCCAAGCTTAGAGCACATTTTTGCTCTTATTAACTTGAAGGTATTTATTTGTGTTTTGTTTGGTTTCATTGTCCACCAAGGTTTCCTAAGGACTTAATTAGCCTTATAAAGTCATAATTAATTATTATCAAGTCTTGGTAGGCTCTTTGGGTCCTAAACAAGTTCACTCCAAGCTTAGAGCATGTTTTTGCTCAAACCGTGTCTTAGTGTTTTATTATGTTTAAACTATGGTTTAAACTGTGCACTGATGTTCCTAAAGCACTTTTTAGCCTTTAGATAACATATTTAATCATTTAATCAACATACCAAAGTTTGGGGTATTTCAATCTACTCCCCTTAAAAGAACTTCGTCCTCGAAGTTCACATTTCCACGCATCATTGGATTAGAATACGGGAATTACTTTCAAATAAACTTCCATTACCCAACACTCTTTTTATCCAACCTCGGACTTAACGGTCCGGCAACAATCCACATCCATACATAAAATGTCATACTCACATGGTAACCTCGGACTTAATGGTCCGGGTACCTTCACCACACTTGCACCCATACAATATCCCTCAGACTCTTAGGTCTGGGTGACATAACCACATTTAGACACATAGGTCTATGTAACACAACACATTTAGACTCATAGGTCTTGATAGCATACACTTTAGGAGATCAAAGTCAAAATAACCTTTTTCACACATACCAACAACATGTCATAGCATGTATATCAAACAGAAATACCTTTTCCATCTCTCCATGGGTTCGAATCCCACGTTGAGTACATATACACTGTGATCCCGCAGAACCCGGTCGCGATGGACACCTTCTGGTCCCCGTTCCTTTGGGAGATCAAAACATTCACTTAATTTTTAACATATGTACTTCTCATGTCACCGGTCCGAAGACAAAGGCTCATACGTCCTCAGTTCGTGAGCAAGTACTACAAAAATATTCTTTACTAGGTTAAGTATAAGAAGATCTTTTATTCAAAATATTAATCGATTGTTTGAAAACACCAATTGAAAATCCTTTTGAAAGCACCACTCAACTCCAAGTCCAATTTACGCTCTTGTATTTTTCTTAACATGGTTGTTTGTGACCACTTACAGGGAGCTTCAAGAGTCATCCAACCCTGATGTGATCAGCATCAGTGTTGAACTATCCTTCCACCCCAATTTGTGTTCGGCTTCCCTTGATCTCATGATAATCAAGTTTCACCTCCCACTTCTTTTTCAACCAACAATTAATTCAAGCATATCCCATTTTCTATCTTTGAATCCTTCTAGTCATAATCATAACATCTCCAAGGGATAGAACTCCGTCTATCAATCATCATCCAAATCCAACTTAATTCAAGTTACCTAGGGAATTTAATTCTCACTAGGTTCTATGTCGGTCTCATAACCCTTCATAAATCACAACATTGTATATATACCTATATTTTTTTATCAAAATACAATACATGGTTTACATTTATGCACCGTCGGGGTTTTAGTTCCCCGGGAGTTTCTTTACTCCCTTCCACTTGTACTCTCACACACCACTGTTAACAAAATAAACACACTTCCCACAATGGTATCCGCATCTTCTGTGCGCAATTACCACAATTTAACCACAATAAATGCGTATGTTTATATAACACACGCGCCAACCATCATAACAAATTATTTTTGTGCAATGCACAACATAGTTCACGTACACTTATACGGTAAAACACACTAAGTGGTTTTGCGCTCTACCCCCCTTAAAAGGGATTACGCCCACGTAATCAATCACTGAACATTGGCTTAAAATGTTCTGCCGTCGTGAAGTGTTTTAACTTCCACGCGGTCCATTACACAATGGATTCCGATTAGAGGATCTTAACCATATTAGCGGTTTAGTTCCTAAACCAAGAATTCGCATTGGAGTTGTAACTCATAACCGGTTTCGGTCCTGGCCTGTGAGGCTTTTAGGCATTGATAACTAGCCATCCATTCATATTCGCAATGTATACCCGGTACCTGACGCATGGGCTCACTGGCCTCTGTTGCGCAACCCTGATAATTATAGAGCTAGTTTGCCCCATTCGTTACTGTTACTATATTGTACATCTCCAATGTATTACCCTTATCTTGGGAAGAATGGTTTCTCAACCGACGCATGGTATCTTTTACCCTAAGCGAATTCGGTGAGTTTCACAATTTTCCATCCACTTCTCCAACAGCTTACAGCGTAAACTACTATGTAATTCACAATGATCGACTAGCTTCTACCGACTTACTGTCGGTTGAGATTGAGCTACCACCTAATGTGTAGTGCTCTATCAGTTATTTCCCACACCTGGGGTATATCTCATACCGAGATTTGGTGTTAGTGTTACTGTAGTCACTTACTGTTAATCGTGTCTCCACCTTTGGTTTTGTACATGTATTCTTTCATTCCTGCGGCCTTGCATTACCCATGCATCGACCATTATAACATTATTCCTCCACAATTACCATGCTTCTGATTCCTAGCTATCCCACTTGATCATTACCGCGCAAGTGCAATACAGAGTGCAGAGGCGTAAACTCTTAACAGTAAATCTCTCATGCGATTGCGACAGGAATTTACACTGTGTTTTACCGAAATTCTTATCACATAATACTTGTCACCGGCTTACTGCTCGGTTCGTTTGCTATCACTTACTGTTGTACCTCCACTGGGGTTAACTCATAATTCTGCTCACTCACCATTTTATCATCTAATCATACTCACACAACGGTCGCTTATTGCGCACCATATCCTTACTCATTATACAACATCAACTTATACTGTATCCGCTATTATATTAGCTTACGCTATTACGCTGGGTTTATCAGGCCACTTATTTGGCTGCTTTTTGAATATACTATATTTTGTATTATTTTTTTTTTTGAGTTTTTATGTTCCTTGATTGTTGTTCGCTACACATTTAGCTTCACACACCTATGGTGATTGCTATCCGGCTTATTACTCTTCCTGTGTACACAACTGGTACGAGCATTTCTTTTCGTATTATTTTATTCCAATCACTCTGGGGTAATAACAACGTGGTCCATCCTCCACATATTTCTTGAACTCGATTCACATAACTACCGCTTCTGCGATCTCACAATATCGAGAGGTATCCCCACTCTTAATGCAGTGGTCCGCTTACCACTTTATCCCCTTATACAACATAAACTTCTACAAGTAATCGAGTTTATATAACATATCTTGCTTATGGCTTATAAGCCCTATTTGCCTTGAGCTGGGCTCATTGTAGGCTGTCTACACATATGTACTTCTCTGTACAGCATTACATGTTTAGAGGTTGTAGTGGGCTCCATGACAAGGTCGTTGCATTCCGTTTCCTTTCATGGGATGCCCCTTAGGTTTGTCAGTCCGTCTCCTGACAATTTATGTCTAAACTGGGTGTTAGTTTCAACCCTTGTGTTTCTGTCATGCATTTCATTCAACATTTGTTGATGCGCACACCCTTCAAGGATTTCTCCTGGGTGTAGTTAAGTTATGCCTTCACATCTGGTTCACAGTTATTGGTACATTCATTTAGCCACGCCTTTTTGCGTTCTGCACTGGTTATTATTTTCTTCTGTGAAGTTCATCATTTCCTAATAATGTAGGTACTCATTCTGGGAATTTCATCCCGCCCATTGCACTTTACTGGGTCCACACTAGGCTGGGTCACCATTCCAGCTTCCATGTTTATCCCTGGGGATCCTTAAGTCATATAAGCCGTCTTTACACTCAGTTGGTGCACTTCGCACCTCCTGACTCTTAACATTTCCTTGAAAGGAATTCACTAATTCCTTTAGTTTCGTTAACTTAACTGAGTTCCTTAACTTCAACCATTCCTTGTAATCTCTAGCTCTCGTTTGATTTATACTGCTGACCGTAGACGGAGTCGACTACTTCCCGTGTTTCGGACTCTACTCGTATACATATATGGGGTATCATACTGATACATTGCTACTTACCCAACTAACCTATAAGCAGGTCTGTCAGGCCCACAAGCTCCTATCGGAGTGCGGTCGTCCCACAACACAGTTGGTACACTTGTAGTGTCCGTCACGCGCCTAGGTGAAGTATTCTGTTGTCAACCCCCTTATATTGTCCTGTGACAATATATATTCCATGCTTCCCGAACTTAATCAAGGGAAAGTTCATCCACTGTTGCATCATTATAAAACTCCTCGGGGTTCTACCCTTGGGTTTACCGGTCTCCATCCGGTTGTCCGAAAGTAAACTGGTGTAACTCACCTTCTTGTGGCACTACGGCCGGTGTAGGTCTCCTGGTTTGGTTTTAAAAGAGGTTTAAAACAAAATGGGTTCGAAAGAAAAATTTGGTTTTGAAAGAAAAGAGTTTGAAATAAATCTGAGTTCGAAAGAAAATTTTCATGGTTTCACAACATCTTCTTACCTTAGCCAAGTCTAGCTTCTTGCTGACTGGTGTACTTACAATTGCAGAGGTTAGGCTAGCAGGCCCTTCCACTGTTATAACGATCACATCTAACTTCATGGTACTTTTCCAGGTACTTTGTAGTGGTTATAAATTTCCCGAACAGCCCTATTATAGCAGCACTTGCTTTGGCAAGTGCGCCATGCTAATTGGCTATCGGCTTGACACATACCGATGGTGGTATTGTTTTGATCCATATTGTCATCAGTGGCCTTGTTGGCCCTCACAGATCTTACCGCCTTGATAAATACTCTTCTAGGTGACTTCTCACTGTCTTCCCATGACAATCATTAACTAGGGTGTTTCCCATTCTAGGAGTCCCCTTTTTTTTTGTATTGTTTCCTCTTGGTAGCCCGTTCCACGCTTTTGTCGTGGTTACTGAGACTCGTCTCTTGTTTGAGTACTACGCTTTAGTTCCTTTGTAGGTTGGTATACCGTTGGTGTATTATTTATCCACTGTGGTCCTGTAGACACTCGCCTCGGGTTTTATTAATCCACTTCTTGCCTGCTGTACGATTAGTGCGTTGCAAGCTGGTTGTTCTCGACTGCTCAGCATGTCGACCCAGGTTGCCGGAAATTCTATTCTTCTATACACTGATTCTTCGCTCTTCGCTACGAAATGCGGTTAACACTATTTAGATGGGAACCGTCTCCGGGATTCCCAGTTTTCGGGATCTACCGTATGACAGGTTCTCCGTACCTTTAAAGGTTTTTAATGGCAGCCAGATCGGGTATCCCGAGTATGAGAGGACTTTCATCTCTCTGGCGTTGTTTCCCAAGTTATAAACAGGGATTGTGGAGGGTGGGATGGATATTGTAGGTTCCCAGTACACGCTGGTAATACCTAACTAGCGTATCTCTCACGCTATCACTCAACCCTTAACCCAAAGTACTTAAATCCTAACTCGGTACTTCCTAGGCTCGGTAATCCAGTCATCAGAGCGATACCTCGCTCTGATACCACTTTTTGTAACACCCCATCCAACAACAACAACCTTAACTCTAAAACTGCAGCGGAATTTACACATCATCATATAACTTGTCTCATTGGTGTTACACGCCGTTAACCATCCACGTGGCTAACAAGGCTAACATTTATACATTGTACCGGTCTGATGGACTAAACTCCCGAGCAACTACACAATACAATCCTTATTCCATTTCCAACCATTATTATACATACACATCCCAACTGTACCGAGCATTTACCAACCAATGCCGACAACAATCTCGGTCTTACTACACCTACAATACATATACCATTAACAATTTCCCATGTATAAGCAACTACCCCGTCCTACTCTCGAACGGCTTCCAGCTCCTTGTACCTGAAATAGAAAAGGAAGAAAAGGGTGGCCCCCAAGGGGCTCAGCACCTTTGCTGGTATGGTAATCCCGCAGCCCGCATGCTACCGGGCCACGCACAACTAATTGTCGTCTTAGCATGCGGTTGATCATATTTAAATCATGCATGTAAACCATAAACACGCACCACATTGCATACACCCAACTAAGGGGTTCAACAAACATCTAACACATCCACACATAACAAATCAACCATAGTTTCCTTTAACCCTAGAGTGGTTCTCCTCTAACGGAGTCACTTCCTTAATAGCCAACACATACCCATCAAACGGGTTATCCTTAAACGCCCCTTGATATATACTAGGATTCATATCCATGATCCGACATTCTCCACATATTCAATAACATACATCTCCACACTGTTATAAAAGTTGCGGTACAACAATAACCATCCATAACGGGTACAGTTCTCTTTAGGAACCGACCCGACCATAATTAGTTCACCTTTGAGCCTAGAGTTTGTTGCCAACTCATGATAAGCTCGTTACAAAGCTCGTTACCGTCACTTTAGATGAACGGATAACTTATACCATAGGTGCGTCGGATATAGTTATCCAAGCACACCGAATAACATAACCATTAGTATGCCCCTGTTGCCGACGTGAGTCAGTAATATAGCTTTGGTTAAGCTAAAGGGAAAGTTGGAAACCCAATGGGAAAACAACCATAACATACACAGAGGGTCGAACCTATAATGGCACGACCCCCATCCTCACACGCGTGGCCGGAACAGACCGGACTCCTCTCCCCCCATTAGTACATACATATACTTATAAGTTAATAGTTAGGGCTCCTTTGGAGCCTATCACATCCACAACCATACGGTATCATAACCGAGTTAATCACCCAAAGGAGGTTCACACACTTGCACATAGCAACAATATACAACCAACTCACGCATAGCCGTGTTAGAACGATCCCATGGTATGGGTCGTTAAATCCGAATACCGATCTCTTATATGATCCTAGAGTCGGTTAGTTAAGTTTAACACACATTTGAGGTTAAACGGTATCGGAATCATATTCGCCACATAAACGAATTACCGTAAACTCATTACATGTTTTATCTTATAACGTGGCAAACACACAGAAAAACACATTGGCATACAAGCCGGTGTAATCCGGTAGGACACAGGTTGCAAGAAAACCATACCTCGGTCCATGCCTCGACTGGTTTCCACCTTGAGAGAATCCTAAACACATTAGTAACGTCGGTTAATTAACTTATTTGACTTCAAATTCTACTAAGCGTTTACATGATTTTATGACATGTTTTAATGCCTAAACTCATCATTGATTACCTTCATTATAACCCCTAGGCTTAACTACTTAAGCCACCTTTTATTTTATTTTTTTTTTTCATTGTTAAGGGTCGACCGACCCACCGACCGACCCAACCCCTGGGTCGGTCCGTTCCAGCAACTTTCTGGTTCAGACAACAACCTTAGACCGACCCACGACCGACCCATCCTTTATGGGTCGGTCCTTTGCCGAAACTTCCCGTCCTCTGGAAATTCTCCGACCGACCCAAAGCTAAACCGACCGACCCAAAACCCTCTGGGTCGGTCCATTCCAGAAACAATTTCCTTCGTTAAATTTCACCCGACCGACCCAAAGCTAAACCGACCGACCCAAAACCCTCTGGGTCGGTCCATTGCCGAACTTTCTGGCTGGCTAACATGGTCCGACCGACCCAGAACTGGGTCGGACCCTGGGTCGGCCCACTACAGATTTTCCTCTTAATTTGTTCTTTCAACTCCAAACTTTTCCTCATATATCCTAATATGTTCTAACCTCATTTGGACACTTCAAACACATCTTAATCCCTACCTAAACACACATAAACTCATCTTCTAATTCCTTCACAAAATACTTAACACTTACCATGTTTTCTCCTAGGTTCCTAAGTGGTGTTTCATACTTAAAAAAAAAGACTACTATCCCAAAACATTTTCTCACCACTACAACATCATCTCTAAAGCATTATTTCCCACAACCAACTCCTTATGTCACTCTTAACAATTCCTTTTTCCAAGTTCACACTTCCTTCTTATTTACCAAAGTTGCCTAAGTCCTTACCTAAGTCCCAAGATGACTTTGGTACATACTAAATCTCAAGCTCATGCCTAAGTCCTTGTTACATCCCAAATCACCTTAATGCATGTTTCTTACACAAGAACAACACTTAACCATTTTAAATACCCCTTAACTTATCAAACTCATTTTAACACTTAAAACTCCTTATGCATTTTACCAATTTTCGCCATAGGTTCTCTTAGTATATCATCATTCCAAAACTCATAGTTTTCACCATTAACATTCAAAAACACCTAAATCCATCAACACATTTTTATACACAAACTTCACACATTTAGCACTACATCACAATATAGTGCTTAACTCAAATTGCTTGGCACTTAGGCCCTTAAATAACATGGCTCTTAGGCCCTTAAATTGCATAAACCTTAAACACTGAATTTCCCACATAAGTAATGCCTTTGACCTGCAAATACATACACCAAGACATATGTTCTTTTACTAGTCTCCTTGAGAACACTTTACTAAGTCATTCACCATTTGCTCTTTAGGTAGTTTTAACAAGCATTATAAGCTTATTTCTCCTAAGGCATTAAACCATATTAAGATAGCATATTTACCTCTTTTCCTCCCAAATTTCTTTCTTGTTTCCTTACAAAAACGGTAAGGCATTTGGTTCCTTGCCAACAACTAAACAATATACCAACATTGAAATGAGTATATAAGCTTTAAGCTTCATCTCATTGTAAACCCTAGGTTTACATTATTTCGAAAACATTAATGTAGTTGTTTTACCTTGATCTTTGAAGGGTGTTTGAATATCTATGAAGAGAGGACTCCACCTAGTCCTTGAAAGATTCAAATGGAGCTAGAACAAAGCAACACAAGGAGCTCCATCAATGGATATTTTCGGTCAATGACAAACATGAAGGAAACTTGATTTTTCTTTGAGTTTCCTTACCTAGAAGCAAAGGAGAGTGATAATATGTAGAAATACAAGCTCAAGCTCCTTCAATGGTGGAACTCCATGGCACCGAAATGGTGGTCTTGGAATTTTAAGAAGATAGAAATGAAGAGCTTGATGAGACAAGAGAATGGTGGTGTTGGTTTTTGATTTAGTTTAGTGAGCTAGATTTTACAAGAGATCAAGGATGGAGATGGTGGTGAGTACTATTGCAAACCGTGAGAGAATGAAGAAGAGAGGTTGGTGGTGGTGTTTGGAACCGTGGGAAATGAAGGGAAGGAAGGGAGAATGAAGATAAAACTTACTTTTGAAGATATTTATATGTAAAGTAAATAGTAACTATATTAGTCATCTTTATTTACTTCACAAAATAACAAGAGAGTGGTGAGTCACCACACCTTAGAAAACCGGCCCCCTTATAATTATGAGGGTAATATAGTCTTTGTTTGTCAATTTAATTACTTAATACAACATATGTTATAAACTAGCTTGTAAAAATTACTATTCATAACACAAGGCACATAGAAGTGAAATTTTTGATTTCCCATTGATATAGCCACCCAAATGTTATACTATATAGTACACATATATATTTAAGAGTAATGATGGACATCTAGCCACTCAAAACTCATTTACAAGACAATTTTTCGAAAACGTGCTTTAAGACTCCTTAAAGCACATTTTGTGTTTTAACTTGTTTTCAAGCTTGGTTTTCTTGGTAATTGATTTAATATGTCATTACATATTGATAAGGTTAGATATGACCATTAGGTCTTTTACACAATTTATCCCAAGCTTAGAGCACATTTTTGCTCTTATTAACTTGAAGGTATTTATTTGTGTTTTGTTTGGTTTCATTGTCCACCAAGGTTTCCTAAGGACTTAATTAGCCTTATAAAGTCATAATTAATTATTATCAAGTCTTGGTAGGCTCTTTGGGTCCTAACCAAGTTCACTCCAAGCTTAGAGCATGTTTTTGCTCAAACCGTGTCTTAGTGTTTTATTATGTTTAAACTATGGTTTAAACTGTGCACTGATGTTCCTAAAGCACTTTTTAGCCTTTAGATAACATATTTAATCATTTAATCAACATACCAAAGTTTGGGGTATTTCAACAATTTACTTAACCTTCTTAGACACCAATATTTACCCAATGTTATTCACTAAGTCCTTATGGTTTTAACTTAAACTTTTAGGTGCATCGTTTTCTCATTCTCTATTACATTTGTTCACCCACTTAGTAGCCATTACACCGTCCAAACAAGTTCTTAATAACTTTATAACATCAATACCTAACATTCCCCATCATTTCCTAACATTTTCCAAGCTTAATCAACATTTTTAGAGTGGTCCGGGACTTGGTCCTTACCTTAAGTCCCGGACCAGTACTTGTTCAATCTTCTCGGCTGATTTTATGTTGTGGTCCGGGACTTTGTATACGACTTAAGTCCCGGACCATTACAAGCTGAAACTCTCGGGTAATATTCAAGGGGTGGTCCGGGACTTCTTACAGGACTTAAGTCCTGGACCAGGGTGCTGGTTGAACTCTCGGCTCTTATTTAGGCATGGTCCGGGACTTTACCCTGGACCTAGGTCCCGGACCAGCTACAGATTTTTGCCATTCATATTTTTCTAAGTGTGATTGCACTTGTTCTCTTCATCCATGCTTTACCCAAAGTCCATATATGATCTTAGGAATATTCTAACACCAAAATAAAATCTTAAACTTGTCTAATTTCTCATCTAAACTTGTTACCCAGTTTCTCACATAATCTCTTAACACTTGTAATATTTTCCTTAGGTTTTCTAAGTGGTATATCATACCTACAACTCAAACCAACCAAAATGCTATCTCACAACATCACTACACTACCACTCCTAAGCATTATTGCTCCACCACACCTCCATTACATAAGCTCCTTCTATTTCCCTCATGCTTACACTTAGATTCTCACAAGGCATTATTCATCCTTTGTTTACTAAAACTTGCACAGGACTTAATCACACTCCCACCATAATCCTAGAGCATCACACTCACTCATTTGAACTCTAATTCCTTCAAGACTACTACTAAGTCCTTTAAGCACTCAAGAACACTCTAGTTCCCTTTCTTTCATCAATTTAAGCCCTAAGAGTTCCTAGTACCTTCTAGGTCATCAAACTTCATTTACCCATCTTAAACTCCTTGTTTTCTCACTAAATTTTGACATGGCTTCTTTAGTATATTTCCACATCCAACCACTTGGTTTTTACCATTTAACAACCTTGGACACCCAAATTCTTTCCACACAATTTACACCAAAACTACACCACATCATCATATAGTGCTTAAACTTAAAATGCTTGGCACTTAGGCCCTAAATTGACATAAAGCTTAACCACTGAATTTCCACATATATTAGCCTTTGACCTCAAAATACACACAACAAGGCTCCCATTGAAATATAAATGCTTCTGTAATTCACCTTTTAAATGTCTAACTATCTCATTTCCCATTTGCTCTTTAATCACAAGTTCTCAATTATCATCATTGTTTCTTCTAGGTTTTTATAGCCCTTTCCTAATGTAAACTCTAAGCTAAGCTTATCATATATCTAAATCCCATTCCCTTAAACAATAAAACACCGTAAGGTAAGCAATTTACCTTATTCTTTTACAAACTTCACAAACTTTCCTCCTTAAGTTTTCCCTTGAACAATCTCGGTCACCAATCTATTTCTCCTTGCCAATGTTCCAATCAATATCCAATAACTCCAATGAGTACTAGATAATACACTAACCTTAAGGAATAAACCCTAGGTTAAAAATGTGTTTCAAGGTATTTAAATGAGTATTTTACCTTGGAGTCTTAAGGTAGGCTTGGATATGAATCAAGAAGGACCTCCTCTGGCCCTTGGAGAATAGAAAACAAGCTAGAACAAGGCATAAAAATGAAGCCCCATGAGTAGAAATTTTCGGACATGTGAGGGAGTGATGGAAACCTAGTTTTTCTTACATATTCTTTACCTTAAGAGAATGGAGAAGCTAATGGACTCCTCAATCTTGTGTTTTCTCGTCTAATGGCGGTTTGTCTTGGGACCAAATTGAAGCTCTTGGAGATTTGAAAGGATAGAAAGAAAGAGCTTGAGCTAACTAAGGAGAATATGTGCTTGGTTTTGATTTTGGAGCTATGATGAGTGTTTGGCAAGCAAGTGAAGATGGAGCTAGCATGGAGTTGTCTTCTACGTGAATGGACAAGAAAGAGAGTAGGAGAAATCGGTGGGAAGAAGAAAGAATGAAGAAAGGAGGAGAGATGTAAGTAATAAAGAGATATTTGTTTCTATAAAGCAAATAGTAACTAACTTACCTTTCCCTCTTATTTTATAAACTAGCTTACTCATGTGGTGACTCATCCCCTTAGAAAACCGGCCCCCTTATTTAAGTAAGGCTAGTCATGGTCTTGTTTGACCATTTAATTAGACTTAGTTGACTAAAAACTAAACTACGCACTATTTGGTTACTATTCATAAACTAGTGCACATATTTGTGAAATTTTTGATTTCCCATTGATTTAGACTTCCTAATGTGATACTAAGTATTACACAAGTTGATTAAGGAGTAATCATGGGCATTTAGCCACATAAAACCCCTTTCTAAGACATTTTTTTGAAAATGTGCTTTAAGAGTCCTTAAAGCATAATATGTGTTTTAACTTATTTTTTGAGATTAGTTTTCTTTGGTAATTGATTTAACATGACCATTAGGATGTTACTAAGGTCTAAGAATGATATTTGGGTATTAACCCAAGTTACTCCAAACTTAGAGCACGTTTTTGCTTAAATTGCTCTTATGGTGTTTCCTTGTGTTTTCTTCGGATTAAATTGTTTCTTGATGTTTCTAAGGCATTATTTAGCCTTCTTACATCTTATTTTATCATCTAAACACCATATCTAGGTTTGGGGTATTTCAAACCCACTATAATAATTCCATAAACACCTAGCGAAGATATGGCAAACAAATAAAGTAGCCCTATATTCAAATCTGACAATACCATACCATAATCAAAAGGTAAAACGGCCCAAGCAACCAGACTTAGCATAAATGTAGCCAGTGGAGCCATTTTAAAAAGGAAGAAAGACGCACTACTCGGTGAAATAGGTTCTTTTAGAATCAATTTCAAACCATCTGCTATAGGTTGTAACAATTCGAATGATCCCACTACATCAGGACCCTTTCGACATTGCACAAAAGCCATTACTTTACGTTCAGCTAGCACTAAAAAGGCTACTCCTAGTAGAAGTGGTAGAATTATTCCAAGTATTTCCGCTTGAACATCTATGTACGTTTTCAATTTTCTATTCACTCGTGATCTTTATGGTCGACCCGATCATGATATTTGACTCATGAGCTGGCCTGGTTGACCCAATCATGATATTGAAGGGAAGGACCTTTTCTAGCACTATGGCCTAGTTGACCGAACCCTTTTGACTTCTATTCGACAGTATACGCTTGTGGTCTACACCTGCAACAATGAACCATATCGATCACTCTATTAGAATGGAGACGGCCCAACTCCACCTCCTATCGACTCTCCTTCCCTCTTTCCAGCCCCAGCTGGCTAACGAGGTTCCAATGAGGAGCCATCCAAGGCAAGCTTCCGCTTTAGTACATATGCTAGGCGGGGACAGGATTCAAACCTGCAATCTTCAGAACATGAGTCTGGTGAGTTAACCAATTCATCTACCCCGCTTCTTCCCCTTATCCTCCTTCATTGATCTTTTTGAAAAAATTGTTCGACTTGCATGTCTTAAGCATATAGCTAGCCTTCCTTCTAAGCCAGGATCAAACTCTTCTTTTGAGTATGATTGTTCCTTGCAGTGGTAGAACCTCGTGAACCAGGCGTACTCTTTCTGTGAACCTTTCTTCTCTTAAGAAATTTCGAGAAAGCATCTGGGTCTGTAAGAGACTTTCTTCTCTTAAGAAATTTCGAAGCAGTACTAGTCAACAGTAATCAACTATACGATAGATTTCACAGGCATTCTTCCAACGCTTCTAACCATGAACCATTGAGCTACATGCACTCTCATCAAGTGCTTGTCTTCGTTAAAGAGGTCTTTTAAACCCAGTTTTCATCCGTTTTGGCATGCTAATGGGAGGGATACTTTAACGAAAAGTCAAATGCGCCGTTTCGAGAACCATATGACATAGCTTTACATCAAAGTCAATGAGATAAAAAAAGCAGCTAGTGCAGGCATGCTTTGAATTGAAAAACCTTTCGCTCCACCCTTTTGCTTAGCATAGGCTACACAAACCTTAGCTGTTTGAATGTCCGTTCTCGGGGAAGAGACCTTACTCGATGGCACACCTCACAAAAGTCCAAGAAATTGGGAAAATAGTCTTCGTTAGCTCGCTACTCTCTGGATCTAGGCAAGCTGAGAGTTTCTCCTCCTTTCACACCTTTGTTCCAGTTTATTTGATTGGGGTAAGTGATGCTCCTACCGAGTGAGCCTCACTCATCAATTAGGCCAAGGCTTTTTTCTTGGCATATAAAGTTCCCCATGTCCATTCTCTAACGTTAGCAACTATGCTATGCTCTGCCGTTAAGACATGAAAGTCGAACCTAGAAGCAGGAACGAGTGGAATAGAAGCAAACTTTAATACCCCAGATCTAAAAATGGTGATTAAATTACTCTAATCTGATTATTAAAGGCCTAATGGTGCCTAGAGAGTATTGGTTAGCAGAATAAAACCAAAAGAAAAGAGAAAATGCGTAAAACGCGAAAAACGCTAAAACGTGCATTAAATAAGTATAAGAGATATATGATCTCGTAAGGGTCCGAGATGGATCCTAAGGCTTAGTTGGGCCTAATTAGTATACGGGAGTGACTCCCGAAGAAAACGGATCCAAATAATGGATTAAAAACACTAACAGAGTTTTAAAGCACGTTTTTCGAGAAAACCCAAAAACGTGACTTTCAGTGGTCAAATGGACCCGTAAAATTATGGTTGACTATATAACTATAGTTAAGCATTCATGGAAGTTTAATAACCATTAAAAATAAAGAAACGAGAAAAACCTGAAAAACAGGCCCGGTTAGTGAATAGTGCTAAACCGGGTAAATTAATGAGCGTTTTCCGTAAAAAAAATGAAAAACGCTCCCAGCTTATATTTTGCGTGGGGCCGGTTTTAATTAACACACACACACATATTTAAGTAACTAGCTAGCTTTATTAAGTCACAAGAAGACAAGAAAAATAAAGCAAGAGAGGGAATAGTAAAAAGAGGTAATATACTCTCTCACCTCCCTTCTCCTTGCCAGTCACGTTTCTCCCCCCCCCCTCATACAGAGCCTTCTTCTTTCTGGCTTCCCATGGCGATTTCTCAAACCCCTCTCAGCGCCTCTCTTCTTCTTCAATTTTGGAAGTCCAAATCAACTTCAAATCACACAAAAATACCACCATTGAATTCCTCTCATCTTGGGCAACCATTTTCACCCTTCAAAAGTTGGAAACCTCCACCTTCATCACCATGGCAGTAGGCCATTTTGAAGCTTGAAGAGGTGTTTATGGGTCTCCTCCATCTCCTTAAAGCTTTAAGGTAAAAAGAAACTCAAGAGTTCCATTTTTACTAACCTTTCTAGCAAAATCAAAATGTCCACGTGAGCTCTTGTCTCCATTTTTTTTCAGCCGGTTTTCCTTGCCTTGGTGGAGTGCTGGAATTCCATCCATTTGATTGCTTAAACTCTCCATTGGTACACTTGAAGGTAATCTCCAAACTAAGCCCTAAACTAACTCTTGAAAGTTCTAATTTAAGTGAGGAACGTGAGAACTAAACTAGCTTGTTGTGTATGGCATGGGAATGTGATTGTAGCTAGCAATCTAAACCCATTGGTTGGTGTGGAAACAAGAAGATAAAGAAAGAACAAGAGAAGGAAGAAGAAGGGAAAAGAAAAACTGAAACTAACAAGGTAATGAGCTTACCTTGAGTTGGTTTATTTCCTTGTAAAACAGATTTTTGAATGGGAATTAATGACCTTGTTTAGTGTAGCTATGATGCTACAATATTTACTGATGTTTGGATCTGTTTTAATGAGGTTTTAGTGTGGGAAATAATTCATGAGATCAAACTGTTATATATGTGATAACATAGGGGAATTTAATGTGTTGTAGCAATGACTTTAATGCTTATATAACAGGGAAGAAAAACAGATTTTTGTGAGCTGATTAGTGTGTGGAGAATGCTTAGGAAAGTAGAAAAGCTATGTCAAATTTTGCCTAGGAATGTATGGGCTTGAGTGTGTCAAGGCGTGGAGTTAGAATGGTAAGAAAGAAAGGATTGAAAACTGCATCAGAGACGAGAACTAGAATCTGTAACAGAGGGGAAATTGCAGTGGAAATGGGTTAAGTAACAGACAGTTATATAGAATGGTTTAGGCTAGTTTTGAATGCCTAATCAATGTTAAAACATGCTAGAATATGTGTAGGAAGAGTGGGGAAGAAGTTGGGATAAGTTTGGAGTTGTAACATAACCAAAAACAATGTGAGCTCCCACATGTGCCAATAAGTTTTGAAATAATTCCCATTGAATCCATCTGGTCCTGGAGACTTATCCCCACTAAGATCTTTCATGGCTCTGAAGATTTCAGAGGCTGAATAAGGAAGTTTAAGAGAGGACACATGCTCTTGGGATAATCTGCGTCTGGCTGCATCCAAACACCGAGAATCTGTCTTAGGATTAGAGCTCTGAAATAACTTTTGAATGTACCCTGTAGTATCATTCTCGATGCTACTCTAATCATAAGACATATCACCTGACTGGTCAACCATGCCAAAGATAGTGTTTCTTCTTTTTCTAGCTGTAGCTCTAGAATTTAAAAAACAGGTATTTCTGTCTCCTTCAGAAATCCATTGCAGCCTAGATCTCTGTCTCCACTAGGCTTCAATGCTAAAAGAGAGATGTTCAATCTCAACTCTGAGTCTTTTTCTTTTAGATTCAATCTCATCAGTAACCTAATGTTGATTAAGAGAAAATAGCTCGAGCTTCTTCTTCTTAAGTTTCTATTGAATCTTGCCATAGGACCATCCTTTCTAGTTAGATAAAGCTAGCGCACAATCTTTTATTTTCTGGTCCAAGTTATTCCGATTGCCACCCTAGACCTTAGAGACAATACTTAGACACTTTTCTTCCTTTAGCCAAACTGACTCAAACCTGAACAGGTGCTTATATTTCCTTTATTACCCAAAAAACCTAATCAAGATAGGTCTATGATCGGAAATCTCCCACGGAAGATGTTCAATAGATAAGGAAGGGAACATAGAAAGAGCTTCCTTGCATAACAACGCCCTATCTAGCCTACTGATAGACAGGTTATCATCTAACTGTTTGTTAGTAACTGTGCCTTCTTCTCCAAAAAAAAACAGCATCAGAAAGATCACACATATTGACTGTCTCTCTAAAGATTCTCATATCATACTCCTTTCTCCTATTACTACTTGTTTTCTTGGAATTCCACATAATTTGATTAAAGTCACCTAAAATCACCCACGACAGGACCACCTGAGTTCTCAAAACTTTCATCATTTCCCAAGACAAAATATTTGAATCACCAATATGGCCACCCGTAAAATCCCGTCAAATTAAAATTTAAACCACCAAGAAAAACCACCTCAGCATCTATATGATGCTTAGACATATTTTTAACTGAATGCTTAATATCATTCTTCCATAGTAAGCCAGCCCCCATCTTTCGCCAATACTAGCAGAGGAAAGAACCTCGTAACCTTTGAATCTCTTGCTAATCTGATTCATTTCTTCTACTGATCTATGCATCTCCGTGGGAAAAACTATATCTAGGGATTTAGATCTTATCAGATCTCTCACCCACATAACTGCCGGTGGTCGACCCAAACCTCGGCAATTATAACTAAGGCAAGTCATTTTTCTTGGGAGCCTTGCTTATGAGCAAGGTCTGCCTGAGACTGAGGGTGAGATTTCTCTTGAGGGTCCTTGATTATCCCTTCTTTACCAGAAGATTTAACCTCTAGAGACTTAAGAGTACCACTCTTCCTCTTTTTGATTTTGAGAGTTAGTGATTTATCCTTCATGCTTGATTTGAAAACAATTATGTTACCTTCCCTTTATATACTTTTACTAAGAGAAACCTGATCTTCTTTACTGATTAGAACCTGACTAGATTTGCTCTTCCTATTGTTATCTGCCTCTTGCATAATTTGGGTTATTGACATGTCGATATCGGCTTGAGCAAAAGTATTACATTTGGGTTTTTTTGGGATATTAGCACTGAAAGTTTCTAAAGCAGAAGCGCATTCAAAAGCCTGGTAAAAATCTCTTTTACAAGCCTCCACTTTTTCTTTGGGCTCGAAGCCCGGAGGATCATCAGGGGCCCTATTCTTTTCTTTCTGGATAAAATCTTCTTCTGTCACTGCTTCCATCAGAACTTTATCCACCATATTAGTCTCTTCAAAGTGAATTCTAATAGAAAGTTCTTCTAGTATAGACTGCTTCAATGCCTGAAACCTTTCCTGTACTAATCTGTTATTCCCCTCTTCCATATCCTTCTCATAGGTTGAGTCTAACACAATAAGGCTGTTGTTATTCTCTAAACCTGACACACCATTATCTCCTTGAGGCTGAATTACCATCACCCGAGACCTTATGATTTCATTGCCTTTAACCCCTATGACTTCTTCATTAAAGTCTAGAATCTTGATACCCTTTTCAGGTTCTTGTATTCATCATTCGTTTGATGTTCTGATTTATTACTAAATCCTCGGTCAATGCAGCTATGGATCCAGTATATTCTAATCTGAGCCAGGCTCTATATCTTTCTGGTTCCTCTTTATCAACTTTCTTCATATAACACTCTACAAACAAGTGGTCCATTCTTCCGCATCTGAAGCAAAAGTGAGGTAGATTATCGTAGGATAATGTGCAACACCTATCTTTGTGACCATCTATAATCACCGGAATCCTACATAAAGGAGCTAAGATGTCTATCTGTACTCTGACTTTCAACACTTTAGTAGACAAAGGGTTAAACTTTTCAGGGCAACTCACGAAAACTCCTATCTTATTTCCTGGGATGATAGCAGAAGCTCTGTTGAAATACATCATTGACAAGTTATGTATGCCTACCCATATCATAATCTTCCTAGGATCATGCTCACCAATATGAATTGTAGGATCTATAGGCATAAGAGACAAAAGCCTATTATGGAAATGCCAAGGCCTATTAGCTAATTTGTTCATTATATCACTCCCAAAGATGAAGAAGAAGGTAAACTTGTTGTATCCCATATCACTAACTCTGAAATGTGCTTTTGGTTTCCATAAATGCACAAGAAAACTCTATAAAGTTTTAGCTAAGATTCTACTGGGATGCCAGATCTTACTGAAAAGAGAATTATCAATCTCTAAACTTCAAGGCTGTTGACGAAGCAAATCTCCTTCTACTTTTTCTATTTCTCCAGGGTGGATCTTAAGGGTGGAACACTTAGATAGCATCCCGTCCGTCTGACAGAAAAATATCTTCGTAAGGAAACTAAGCACCTTCTTTCTTTCTTCATTAAAACACTTGAAGCTTGAGATTTCTCCTGCTATAAACCAGTTTTTATCCCGAATAGTACAAGCAAAGCTACACCAAACCACACAGTGAATAATAACCGAGCTTAGGGAAACGAGGAGGAACTTTTGATCTTTGTCCCAAGGTTTCTCATCTATGATGATGAAACCAGGGAGGCCGTTGGAAAGGATCCCACCATAAAGAATAAAGATGTTGTTCCCTTGCGATGAATCCACGTGGACTCTAGAGCTGTAAACTCTCCTCCCAGCCCTTAAATCTTCTTTACTGAAGTACTTTTAGCTATCTACTTTATCTCCTAATAAACCTTTAGTGAGGTGATTTCATGGTTTTAATGAGGTAGCTCGCATGTCCCCTCTCCTGACATACATTACTGCTAAAAAAACTCTATAGCTACAGTGAAGCAAATATCACCAAGTGAGTCGCCTCACAAATCACCTACTCCAAGGACAGCGATAACAGAACTAACGATGGGTAATTCTACTTTTCAACTTATATATATATATATTCATACACCAAAACTAACTTACTCAGTTTTAGTTTCCATTATAACTTATTTAGGCATTCAAAACACTCATAGAGTTTATACCCACTACTTCTTTTCGGTAATATCAATAACCGATCATTAGTGACCAATTTTATCTCGAATTTACTTCTATTATGTGACAGAAAAATCCAAAACTTCTATTTTTATATCAACAACAAAGTAGAATAAATTAGTTGGAAGTTATTACCGGTTTCAGAAGAAAGTTTTCCAGCCCGTGAAATTTGGTGTGCAAAGTGCAACAGGTCCAGTGATTTATTACCGCATGGCGTATAGAAACAAGGAGGAATGAAGAGAGGTGCAGTAACCCTATGATTTATGATGTGAAATTGATGGCTTATTGCAGTAGTTCTTCATCGCTTTTCTAAGGTTACGGATGAGCTCTTGATGAGGTGGGAAGAGACTGAGTGGTTCATTGAAGGAGACTTTGATTCTTTTAAGAGACTACAACAGCCGTTTCTCTAGGGTGAAGAGCCTGAACTAAAGGACAAATAGATTCCATTCATCATGCTCTTTCATGGTTATGGTCATTATGATAGTTTGTGTTGGATTGAAAATACGGTAAATAGAAACAAAAAAGATAGCAGAGGAAAATCTGATGTGTTTATTGCAATAATAATTAGCCATCATATAGACATACACTCTAACTAAATTAGAGAAAATAATTCTAATTGATATAACAAACCATAATACTAAAACTCTTATAAATAGTAGGAACAGAAAAACAAATGTGAACGTTGTGACAATAACACAAAAGACTAATTATCCAGCTAATATAATTATCTTAATGGTGTGCTTATATAGGAATTAATATTTTAACATCCTCTCTTAATTCAAACTTGCACACTTCTAAACAATCTCTGAGAAAATGAACTTCTCCTTCGGTAGAGCCTTGGTTAATATATCAGCAACTTGCATCTTTGTTGAATAGAACTGCATGGCAGTTTTCTTTCGAGACACAAGTTATCGAATAAAATGTAGCTTCAAGTCGACATGTTTTGTCCTTCCATGATGAACTGGATTTTGAAAATAATCAAGACTGGGATAAGGAAGGAACAGAGATGAATCTTTCAATAATCGCTCATGAAGATGGAAGATGGTATAGAGAACCCTAGGACACAAAAGTCACTATTCACCAGTCTACACTCGAGTCTCAACAGGCTGAGACTAATATTAGTCAACCTCACAAAGTAGCTACCGTCAAAAGACTAAACGACACCGTTGCAAAGAAACTTAAAGACTATGCAATATACAGCAGTGCAATAACATAAACTAATAAAACCTATTCTATCAGCCCCCCTCAAAGCTTAGAAGGGGAACACTTCTAAGATTTGAAAAGATTCATAAATACCCTAGATAATGCACTACTCAACCATCTGTTTTTAGACCCAACTTCTTGACTTGCACTGGATAGGCTTTCCCGGGTAAGGCCTTTGTCAACACATATGCCAACTGTTCCTTAGAGCTAACGAACTCCACCCTGATCATGCCCTCTTGCAATTTATGCCTAACAAAATGTATGTCGAGCTCCATGTGTTTAGTCCACTCATGGAGGAGTGGGTTACGTGCAATATAGATAGTAGCTTGGCTGTAAGATTTTACCAGAACTGGAAGAATGTCCTTCACTCCCAGCTCGTGCAACACCCTTGTAATCCAACTAAGCTTTACTGTCACACTTCTCATCACTCGATATTCTACCTCTGTAGAGGACAGAGCAACAGTAGTCTGCTTCTTACACTTCACGAGAGTGGACATCCTTCAATCTGTATGAAGAAACCGCTGATGATCTCCTGTTAGGAGGGTGATTTTTCGGTATGAGGGGGGTCTATCTAAATATGGCCTGACTGAAAAGTTTTGACCCTAGAAAAATGCCATTCTGTGGAGGGTGATAACCCGTTATTCTGGCATCCCTCAAATACCTACTAAATCATCCGTCTTTCCCATAAAGCATAAGGGAGAGTGCAAGTGTGCACTACACCCGCTCTCGATGGGCTCCACGGGGACTTATGCCTCTATAAGGCGGATTTGACTAGAGTCGCCACCTAGTTTGACCTAATAAACTAGGAAGGGAGGAGAAGGGTTCTAAGAACCGTCAATTGATTCTGTGATTTGCATATGGATTGGACTTATCTGGTCATACAAAGGATTCTGTGTGGGTTCGCACTAGGTTACACCCCTTAGAAGTGGCAACGACCATGACTTCAGATTGGTGCCCGAGGAAACCTCGGTCTCCAATTGTCAGAATTGCCTTCTTTCAAAACCTTATTTGCGAGATTCAGTTAAAGCCAAAGGATATGATTAGGATGAGAAGAGAGAGAGAGGAGAGAGGAGAGAGAGAGAGAGAGGGGATGAGGTGAGCTTTTCTGCCAAGCCAACGCCTAGAAGAGGGAATTGAAGAATTCGGATGAGTATAGAATAAAGATCTGGGAAAGTCTGGGGTTTAGTGAATAAACAAGAATTGGAGTCTGATGGTTTTAAATTTGTAGGAACCGAAGAAGTTTTGAGTGTTGAGAGATATGATAGCCACCTCGAAGGTAAAAAGGATTTTTGTTGGAATGGGGTTGCACACCTTGTGGGTTCCTACGTACCAACTCCTTGTTGTGAGATCAAGCCTTACGTAGTTTGGGTTTTTGGAGGTTTGGGAGTTTTGGAGTTTTGAGGAATTGGGTTTTGACCTTTTGGGTCTTTAAGAGGTCAAAGAGGTTTTGTGGTCATTTTTTGAGGTTTGACAATTGTCGGTTTATTTGAAGTTTGAGATGCAAAAAGTCTGTGAGACACTTGGGTCTGTGAGACATTTAAAATCTTGAGATATAGAGTCTGTGAGACGCTCGGGTCTGTGAGACGTTTGAGGCTTGAAAGGATATCAAATTTCAAGGGGTTTGGCTTTTTGAGGAGTTGAGGGTTTTCGAGGTGTTTGAGTTTGCAGAGTCTATGGAGATATTCAAGTTCGTTGAGCTGCTGAGACAGTCGAGTCTGTTCAGCTGCTAAGACGGTCGAGTCTGTTGAGCTGCTGAGACGGTCGAGTCTGTTAAGCTGTTGAGACGTTCGAGTCTGCTCAGGATTCTTTCTTCGCTACGCCCCTAAGGCCTTCAAATCTTAACGGAGGGAGGAGGTCACCTTTTTTTTCCACTATTATCGAGCCAAACGAAACACAAGCAAAAGCAGCCAAAGCATAGGGGTGCAGCTGTCCTACGAGTGTGGTCTCAATCCTTGCATGGAGGGCAAGCAATCAATCAAGCAAGCTGAAGTTTTGTGTAGGTTGGTAGCCAGTCTGTCAATCAAGGAAGCAAACCAGTAGTAAGCCTGTCTCCTGTCTCTTTCCTAAGGACTATGCCAGTCAATGGCAGTCAAGCATGCCTTGGTAGTCAAGCAAGGAGGAATAGGTTCTTTGGCAGAATACGATGCACTTTATAGCAATCCTTTCTCCTGTCTGTGAAAGGAATGGAGCAGCCTAAGTCAAAGAAGAAGAAGTGGATGAGCATTCATCAACTAGTTGTAGTCGGAAAAGAGAAATGCCATTAGCGACTACGGAAGGGGGAAGACCACTAGATCCGTCAAAAGATTCTTGGAAAGAGCATAAGGGGCATACGTCATTATAAAGGCATTGGTCTTCGTTGACCTAGGGAGAGTGAAGAAGGAATGATTTGACTCCTATTAGCATTCCAAGGTGCCAAGGCAGTAGCACGCTTCAACGATAGTAGGAATGCCCGTCTCCGCATCAACAATGTCCGATTCTACGCTTTGCTATCAAGCGGACTATTTGTATTATGCCACTAGCTTAAGTCCCACAGGGCATTCTTCCACTGGCCATTTGAAAGATGAATCTCTACCCTAGCCTTAGCGGATTCCTCCTAAGAGGGAAAGTGTTAAGACTGCTAATGCCGCATCCACAGGATAAGCATTCATTTATTCTTGGGGTAGATAAAGCAGATCTTTTGAATATTGCTTTTGATGCCCGAACGGAAGAAGAGGACCATAGTCGAGATGGCACGGAGAAAGGGGCGTAGCGACTTCCCCTTTCCCCTATCTTTTGGCAGCGGTGGATTGAGCAGGTTATTCTGTTGTTTTATATCGAGATCCTATCTCCTAGCTAACAGCACCTTTGACTAACAATACTTGAAGCAGAAGAAGCTATGAAAGAGGTTGGTCGAGTCAAAGCACGAGTTCCGGTAGACCCCTACCAGTAAGAGGCAAGCCAGCATCTTGACCGGATTTGAAAGCAGAGGGGTTGAATAGTCAAAGAAGATGGCATCGAATGAGTACTAATCCATTTTCAAAGGTGCGAAGGGCGAATAGGGCATTCAGGGCTAGGGCTTCAAGCAAAAAGGGCTTGTGCAAAAGAAAGAAGGGCTTGTTTGCAGGTTTGACATTAGAAATAGAAAGGCAAGGTTCACTACGCCCCTGTTTGGCCTTTCAATAAGTAGTAAGCTGTGGGCGGCTAAGCCTCGTAGTCATACTGAACATTGATTGAAGCACCCAATGTGAAGGTCATTCAGTTGACTCCTTGCTGTCAGTCTGTGCTTCTTTTTTTCTTGGGACACTGTCATATACCGGTTCAGTCTCCGTGTCTTTTTTTCCAACTCCTCACTTCACTCTTGACTCTCGCTTCGTAAACTCCTTCAGACGTGGCCTGAAGTTTTCAAAAAGGAGAATTTTATTTTCTACTTGTAGTTTCTTAGTGGCTAATCATACCAGACTTCTGCTTTCATCCAGAATCTGCACTTCTACACTCTCTTTCATTGGCATAGGCAGATATGGACCACAGACTTGAGTTTCGGAGCCAAAAATCCTTTTCTTAGACTAGCATCCCATGCGGGATACTGATAATCATCATTATCCTATAAACTTTCCCGGTGTTCTTCTGTGCACTTGCTTATAGGCTTCCGCTCCTTATTTTACTTGAAGAATCACTACACCCCTCATCTTCATAAGAAAATTCTAATTGGTGACATTCATGGGTCATAGGGATGTGAGCCTCGATTTTAAACCTTATCCTATGTTGATTAAAGTTGATTAGGATCCAATCGGGTTTTAGGTCCACTTATAACCTAAGATTAATAACTATGTCATATAACAATAATTATTAAAACCTAAGCTAGCTCACTGGAACCTATTATGAGTCGCCACCTAATTTTAACCTAGATCAAATTAGGAAAGGAGAGTTCGGGTTCGGGGGCTTAATATTCGACTTAATTAGGGTTCAAATTACTTTCATTACCCTTCCTAGGTCGTTTTTCCTCTACTTGGTCTATTTACGGCTTTCTACAAAGTTGTTTTTAACCTAGGTGCGCGCTTCTGTTTTTTTTTATTTTTTTACGTTTTTTTGACAGAAAATTAAAGTGAAATTGAAAGTTACCTAAACTAGGGTTTCGGAGGCAGAATTAGGTCAAATTTTATTCCGTCCGTGGCCACGGACCTAATGTCCGAACCCACGGACCCTAGTTAACCTATGTGAACATAAAAGTTGAATTTAAACAGAAACGAGATTTTGAAAAGTCCGGGGCCACGGACAGGACGTCCGCGGGCCCGGACATGTTTTATAAAACCCTAACTTTTGAAAATAAAAATATCCCGCCACCGTCCGGGGCGTCCGGCTTTCGGACAGAGCGTCCGGGACCCCGGACATAGCGTCCGTGGGTGCGGACCGACCTCGGACGGCGGCGTTAAGGCTGTTCCCGGCGGTGTTTTTGGCTCAAAATTTATGGGTACGTAGCCTGAAAGATTCTAAACATGTTAGTGATCAAAAGTTTCAATTTGACTACGAATTAAGGACGAAACTTATTGAACAAGTTAGTGGACAGAAACGCAAACAAACCTTAATTCAGAAGCAAAGAAAAGTCAGTTCGAATAGGAATTTCAACCAGAAGCGTATTGTGATCAGTGGAGTTAAAGAATTTGGATTCTAACCTGTTTTCTTCGGGATTTGG
Organism: Limonium bicolor; assembly: GCA_023374045.1. Lineage (NCBI taxonomy): Eukaryota > Viridiplantae > Streptophyta > Magnoliopsida > Caryophyllales > Plumbaginaceae > Limonium > Limonium bicolor. The sequence continues at coordinate 235,081,136 of CM041781.1, forward strand.
TTGTTCCTTCACGTCGGGAAACTTCGAACGCGTCGTTGGTAGCCGATCCGGTTCAGCTTCGACTCGAGTTTCTGATTTCTTCTTCCTTGTATGATTAAGGACGGTTTGCTTCTGTTTTTGTGATGTTTTGGTACTTGGAAGTTCAATAGGAGAAGAAAGGATGAGTTTTTGGTGATTTTGGGGTGATTTCTGCAGTGTTTCGGTATTGATTTGAGGCTTGGAAGTGTAAAAACGTGGGAAGAAGGTTTGTGGCTGTGTTCTCTGACTTTGGAGGTGTTCTTCTCTGCCCTAGTTCGTTTTTGGGGGGTCCTTTTATAGAAAGAGCATGGTCAAATTGATAGAGCAAGATCTTTATCTAAAACGCTGATTTTGTGCTCTAAGGGAATCTGATTTTGTAAAATATGTTTCAGGCCGAGATAAATTATGAAATTTTAACTGAAGATAAAGGATGATTTTTAAGAATTTTGAGAGTTGGAATCGGGTTATTTTGATAAATAACCGATTAGATAAAAATCTTGCAATATGGAATCTCCCATAATTCATAACTTATTATTGGAAAGTCGAAATAATGAAATTCCAACGGCATTAGTCTCTAATAAACATCCTCTATCTTGTGTTAAAATTTCATGACGTTTTGTTTTAATTTCGGTATTTTCCATAGGAGAGAGAAAATTGCAAAAATGATTGAATTTCCCTTTTAAATTTTGGGCTAAGGTTCCAAATAAAATAATTTCAGGTTTATGACTGTATGTAGTCATGCTAACCATGTGACAATTTTATTTTAATTTTGGAAACCTTTTTATTTCTATTTTGAGGTTATTTCATGTGTTAATTATCAAAGAAACTAGCTTATAAAAAGCTAAATTTCCAGAATAAATATTATCAGAAAATCATGAAATACCTTTCATAATGACTATGATATTTGGAAGTGTTTGGAGATAATGAACAAGTCATATGAAAATAGAAAATCCCGAGAATGTCCTTGGAAAATCCCGCCTTGGTGCTTTTGACCCATTTTGCCCTTTGTGACATGTATGCCTTAGAGACTACTCCGGGGGGGGGGTTGAAATTTTGGGTATAACAGATTGCCCCCCGTCAACTAGGCTTTGTAATGAAGGTGAAAAGACTAGTTGATGCCTGAGTGATACCCCAAAATTTTGGGATCTTAAAAGACCCTATATGCAATTGAAATCCGACGAGTTGTGTCGAGCTGTTCTAAGGCGCTGACTACCTATGAGTAAAGTGGAAGGGATGTCAAGCGATTCTAAGGCGTTGACTACCTATGAGGACGAAATGATGTCTAGCTATTCTAAGGCGTTGACTACCTATGAGGATGATATGATGTCAAGCTATTCTAAGGCGTTGACTATGTGAAATTGAGATAATGTCAAGCGATTCTAAGGCGTTGACAACCTAACAAGTGAAAATTGGGTGGTATGCAAATGCAAGAATGCTGAAATGCTAGTGATGCTGACGATGCTGATGATGCTGATGATGCTGATGATGCTCGGATGCTTCTGGGGACCGAAACCCGTTCCAATGCTCCTGGCTGGTATACTATGGGGACTTATTGCCCTGCCCACCAACTGGGGTGCTGGGATAACTTCTAGATTACCAAGGGGACTTATTGCCACTGCCCACTAGTTGTTTCTCCGAGAAGTTGACATTAAGATGGGGACTTATTGCCTCTGCCCCGCCAACTTAGATCACGCTCTGTCTCGTACTTGTCTCGCACTGAAGATGATACTAGGTCTCGTACTGGTCTCGCACTGAATGATGATGCTCGGTCTCGCACGATGAAGTGATAGGTCTCGCACTGATGAATAGATGGGCCTCGCACTGACGAAGTGATGGTATCGCACTGATGAAGATGCATGGTCTCGCACTGAAGTCTCGTACTAAACGGATGAAAAAACTGGATTTCGCGCTGATTCTGGGTCGCGCACTGAATGATGTCTCGTACTAAGTCTTGAAAATGATGGGTCTCGTACTGATTTTGGGTCTCGAACTAAATGAGTTAGAAAGATAATGGTCTCGTGCAAATGGTGAAAATGATTACTGGAGTGCCAAACATGGCATGTATGCAATATAAAATATAGATACTCGTTCAAAACAGGACTGTTGGAAAAGGTGCCAAACTTGGCATTGTTGAGGTGTTATGCAAAAGTTGTAAAATGCAACTAAAGTGTTTTGTTGGAAGCTTGCTAAAACAAGAAACTGTTGAAAATGTGTCAAACATGGCAATGCTTGAGAAAGACTCTGCTGAAAAGGGAAGTGAAATGATCATTTCCTGACTAAAACTTCCATATCTGCAACTTGTTTCTTGAAAAATGAACATGCATTGGTGGAAGTGTGTGGTGTTTGTTGTGGTGGAAGGCTTTTGCCGGTGTTAGGATTTGTGACAGACCTGGGATTGGGTTGTGATTTGGATGGAGGTCAGGTTATGACGGGCCTGATGTTTTTGTGGAGGTAAGGCCAATGACGGGCTTGAGGTGTGTGTGTGTGGTGGTAAGAGCTTATGTGCCTGTGTGGTGGATGGTGGTGCTCAAGCTTTGGGTTTCAATTGGTGTTGACATGGCAATTGTTGGAACCAACAATTGCCCCCAGTATTTTTCCTTAGGACAATCCGAGCTAGAGTTCATGGCAATCGATCGTTCCGATCGATTGCCCCCTGTATTTTCTTTGATCAAACGTGCGAACGAGCCTCGTCCTCACAGGGTCAAGGCTTATGTTCTGATTTGGTACTTTCTAACCTACACTTGATGTGTTTGGTGTCTACACTCGTTTCTCTCTCACGGTCATAACTTCTAGACCATTGAATTTGATATTTGATGAATTTACGCATTCGATCTGTTACTTTCACGTGATTGGATACACAACTACCAAGTCGGAAGTCTTTGAGGCTTATAACGTGGCCATAGGGTGTGATGAAAGACGACGGATCATGGAGGGATATTTGAGGTATGTGGAGCTTAAATGGGTGACCAAAGCTGCAACTTGCATCTTCTCTCAGATTCATCTTCCTTGTCTTGAAGTCGTCTGGCTGCTTCATGTTGACATTGTTTTCGAGCTTCTGGACCTGGACCTTTGAAGTTGTCCTTTACACCATTTCTCTTTTCGTCATTTGGATTTCTTCGAGGCACTTCGGGTTTGCCTTTTGTTTTATCCTTTCTTGGCTTTACCTTCGGGGTTCTTGTGTTTCCCGGTTTTGGGCCTCGAGAGTGTTTTGATGTGAGCTCTTTTGATCCTGTGTCACTCTGGGACCATTTGCGGATCGCTTCGTCATGCTGATAGCGGCATTGCTTCTTTGGACTGATGAGAATGTTATTGAGAGTCGGGCTCCTCGCCTCCTTTGGTCACCGGGTCGGACATTCATCATTGGCTGGGTTATTTTGTGGAGTTCATAATATCGAAAAGGGATATATGAAAGGCTCAGCGGGGGTGCCTAGGGTTTAATGTCAGGGTTCACAAGCTTTTGGCTATGTGGTGCTGTACCTAGGCGCTTCGTCATTCCTTAGTTGTGTATCCGCTCTTTGTTACTTTTCGCAAGTCTAAGAGTAAATTTACAAATTATCTCCTTCGGTCGGAGTTATGCCGTTTACCTCACCTTTGAATGTGGTCTCACCGGAGTCGTGTAAAAATGACACGCTCGTTCACTCATGGTTTTTCGCTCAAGACACTCTCGTGAATTTCACTCAGAGACTAGTTCACACGCTTAAACGAAAGATTCGAAGACAATGATCCTAACTCGGATTGCCCCCAGTATTGATTTGGGGTTTGTGACAACAGTTTGATAGATGTGGGCCTTGAACCTCATTATGGGTTGTTTGGATATTATGGGGTGAGTTGTGGTGTTTGGTTAGGCATGTTCAAATTTTTAGAAACAAGAGACAAGTCGTTCCATTGCATAGTCAGAAAATGATTACTTCATGATCCTTGAAAGACGTGAGTGCTTTTTTTTTAAGTTTTTTCGAATAAATGAAAAAGGAACTATGTTTTATTCAAAAAAAGAATAATGTTGGAAATTACAAACTCAGGAAAACTACCGAAAATGATTCAAGGGAACTAACTACTACAAAGTTGAAAGACAACTAATCAAGAAAAGGAATGCATTTAATGAGAAAAACACTAAAAAACAACATTTCTGATGATGCCTGGGCACGCGTGCTCTACGCTCCCCACCATGTTCTTCGAATTGGAGCCCTTGGTCAATCAGATCCTGGATTCTGTGTTGTAGGGCTCTGCAGTGGTCAGTGTCGTGACCGGGCAGCTGATGAAAGTGACAAAATTGATTAAGATCCTTCCCCAAATGAGTAGTTCCTGGCCTCAGGGCGAGCGGTTGCATCGGATATCTTCCTCGGAGCTATTCAAGTGCTTGTCTTGGTGTTCGCCGATGTCTGTAAACTCTCTCTGTCGAGAACTCCGTCGGGATGGTTCTACTGTCCCAACGCTCCAACCAGGTCCTCTTGACTGTCGATCACTGCCCTCCTCATGTTGCCTGGTTCTCTTACGGGTGCAGCTTTGGATGCAAGTTGCTGCTCCTGGTTGCCTAATCACTTTCCTGAGTTCTGTAGCAATTCTTTGACATTCCCCTTCGATCCTCGGACCCTAATGGAGCCAACTTCAATGCAGTCAAAAAGGGTGTTGAGAAGCCTGTCCACTAACTCATCCCGAGCTTGACGTTCGGACTCGAGGGAAAGAGCCTTTGCTTTCAACTCTTCGATAACAGCAACATAGTTAGATTCCACGGCGTCCATGGCAGCACTATGCCTCTGCTCCATGGCTTCAATGGTGGCCATGTGCTTTTGTTCCAAAATTGCGAGCTGGGCTTCCATGCCGATTGGACCGCACTTAGGACTTGAGTCTACCTGTGTCCAAGGTGTCCATTATTAGCTAACAAAAGGAAGTGGGCTGAAACATGACGCTTCACAAGATAGATCGAAACAGACTTAGGCTGAAAGCAAGTGGGCCAGATACCCTGAGAATTACGTGTCTGGGCTGGAGTATCTTTCAGACTACGAACTGGAATTTGGACTGAAATCTACACAGATGGCTTTGACTGGGCCTGAGAGGTGACACCTAGGTCTAGGGTTTTGGGTTAGGGTCATGGTAAGAAGTCTACCTAGACTGGAATGAGTCCTTGGGCCGGAATGTATTTGGGCCTGAAGTAAAGCGTGCGCTGGAATGGTCCCTAAATCACGAATGGGCCTAACTTTCTTTGGGTCAGAGAAGATGGTTGCCAAGCCAAAGAAGGTTTTATTTTCAGGACTTGTGAGTAATTTCAAGTTCAGGTGAATTTCTTTTTTATGGGCCTAGACCTAATTGGATAATTCGAATTGGGCCAGAAGAGAAATCACCTAAATCTAAACTTTTGGGCCGAAGCCCGAACAAATAACTCACACATTCAAATCAAGCAAGGCCTTTGGGCCGCACAATAAGTTGCGATATCGGGTTGGGCTGAGTTGATGTAGGAAAAGTTCCTATCAATTTCTAGGCTGGGTAGTGGGCCGATCATGCAGGTAAACAAGGCCCACACAAATTTAACATGTCCTCCCTTGACGTTAGAATCAAACCGGGTATGGATCAATCCGGAGAGGTGCTTGGGGCATGGGCCCAGGTCGCCACAAAGGAATAGGGCTTGCACGCTATTCTCTTTGGGCTTCCCCACTTTTTTCACATCACCTGAAGGTGTGCGTCTACGGTCGGGTCTTTGACTGACCAAACAATGGGCTAGGTAAGGGCACTGCCAGGAAAATGCTTGGGGCTAAAGCCCAGGTATTAAGGGGGTGTGGTTAGACGACACCCTCCTCTTTTCCCCCACTTATTTACACCACCTAAAAGGTGTGAGTCCCTGACAGGGGACCCTCGAACGGGTCCCAAGTGAAATTGGTTTGTGTGGACCCTCGTTCTCATATGATGCAAGGTGCAAAAATTAAAGCGCGCACAAAGGTAAACAAAAAAGTAACAAAGCCATAAATAAACATTTTTCGAGTTAAGCCCTCTTTCTTAAAATTAAACAAGTTAATATTAAGAAATTTGTCCCCAGCAGAGTCGCCAGTCTGTGAGGCTCGATTTTAAACCTTATCCTATGTTGATTAAAGTTGATTAGGATCCAATCGGGTTTTAGGTCCATTTAACCTAAGATTAATAACTATGTCATATAACAATAATTATTAAAACCTAAGCTAGCTCACTAGAACCTATTATGAGTCGCCACCTAATTTTAACCTAGATCAAATTAGGAAAGGAGAGTTCGGGTTCGAGGGCTTAATATTCGACTTAATTAGGGTTTAAATTACTTTCATTACCCTTCCTAGGTCGTTTTTCCTCTACTTGGTCTATTTACGGCTTTCTACAAAGTTGTTTTTAACCTAGGTGCGCGCTTCTGTTTTTTTATTTTTTTACGTTTTTTGACAGAAAATTAAAGTGAAATTGAAAGTTACCTAAACTAGGGTTTCGGAGGCAGAATTAGGTCAAATTTTTATTCCGTCCGTGGCCACGGACCTAATGTCCGAACCCACGGACCCTAGTTAACCTATGTGAACATAAAAGTAGAATTTAAACAGAAACGAGATTTTGAAAAGTCTGGGGCCACGGACAGGACGTCCGCGGGCCCGGACATGTTTTATAAAACCCTAACTTTTGAAAATAAAAATATCCCGCCACCGTCCGGGGGCGTCCGGCTTTCGGACAGAGCGTTCGGGACCCCGGACATAGCGTCCGTGGGTGCGGACCGACCTCGGACGGCGGCATTAAGGCTGTTCCCGGCGATGTTTTTGGCTCAAAATTTATGGGTACGTAGCCTGAAAGATTCTAAACATGTTAGTGATCAAAAGTTTTCAATTTGACTACGAATTAAGGACGAAACTTATTGAACAAGTTAGTGGACAAACGCAAACAAACCTTAATTCAGAAGCAAAGAAAAGTCAGTTCGAATAGGAATTTCAACCAGAAGCGTATTGTGATCAGTGGAGTTAAAAATTGGATTCTAACCTGTTTTGGCTTCGGGATTTGGTTGTTCCTTCACGTCGGGAAACTTCGAACGCGTCGTTGGTAGCCGATCCGGTTCAGCTTCGACTCGAGTTTCTGATTTCTTCTTCCTTGTATGATTAAGGACGGTTTGCTTCTGTTTTGTGATGTTTTGGTACTTGGAAGTTCAATAGGAGAAGAAAGGATGAGTTTTTGGTGATTTTGGGGTGATTTCTGCAGTGTTTCGGTATTGATTTGAGGCTTGGAAGTGTAAAAACGTGGGAAGAGGTTTTGTGGCTGTGTTCTCTGACTTTGGAGGTGTTCTTCTCTGCCCTAGTTCGTTTTGGGGGGTCCTTTTATAGAAAGAGCATGGTCAAATTGATAGAGCAAGATCTTTATCTAAAACGCTGATTTTGTGCTCTAAGGGAATCTGATTTTGTAAAATATGTTTCAGGCCGAGATAAATTATGAAATTTTAACTGAAGATAAAGGATGATTTTTAAGAATTTTGAGTTGGAATCGGGTTATTTTGATAAATAACCGATTAGATAAAAATCTTGCAATATGGAATCTCCCATAATTCATAACTTATTATTGGAAAGTCGAAATAACGAAATTCCAACGGCATTAGTCTCTAATAACATCCTCTATCTTGTGTTAAAATTTCATGACGTTTTGTTTTAATTTCGGTATTTTCCATAGGAGAGAGAAAATTGCAAAAATGATTGAATTTCCCTTTTAAATTTTGGGCTAAGGTTCCAAATAAAATAATTTCAGGTTTATGACTGTATGTAGTCATGCTAACCATGTGACAATTTTATTTTAATTTTGGAAACCTTTTTATTTCTATTTTGAGGTTATTTCATGTGTTAATTATCAAAGAAACTAGCTTATAAAAAGCTAAATTTCCAGAATAAATATTATCAGAAAATCATGAAATACCTTTCATAATGACTATGATATTTGGAAGTGTTTGGAGATAATGAACAAGTCATATGAAAATAGAATCCCGAGAATGTCCTTGGAAAATCCCGCCTTGGTGCTTTTTGACCCATTTTGCCCTTTGTGACATGTATGCCTTAGAGACTACTCCGGGGGGTGGGTGTGAAATTTGGGTATAACAGGATGGCATTGCTTTGATCCAATCTCCTACCTATTGTGCATAGCTAATGGAATGGCCCCAACAGCCCAAATAAAGGAAGCTTGAGGTTTTGCCACATCTTTATATCACATCGCATGGAGCCACCCAGGCTCCACCCAGGACTCTGATCGTCCATATTGCTCCCTCCACTCTGTTTGCTATAAGGTCCCACCACTAACATGAGAAAAATGCTTTGATTGGTTTTCTCTTTTCTGGGAAATAGGGTCTCATGAATCTGTCTTTGATACACTTGAGATGGCTCTACATCAATAGAGCACATCCTACAATACCACCCTTCTTCTTCCTCAGTTCTGCAATGATTCAAAGACCGAAAAATCTCTGCAAGGATAAAAGGGGTGTAGCGTGTAGCGATGGATTGACTCCATGCTTGAGCTGATAAAAGAGATTGATAACTCGACCTGGACCCACCGAGTGATTAGGAACGTGTTTTGAAGGCGGAATGCTAACCCCATTCGGAATTTTCGCTACGCCCCTGTGAGACCAATCAATCCAAAAAAAGTGTTTTTGTAACATCCCAACTGTTAATCTCGTCATTACCTCTTACTGTCACTAAATGCTTTTACTCACGCAGCGGAACTCTAATTACAACGAGGGGTGAAACAACGTTGTTAGCCACCCATATGGCTAACAGGCCTATCTTACATACCGTAACGGTCTGATGAACTGGAACAACCGAATACACAATACAAATACTTTACTATACCGAGTATACATTATATGGATGCCAACAACATATTCGGTCTTACACCTCTTTCAATACATACGCAATTAAATCTAACTACCCATGCAAACCACCGACCCCGTCCTACTCTCAGGTAACATCTTCGGTGTACCTGAAAAATAAAAACGTTGCCCCTAGGGGCTCAGCTTAACGCTGCATATGAAATTCGCATACCCCGAGCGCTAACCGGGGTACGCCGACTACTTTTGTCGAGAGCATGAGATTCATTTTAATTCAATCAACATGCAACATAGTAATACATTATATATGTGCACTACACAAGGATTCAACAATCAATCATGGGATACAATCGCTAACTAACATAACAAAGTTGTCAGTTGAATCATTTTACTCTTAGGCCCAGAGGGTTATATCTCACTATGCCTTGGTTACTCATACAATAACTCACCCGCTCTCTCGGGTTACTTATTCTTATACACACCCATTCTCTTGGGCTACTCATTCTATACTCACCCGTTCTCTCAGGTTACTTATACTTATTATCTCACCCGCACTCTTGGGTTATTTGTACTCATTATCTCACCCGCACTCTTGGGTTATTTATACTCAAGCTCTTGTAGATTCTCGAGACACTACAGGTCTCCTACGTCACGCTTGCTAATCTTAATACATACTTAAGCCAAAACTCATGGCTCTTGAGTATAGTCTTACTTCCCCGGTTTCGACCCTACTCTGGGTCTAGCGTGGTGGGAAGGTTCAACTAGCTCCCAGAACTCTCTCTTAGTTCCTATCTCTTTTTACATAGGTCCGACTACTCTCGAACTACTCGCATTCCGCTACACTCCTCTCTCGGAGTTATAATAATAGTATGTGTATTAGTCTAGAAGCATCACTCTTGATGTTCCTAATGACTTTGGGAACATTACTAAAGTTTGGTTAATCTTAGGTTTTAAGAGTTACCCTTACCTCTCATTTACTCATACTTTCGGTTATTTTCTTATACCGGGTAAAATCCTCATATAAGAGGTTGACCATGTCTCAAGGGAGTTATATAGTCCCTTAGGTCTCTTTTACCTTTCTTACAAGTTCATATCTCGAACTTTCTACAATCCACTAGATGGAGGTTCATTTACCTTTCCACAATATTTAATTCGTGGTTTGTTTCAATATGGTTTCTAGCCGTTATCGGGTATTTACTCAACCCGTACATCTCCTCACATTCTAGGGAGTTCATATGTTTGCGTTATCGTTATACTTTAATAGATAGAATGTGTGTGTTCGCATATTTCCATTGTTTATGAGACTACCCGTTCTACGGGTTTCTAGTCAATCAATACTCACTATGTGTCGGTCTACACTATGTTAGACCACACCGGCATACAAGTATGTTAGCTCATACAACATACAACAAGGCATACATAATCAAACAAGGGATTATTTTCATGCTTTAGTCTTGATTTAGCCGGCACACAAACACACAAATCAACTTAACTCGGTTAGCACGCGGAGTATGAGAAAATCATACCTTTCAGCGGGGTTTTTACTTTTACCGTGTCATCTCACCATGCTCGGCTCACACACGATCCTCTGATAATGTTCCAAACATTATTATTAATACTAAGTCCATACGGTACATAATTAAATGCTACTCCCGTACCTACACCGTTATCCTGTTATCTCGGTTTTACTCTTGTTAATTTGAGTTCTTACTTCTCAACCACTTCTAACACTTTCTTACACTTCTTAGGCCTTTAAATATCACCAAACAAGGCCTTAACAACATCTAAAACCATTACCATTCACTTCCTCATCATTAGGACACTTAAAAACACATTCTGTTACATTTTTAGCCTGGTCCGGGTTTGTGTCCGGGTTTACAAACCCGGACCAAACACTGAAGTCTGTTTCTGGCTAGTTTTACATGTGGTCCGGGTTTGTGTCCGGGTGTACAAACCCGGAGCACCCCCTGGGATGGGTTTCTGCCTATTTTTTCTATGGTCCGGGTTTCTGTACTTGTTTACATACCCGGACCACTTGTAGAAGTGAAGTTTCTCATTGTTTTTGGTTATGTTACAACTCCAAACTTATCCCAACTTCTTCCCCACTCTCCTACACATATTCTAACATGTTTTAACATTGATTAGGCATTCAACACTAGCCTAAACCATTCTATATAACTGTCTGTTACTTAACCCATTTCCACTACAATTTCCCCTCTTACAGATTCTAGTTCTCGTCTCTGATGCAGTTTTCAATCCTTTCTTTCTTACCATTCTAACTCCACGCCTTGACACACTCAAGCCCATACATTCCTAGGAAAAATTTGACATAGCTTGTCTACTTTCCTAAGCATTCTCCACACACTAATCAGCTCAAAAAAATCTGTTTTTCTTCCCTGTTATATAAGCATTAAAGTCACTGCTACAACACACTAAATTCCCCTCTGTTATCACATATATAACAGTTTGATCTCATGACTTATTTCCCACACTAAAACCTCATTAAAACAGATCCACACATCAGTAAATATTGTAGCATCATAGCTACACTAAACAAGGTCATTTATTCCCATTCAAAAATCTGTTTTACAAGGAATTAAACCAACTCAAGGTAAGCTCTTTACCTTGTTAGTTTTAGTTTTTCTTTTCCCTTCTTCTTCCTTCTCTTGTTCTTTCATTCTCTTCTTGTTTCCACACCAACCAATGGGTTTAGATTGCTAACTACAATCACATTCCCATGCCATACAAAACAAGCTAGTTTAGTTCTCACGTTCCTCACTTAAATTAGAACTTTCAAGAGTTAGTTTACGGCTTAGTTTGGAGATTACCTTCAAGTGTACCATGGAGAGTTTTAGCAATCAAATGGATGGAATTCCAGCACTCCACCAAGGCAAGGAAAACCGGCTGAAAAAAATAGAGACAAGAGCTCTCGTGGGCATTTTGATTTTGCTAGAAAGGTTAGTAAAAATGGAACTCTTGAGTTTTTTTTACCTTAAAGCTTTAAGGAGATGGAGGAGACCCATAAACACCTCTTCAAGCTTAAAATGGCCTACTGCCATGGTGATGAAGGTGGAGGTTTCCAACTTTTGAAGGGTGAAATGGTTGCCCAAGATGAGAGGAATTCAATGGTGGTATTTTTGTGTGATTTGAAGTTGATTTGGACTTCCAAAATTGAAGAAGAAGAGAGGCGCTGAGAGGGGTATGAGAAATCGCCATGGGAAGCCAGAAAGAAGAAGGCTCTGTATGAGAGGGGGGGGGGGGGGAAACGTGACTGGCAAGGAGAAGGGAGGTGAGAGAGTATATTACCTCTTTTTACTATTCCCTCTCTTGCTTTATTTTTCTTGTCTTCTTGTGACTTAATAAAGCTAGCTAGTTACTTAAATATGTGTGTGTGGTGTGTGTTAATTAAAACTGGCCCCACGCAAAATATAAGCTGGGAGCATTTTTGTTTTTATTTTTACAGAAAACGCTCATTAATTTACCCGGTTTAGCACTATTCACTAACCGGGCCCGTTTTTCGGGTTTTTCTCGTTTCTTTATTTTTAATGGTTATTAAACTTCCATTAATGCTTAACTATAGTTATATAGTCAACCATAATTTTACGGGTCCATTTGACCACTGAAAGTCATGTTTTGGGTTTCTCGAAAAACGTGCTTTAAAACTCCGTTAGTGTTTTTAATCCATTATTTGGATCCGTTTTCTTCGGGAGTCACTCCCGTATACTAATTAGGCCCAAATAAGCCTGAGGAATCTATCTCGGACCCTTACGAGATCATATATCTCTTATACTTATTTAATGCGTGTTTTAGCGTTTTTCGCGTTTTACGCATTTTCTCTTTTCTTTTGGTTTTATTCTCCTAACCAATATGCACTAGGCACCATTAGGCCTTTAATAATCAGATTAGAGTAATTTAATCACCATTTTTAGATCCGGGGTATTAAAATCTACCCCCCTTAGGAACTTTGTCCTCAAAGTTGGTGAATCTAATCTCGTTACTCTCATGGGCATGCTATGCCAAGGTTATAATACATATATAACCTTACAGACTCCACAAGTCAGTCTCTATACACACTACACATACGCCACACATATCACAGCATGTATAGCAATAAAAAAATACTCTTTTGTATTCTCTCCATGGAATCGGTCCGAAGACAAGAAGGCACTACAGTCCTCGAATCCATATTGAGTAATACACTGCCGATCCCTCAGGTACTGGTCACATTGGACACTGACGCTCTCTGGTCCACGGCCGTTTCATGACAAATGGGCACTTACTCTCTCTGGCCCATGTTCCCTTCGGTTTTGATCAAAACGTTGCACATATACATATCCTCAGGCACTCTGGTTGACTCACTCAACACAGGATCGTCTCAGGGTACTCTCCCCATCCCGCCTTTGGAAAAATCACACACTATCACCGCCCCAACCGGTCGCTTAGGACCACCGCACGTACGGTGCAATGGTTTCAAAACTTGTACACGCCCACCGTTCTACCGGTCATCAAGACTTAAGGCCGTAGCCATCGGCGGGTGATAGCGGTTTAAAAACCAGTTTCCATTTCCATCTTCATACTTGAGGAAAATCCTTTTTCAATTTTTGTTTGAAATTCTTTTAAAAACATCACACAACTCCAAATCCAATTTATGGTAGTTGCCTCTTTCCTTAGCGTGATTACTTGTGACCACTTATAGGAAGCTTCAAGAATCATCCAACCCTGATGTGATCAGCATCAGTGTTGAACTATCCTTCCACCCCAATTTGTGTTCGGCTTCCCTTGATCGCTAGCAGACCAAGTTCCACCTCCCACGTCAGTTTCAAACAATCAGATAGTCAAACATTTTCGTTTTCTATCTTTTACTCTTTCAAGTCATAATCATAAAACAATCCATTTTCATTTAACTCTAATTCCTAGAATTTAGGTCGTCCATCATTCTCAATAATTAACTTCACTTATTTTACATAGGCATTCCATACTTATGGCCTCACTTAGTCAAATTGTTACTCAATTTAAAGCATTCATCATACAACTCCAAAGGATGGAACTCACTCCATCAATCATTCTCAAATACAATCACCTAGGGAACTCACTCCCTACTAGGTTACACATCGGTTTCATACCGATTCTCGCCCATCATAACTCATGTCTAATCACAATAGACGTATACTATAGGGATTCTCATTCCCCTAGGATTTTCTCTACTCCTCTTTTCATAAATATTGTATACTCGTTATGCATCTCACATGCGCAATAATCATAACTACACAATGAATGGGTACACATGTTTATGTAACATGAGTTCCAATCATCAAAACAATTTTCTTTGTGCTATGCACATAGTAGTTTACGCACCTAAACGTAAAATATACTCTGTTATAACCCAAAGTTAGTGCAGAATTAATTTTTGTGTAACGTTGTCTTAAGTGGCTTATTATGTGATTCAGGACATGGATGTCCTTTGCCTTGAAGAGGAGGACGAGTTGGTCTTTCCGCCTTTCTATTTTGGTAAGGGATTATCTCTTTGATTATTTGAGTTATTTTAATAACTCTCTAATCACGTTCCTCACCACGATCTAATTCAACCCTTATTCTCGATCAGTTCTCAAGACGTTGAGCCTCCCTTTCCCTTCTCTCTCTTGTTCTTCAGAGCATCTCTCCTTACCTGCGTTTGCGTTTGGCTGATTTTCGTCTGTGCTGTGCTTAGGTGGTTTCTGCATTTCCTCGTCTTCTCCATCACGGCCAGGTTTGTGAATTGTATCTGGATAATACAATTCAGTTTGGGGTTTAGGTTTTGGAATTTTCCTCTTTCTAATTCCCTTCTCTGCAATCTGATTGTAATCAGTGAATTTCCCGGCGTTCTCTGTCGATCTCTACTGCTGTTGGCGTGCTCTGCGAATCCGTAGACAGTTTCAGTTGAGGGTTCAATTCTGTTCTGCGTTCCAGTTTCAGCATTGTTGTTGTTATCGGTTTCTGATTGAGAGCGTCTTCTCTGCGTGGTGCTCAGTAGTTCAGTGGCTGTTTGGATTGCATTTTGGGTCTGTGTTGCTGCTGTGTCGGTGTTGGTCGTCTGCTGTTCAGATTCGAAGAGACTTCTCTGCTGAATTGAGGTAGGTGGCTGATGGATCGATTAGTGTGTTCGGCCTTGGGGAGTTTCGTTCCGGTTCTAAATTCGGATTGCATTCTGTCTTGGATTGTGATTGTGAACTGTCTGTTTAACGTTGTTTTAATGCCTACAAACCCCCAAGGTTATTTTCTGAAAACTTATAATGTTTTGACAATGTTTTGATGCCTCTGTCTGTGTGAAAATCGCTTCTGTCTTCTGAGTTTTTCGGCATGTCCGAACTTCGGTCCGACCTTGGAAGTTCGGACATGCCCTTCTGCGCTTTAATTCTCTGAAGTTTTCGCTGTGTCCGAACTTCCGTCCGAGCTTTGAAGTTCGGACATAGCCTTCTGTATTCTCTGATTTTGCCTCGACTTGTGTCCGAACATGGATGTCCGGACACAAGTTCGGACTTTGCGCATGTCTGATTTCCGAAGAACGTTCGAACATCTGTCCGACCTTTGATGTTCAGAAACCTCTGTCTCTACTACTATTTTAATGTTTGACCTGTGTCCGAACTTCGTAGTTCGGACACATGTTCGGACATCTGTCTGTTTTCGACTTCTGAGTCTCGACTTGTGTCCGAACATTGATGTCCGGACGCAAGTTCGGACATGGTACTGTTTTGACCATAACTTGCTCGTTTGAGCTCTGTTTTGACTTCCGTTTGCGGGGTTGGATTCCTCGTCTGATTTCCAAGCCATCTATGTGTTTTTTGGTGCCTTTGGTGCACATATGCTTATCTGTATTTAAGCTTCTGTTTTGGGACCTAGTTATCTCTGTATCTGAGCCTTTGGATGGCTGGTTTCGCTGTCTCGTAGCGCGCTATGTAGGATCCTTCTATTCACGGGTGATGTTCCCCGTTCTGTTCACGGGTGTTTCCACCTGTTCTGTTTACGAGTGAGGTTTCCTCGTTCTGTTCACGAGCTGGTTGCTCGTTCTGTCTGTATGCTGTGATCGCTAGTGTCCCACTCTGTTTTCTGCTTCTGTCTGCTTCTGACTCTGTTTAGTCCTCTATTGTATGGACTTCTGTTCTGTTTTCTGACATGCTTATGGATTCCTTGCGACTCCTTCTGATTTGACATTATTCTATAAAATGTTTTGAGCATGCTGGTTGATGAAGTTTGTCATCTACTGGGCATAGTTGTGTGCTCATTCCCCTACTTTATCTAATATTGCAGATTGATCAACGAGGGTCACTTTGCAGCTCTGGAGTTTAGTCCGTTTTTTTGTTTAGATTCTTTTGGAGACTTTGTATTTGAATTTGAGCCTTTGGGGCCTCTTCAGTTAGCCCTTGCTTTTGATATTCGTTTTGGTGGGTTCTGTTATTACTTTGGGATGTTACGACATCATTTTGGTTTATACTTTATTCAAGTATTCATTTGGGCCTTATTTGGTTATCTGTTTAAGTCTGTTTATTAGAGCCTTGCGTTATTATGTAATAATATGCGGCGTGTAATACCCCTAACTCCTAGGCCAGTGTTTGGGGGTGTTACATTTAGTGGTATCAGAGCTCTGGGTTCTAATCTGCTGGGATTTTAAGTTAGCCAGTCAGTCAGAAACGTCAGTGTTAGTGTCTGAGTCTAACTGCCTGCTGTTGGCCTTTTAGAATGCCGCCAAGAAGAGCAACGAACCCTCCAGGAAATGTTGTTGATGCTGTTCAGCAGTTCATGATGCAGCTCATGCAGACCATGGCTGCAGGGGGTGGTCCAGCTGGCGGAGCAGGCCCAGCTGGGGCGGATGCCGGAGGGAGAAATGTGAAGGCGCTTCAGGAGTTCATGAAGCTGAAGCCGCCGTCATTCGATGGGGCAGGAGACCCCCAGGAGGCCAGTCATTGGTTGACTGAGGTCGAGGATTTGCTGCTTGTGATGGGCTCTGAGGAGGAGCAGAAGGTGGACTTCGCCACCTTTCTTTTCAAGGCCGAAGCCAAGGAGTGGTGGAGGTCAGTGATGGGCAGATTCCCACAGCCTTGGACGTGGGAGCAGTTCACTGGGGAGTTCAATAAGCAGTTCTACCCTGACGTCTATAAGGACCAGCGCATCTTGGAGTATAACCGACTACGCCAGGGTCGGGATATGAGTATGGAGGAGTACGTCAGGAAGTTCATCAGCCTGTCGAAGTTTGCACCTAAGCTTGACGAGCATAGGAAGGCCAGGAAGTTTGAGAGTGACCTGACGCCTGATATCCGTTCTGCTGTGACGCCTCTGCGTCACAAGACCTTCAGGGACGTAGCTGATGTCGCCCTATTGGTAGAGGCTGACTTGAGAGGTCGCCAGTCTGGAGGGAAGGACCAGAAGAGGAAGCAGAGGTCCGACGAGAGCGACAGGAGGGATCAGTCTGCTTCTCAGAAGAAGCAGTCTACTGGAGATCGAGCTGGAGACCGCTCTGGGGACCGTTCGCGAGATAGAGGTGGTTCGTCTTCGTCAGCTCCTGCTCCGAAGTGTCAGGTCTGTGGCAAGTTTCACAGAGGTCAGGACTGCTACAGGAAGTCTGGAGCCTGCTTCAAGTGTGGGTCCATGGGACATAGGATAGCTGACTGCCCTCAGGCCGAGAGGAGTAGAGGTAGCTTTGGAGGTAGAGCTGGCGAGACTGCTTCAGGGTCTAGAGATCGAGACCGGGCTGAGCAGAAGAAGCCCCAGGGCCAGGCCAGAGTGTACGCGATGGCTGGAGAGAGAGACCGATCGACTGACAGAGTTGTCACAGGTATTCTCCAGCTGTCTTCTCGTTCTGTTTTCTGCTTGTTTGACTCTGGAGCCACCCACTCTTTTATTTCTGCTGAGTTAGTGGGTGAGCTCGGTTTGCCTGTTGTGCCTCTGGGTGTTGAGCTGTGTGTGCATAGTCCATTAGTTAGAGACTCTTCTATGCTTTTGAACTCTGTTTGTAAAGATAGTCCTGTGTTAGTCAGAGATAGGACTGTTTGCTAACCTCATCCCGATGGAGATGACTACTTTTGATGTGATTTTGGGCTTGGATTGGCTTGCTGCGCACCATGCCCACATTGATTGTGCTGCTTCGAGAGTGACCTTTGAGGAGCCGGGTCAGCCCTGCCTAGTTGTAGCAGGAATGGACTCCCGTGCTGCCGCCAGTGATATCAGCATGCAGGCGTTTCGTTTCCTGAGGAAAGGATAGGGATATCTGTGCTATCCCTGAGGTTCGCAAGGATGCGAAGTTGGAGGACATTCCAGTAGTCAGAGACTTCCCAGATGTGTTCCAGGATGATGTACCTGGGCTTCCCCCTGTCAGAGAGGTGGAGTTCTCGATCGAGCTCGCACCTGAGACTCAGCCCATTTCTAAGGCCCCATACCGCATGGCGCCTGCTGAGCTTAAGGAGTTGAAGGTCCAGTTGCAGGAGCTGCTGGACAAGGGCTTCATTCGCCCTAGTGTGTCGCCTTGGGGAGCGCCAGTGTTATTTGTTAAGAAGAAGGACGGTAGCATGCGTTTGTGCATTGACTACAGGGAGCTCAACAAGGTTACCATTAAGAATAGGTATCCTCTCCCGCGCATTGATGACTTGTTCGACCAGTTAGCAGGAGCTAAGGTGTTTTCGAAGATCGATCTGAGGTCCGGTTATCATCAGTTGAGGATTAAGGCAGACGATGTGCCTAAGTCCGCCTTCAGGACTCGTTATGGACACTACGAGTTCCTAGTGATGCCATTCGGTCTGACGAATGCGCCTTCTATGTTTATGGACATGATGAACCGGGTGTTTAAGCCGTTTTTGGACCAGTTCGTTGTGGTGTTTATTGATGACATCTTGGTGTATTCCAAGAGTGCTGAGGAGCACGAGGAGCATTTGAGGACTGTTCTCCAGACTCTGAGGGAGAATGAGTTGTACGCAAAGCTGAAGAAGTGTGAGTTCTGGCTGGATCAGGTGGCATTCTTGGGACATGTGGTCTCTAAGGATGGTATCTCCGTGGATCCGGAGAAGATTAGGGCTATTACTGAGTGGGTCAGGCCTACTAATGTTGGAGAGATTCGTAGCTTCCTTGGACTAGCGGGCTACTATCGTAAGTTTGTGGAGGGCTTCTCCAAGCTAGTGATCCCTTTGACTCGTCTGTTGCAGAAGGATGTAAAGTTCGAGTGGAGTGAGGCATGTGAGCTATGTTTTCAGGAGCTGCAGAGGAGGTTGACATCTGCGCCGATTTTGACCCTTCCAGAGGGTAATGAGGGTCTGGAGGTTTTCTGTGATGCGTCCCATAAGGGACTTGGGTGTGTGCTGATGCAGCAAGGGAAGGTAGTAGCATATGGCTCTCGTCAGTTGAAGTCATATGAGAAGAACTATCCGACCCACGACCTAGAGTTAGCTGCTGTGGTGTTTGCGTTGAAGATTTGGAGGCATTACCTCTATGGAGCTGCGTGCAAAGTTTATACGGACCATAAGAGCCTAAAGTATCTGTTCACTCAGAAGGAGTTGAACTTGAGGCAGAGGAGGTGGCTGGAGTTGCTGCACGATTATGATTTAGAGATCCTCTACCATCCAGGTAGGGCGAATGTGGTTGCTGATGCGCTCAGTAGGAGGGGTCCGTCTGGGACCGTTTGTTCTTTGTCTGGTGTGCAGAGGTCTGCTCTCGAGTTACAGCGTATGGAAGTCTGGGTCGTCCGTCCAGAGAGGTCCGGGGTGTTAGCAGCGTTGCAGGTTCAGCCTACCTTGATCGATCGGATCAAGGCCAGTCAGGAGCTCGATGTCGGTTTGAGTAAGATCAGAGAGAGTTTGTCTGCTGGTCAGGAGTCTGAGTTCAGAGTCTCAGAGGGTGGCTGCCTGAGGTTCAGAGACCGCGTCTGTGTGCCTGCCGACGACGCCTTGAGGCGAGAGATTATGCAGGAAGCTCATGGAGCTCCGTACTCGGTACACCCAGGAGGTGTGAAGATGTACCAGGACCTACGTGAGACATTCTGGTGGAGCAACATGAAGAGGGATATTTCAGACTTTGTATCCAGATGTCGGACCTGTCAGCAGGTCCAAGCCGAGCATCAGAGGCCAGCTGGTTTGCTTCAGCCTCTTCCCGTTCTGGAGTGGAAGTGGGAGAGCGTCGGTATGGACTTCGTCATGGGGCTGCCTAAGACTCCGAGGGGCTTTGATGCAGTTTGGGTTATCGTGGACCGGCTCACGAAGAGCGCTCACTTCCTTGTCAGGAAGACCTTCAGTTTGCATCGCTTGGCTCAGCTATATATGGATGAGATAGTGCGCCTTCATGGAGTCCCAGCTTCTATTGTGTCTGACCGAGATCCGTGTTTCGTGTCAAGATTCTGGCAGAGTTTGCACCAAGCTATGGGGACGAAGTTGTCTTTCAGCTCAGCATACCATCCTCAGTCAGATGGTCAGACAGAGAGGACGAATCAGGTCCTTGAGGACATGCTCAGAGCATGTGTCTTGGACTTCGGGGGCAGCTGGGATCAGCACGTTGCATTGATAGAGTTTGCTTATAATAATAGCATCTAGACCAGTATCGGGATGGCTCCGTTTGAGGCCTTGTATGGCAGGAGATGCAGGTCACCCATCTGTTGGGACGACCTGAAGGAGAGAGCCGTGATTGGTCCAGACTTGGTTCAGGATGCTGTGGGCAAGATTCAGTCTATTAGAGAGCGCTTGCTTGTGGCTCAGAGTCGTCAGAAGAGTTACGCCGATCAGAGGAGACGACCTCTAGAGTTTGAGGTGGGCGACCATGTGTATCTGAAGGTTTCTCCAGTTCGAGGAGTGTCGGTTTGAGAAGAGAGGCAAGCTTAGCCCTCGCTCTGTGGGTCCTTTTGAGATCCTGGAGAGGATCGGACCGGTTGCCTACCGTCTAGCTTTGCCACCGTCGTTGGCTGGTGTTCACTGTGCGTTCCATGTGTCTATGCTAAGGAAGTATATTCCGGACCCGTCACATGTGATCGACTTCAGTCCGCTTCAGTTGAGGGAGGACTTCACGTTCGAGGCAGTTCCTTCGAGGATTTTGGCACGGGATGTCCGCAAGCTCAGGAGTAAGACCATGCCCTTGGTGAAGGTGCAGTGGTCGGGTCAGTCAGAGGAGGAGGCGACCTGGGAGGTCGAAAGCGATGTGCGCTCTAAGTTTCCCGCCCTCTACGAGCAGTAGGTATGTTTAATTTCGAGGACGAAATTCTTTTAAGGAGGAGGTGATGTTATAACCCAAAGTTAGTACAGAATTAATTTTTGTGTAACGTTGTCTTAAGTGGCTTATTATGTGATTCAGGACATGGATGTCCTTTGCCTTGAAGAGGAGGACGAGTTGGTCTTTCCGCCTTTCTATTTTGGTAAGGGATTATCTCTTTGATTATTTGAGTTATTTTAATAACTCTCTAATCACGTTCCTCACCACGATCTAATTCTCAACCATTATTCTCGATCAGTTCTCAAGACGTTGAGCCTCCCTTCTCCCTTCTCTCTCTTGTTCTTCAGAGCATCTCTCCTTACCTGCATTTGCGTTTGGCTGATTCGTTCGTCTGTGCTGTGCTGTTGGTGGTTTCTGCATTTGCCTCGTCTTCTCCATCACGGCCAGGTTTGTGAATTGTATCTGGTTAACACAATTCAGTTTGGGGTTTAGGTTTTGGAATTTTCCTCTTTCTAATTCCCTTCTCTGCAATCTGATTGTAATCAGTGAATTTCCCGGCGTTCTCTGTCGATCTCTACTGCTGTTGGCGTGCTCTGCGAATCCGTAGACAGTTTCAGGTGAGGGTTCAATTCTGTTCTGCGTTCCAGTTTCAGCATTGTTGTTGTTATCGGTTTCTGATTGAGAGCGTCTTCTCTGCGTTGTGCTCAGTAGTTCAGTGGCTGTTTGGATTACATTTTGGGTCTGTGTTGCTGCTGTGTCGGTGTTGGTCGTCTGCTGTTCAGATTCGAAGAGACTTCTACTGAATTGAGGTAGGTGGCTGATGGATTCGATTAGTGTGTTCGGTCTTGGGGAGTTTCGTTCCGGTTCTAAATTCGGATTGCATTCTATCTTGGATTGTGATTGTGAACTGTCTGTTTAACGTCGTTTTAATGCCTACAAATCCCCAAGGTTGTTTTCTGAAAACTTATAATGTTTTGACAATGTTTTGATGCCTCTGTCTGTGTGAAAATCGCTTCTGTCTTCTGAGTTTTTCGGCATGTCCGAACTTCGGTCCGACCTTGGAAGTTCGGACATGCCCTTCTGCGCTTTAATTCTCTGAAGTTTTCGCTGTGTCCGAACTTCCGTCCGAGCTTTGAAGTTCGGACATAGCCTTCTGCATTCTCTGATTTTGCCTCGACTTGTGTCCGAACATGGATGTCCGGACAGAAGTTCGGACTTTGCGCGTGTCTGATTTCCGAAGAACGTCCGAACATCTGTCCGACCTTGATGTTCGGACACCTCTGTCTCTACTACTGTTTTTTGTTCGACCTGTGTCCGAACTTCGTAGTTCGGACACATGTTCGGACATCTGTCTGTTTTCGACTTCTGAGTCTCGACTTGTGTCCGAACATTGATGTCCGGAAGCAAGTTCGGACATGGTACTGTTTGACCATAACTTGCTCGTTTGAGCTCTGTTTTGACTTCCGTTTGCGGGGTTGGATTCCCCTTCTGATTTCCAAGCCATCTATGTGCTTTCTGGTGCCTTTGGTGCACATATGCTTATCTGTATTTAAGCTTCTGTTTTGGGACCTAGTTATCTCTGTGTCTGAGCCTTTGGATGGCTGGTTTCGCTGTCTCCTAGCGCGCTATGTAGGATCCTTCTGTTCACGGGTGTTTGTTCACCTGTTCTGTTTACGAGTGAGGTTTCCTCGTTCTGTTCACGAGCTGGTTGCTCGTTCTGTTCACGAGCTGGTTGCTCGTTCTGTCTGTATGCTGTGATCGCTAGTGTCCCACTCTGTTTTCTGCTTCTGTCTACTTCTGACTCTGTTTAGTCCTCTATTGTATGGACTTCTGTTCTGTTTTCTGACATGCTTATGGATTCCTTGCGACTCCTTCTGATTTGACATTATTCTATAAAATGTTTTGAGCATGCTGGTTGATGAAGTTGGTCATCTACTGGGCATAGTTGTGTGCTCATTCCCCTACTTTATCTAACATTGCAGATTGATCAGCGAGGGTCACTTTGCAGCTCTGGAGTTTAGTCCGTTTTTTTGTTTAGATTCTTTTGGAGACTTTGTATTTGAATTTGAGCCTTTGGGGCCTCTTCAGTTAGCCCTTGCTTTTGATATTCGTTTTGGTGGGTTCTATTATTACTTTGGGATGTTACGACATCATTTTGGTTTATACTTTATTCAAGTATTCATTTGGGCCTTATTTGGTTATCTGTTTAAGTCTGTTTATTAGAGCCTTGCGTTATTATGTAATAATACGCGGCGTGTAATACCCCTAACTCCTAGGCCAGTGTTTGGGGGTGTTACATACTCTAAGCGGTTTCTCGCCCTACCCCCATTAAAAGGGGTTACACCCGCGTAATTGACCATATGTTATTACTGAACATTGGTTCGCTAACTCCGGCATCATGAAGTGTTCTAACTTCGATGCGGTTAATTAACTCATAACCGAGTTCGGTTCTAGCCTCTAAGGCTCCAAGGCGTTTATGATTAGCCATTTACTCGCATTTGTCAGGTATACTTAACCTTGAATTACATCCCACTGGCATCTGCTGCGTGATCTGATAACTAGAGCTTAATTCGCCCTTTTGATAATCTCAATGTATAGTCCACTCCCTTTTATCCCTTTTTGTTTAGGGAACAAAGGTTTCTTAATCGTCGCTTGGTATCTCTTACCGTATGCGAATTCGATGAGTTATAGATTTTCTCTCCAATTCTCTGGAAATCTATTTCATATAACACTATATACCTTCATGATTTTTCACTTACTTTTCCCGACTTGTTGTCGGTTGAGGTCAAGCTACTACTATGCATGTAGTGCTTCCTCATTTAATAATGACTTCTGAATCATGTTTGTTTATTTGTTTCTGTACAAGAATTCCTCACTCATACTACTCTTCCTTTACCATTCATCGGTCCTGGGACCTGTGGGTTACGGCCCACATTCTTCGTGCATCTTTGGCCAACGGCTGCACGGTTACTTCTCTTGATTCTCACTCAACAGGTTCCGTTGACAATTCTCAAGTTTCTAGCCATCCCATAAGACCATTACCGCACAAGTGCAATACCAAAACACTCAGTCATACAGAGTGCAGAAGCGTAAACGCTTGGCAGTAAGTCACCCATGAGATAGGAATGAACATGTCTCCTTTACTATCTTTTCTCATCAGCTTCATATCACTATCTGATTACACTCTTACAATGGTCGCTCACTGCGTACCATGCTCTTACTCATTAAACATTCGCTTATATGGCATCTGCTACTACTTTAGCTTCCGCTCATATACTCCTGCCATTTATACTATGGCTTGCCATTCACTTGGCTCAATATGATATACTACTCTAAGCTCTCTACGCTTATTGCACATTGTTTACTCGACAATTCACATAGCACACATACAGTGTTTACTACTCATTCGATTACCCTCTCGGTTTCCTTCCACTGCTATCAAAGCCTTTCTACATACTATTACTGCTCTATTTACTCCTTGGCAATAAACACATGCTCAAGTTTCTCTACACCGCTTTAGCGGTTCCACATTACATTCATGGGTGGTAGCCTTTCTCTGGAAGATTCACGCAATTACCGCTCCATAGGCTCCATAATAACAAGTGGTGTCCCAACTCTAAGGTAGTGGTTCGTGCTCCACAATAACTCTTATGCCTTTATGCATATGTTTACAACGTTTGGATCTACGAATTGTAGTTGGTTTACCGGCTTACAAGCCATATTACCTCAAGTCATGCTCTTTGTAGGCCGTTTATACAAGTTTTTGTTCATCCGTACACCATTAAATGGTTTGGAGGTACTGCTGGGCTCTTTCACATAACTGTCTCATCACACTTCCATACTTGGAAGGCCCTTTAAGTACCTTGGTATTAATTCATGCCCTTTGGTAATTTAGGGTATTCCGTGTTACGTGGGATCCCTTCGGGTTCTACCCGAGTGTTCGCTTTGACACTTGTGTTCTTAACATGATATCTCGCTTAACTATTGTTGACTTTGGTACCCTTCACGGATTGCTCCTGGGTGTTACTGAGTTGTGCCACTACATCTGGCTGGAACTCATGGGTATGTTCAGTTTCGTACTCCGCCTTGCAGTCACACATATATTTTGAACTATCCCATTAGGGTTGTAATGTCTCCCGTTATTGGGTAGATCATTGGTACTTTTCCTTCACTTTCTTGGTCAGATTGTCATTCTCTTCACTGAAGCATACTATGGGAATTTTATCCCGTTTATCGAACATTAATATGTTCATTTTAGGCATTCGCCGTATTGCTTATGCTGGAATTCATTCCAGTTATTATGTATTTCCTGAGACATATCCAATGTCTATACTTAATACTCTGTGCTTCTCGCACTTTCAACTCTTAATCATCCTCTTGCAGTGGGTTCTTGACTCCTTTCGCTTTATTAGCTTATTTGATTGTTCGATCATTCGAGGTGTCCAACTATTTGGTTTTAACTTGTCTTACGGTCCGTAGTATGGAGTCGACTACTTCCCGTGTTCCGTACTCTACTTGTATACATACATGGAGTATCTTATTGATACGTTACCACCTACCCGACTAACTCATAATTGGTCTGTCAGGCCCGCAAGCTCCTTCGGAGTACGGTTGTTCCATGTCTCGTTTGTGTACACTTGTAGTGTCGGTCGCACGCCTAGGTGAAGTATTCTGTTGCCGACTCCTCTTATATAGTCCTATGATAACTTACCGTGGTTCTCTGGCTTGGTTTTGAAATTTGGGGGTTTTTGGAAAATTTAATGGTTTGAAAGAAAAGTTTGAGCTTTGAAAATAAAAATCTTCACGGCATTTCAATGCCGGTTGCTTCTTACCGGTCCTAGCTTCTCACCAACTGGTATGCTCTTCAATACAGTGGTGAGGCCGTTAGGCCTTTCCAAGTTTTCATTTCAAAATTCATAGGGCTATCTTGCCATATTGGCTTGTCTCATCTTGGTACTTGCTAAGTAACGGTCGTTTGTCAAAGCTCCTTTTAATAGTTTGTTTTTACTGCACTTGCCGTGGCAAGTGTGCGGTACAAGCGGGTTTTAGGTTAACTCATACCGGTCACGACATTGTTCACACTGTATTTGGTAGCCTTGTCGGCTCTTCCTTGATCCTTTAGTTGGATAGCTACTCCTTAGAGCTGCTTCTTATTCGTCTTGACATGACTGTCAGTTATTTAGGTGCTTCTTCACTGTTGGAGTTCCTTAATTACTTAGTTCTATGCTCTACCTTGTTGCTCGTTCCCACGTCTTCATTGTGGTTACCGAGGTTTAAGTTATTTAGGCACTACTTCTGTAGTCCTATTCGGGTATATCCCATAGTTTGCTCGTAGCTGTCTAAGCTATATCTGTTAAGTATTGCAACTTCTTCTGGTGTGGCAGGGTGGGTGTACCTACTCTCAACGAGGTTCTTAGTTGGTTAGTATACCATTAGTGGTATTACATAACCATGGCGGTCCATAGACATGTGTCCCGGTTCTCGTTATTTCTTATGAGTCCGCCTTGTCGCACGATTGGTGCTTTCTTCTTGTTGTCGCTCGGCTAGCTAGGTTCTCGAGATTGCTAAGCATGTCGCCCCAAGCTGCCACAGATTCTGGTCTCCTTGGAATAGGATGTTTCGATGTCTCGCCATTGAGTGCGGTTATTGTCGTTTCAGCGGGATCCGTCTCCGGGGTTTCCGGTTCTCGGGATCTACCGCATGACTGGTTCTGGTTCATATTGAAATATTTAATAACTGCCAGGTCGGGTTCCCCATCTCTCTGGCATTCTTTCTCGAACTTTTAATACGGGGGTTGTGGAGGGCGGGTTTGGTATTGTAGGTATCCAGATCATACTGGAAGTTCCTAACTAGCGCATCTCTCATGCTAACACTCAACCCTTAGCCCTAAGTCTCTAATTCCTAACTCGGTATTTCCTAAGCTCGGTATTTCCAGTCACCAGAGCGATACTTCGCTCTGATACCATTTTTGAAACACCCCAACCGTTAATCTCATCATTACCTCTTAAACTGTCACTAAATGCTTTTACTCACGCAGCGGAACTCAAATTACAACGAGGGGTGAAACAACGCTGTTAGCCACCTATATGGCTAACCAGGCCTATCTTACATACCGTAACGGTCTGATGAACTAGAACAACCGAATACACAATACAAATACTTTACTATACCGAGTCTACATTATATGGATGCCGACAACATATTTGGTCTTACACCTCTTTCAATACATAAGTAATTAAATCTAACTACCCATGCAAACCACCGACCCCGTCCTACTCTCGAACGGTAACATCTTCGGTGTACCTGAAAAATATAAACATTGCCCCTAGGGGCTCAGCTTAACGCTGCATATGAAATTCGCATACCCCGAGCGCTAAATAGGGTACGCCAACTACTTTTGTCCAGAGCATGAGATTCATTTTAATTCAATCAACATGCAACATAGTAATACATTATATATGTGCACTACACAAGGATTCAACAATCAATCATGGGATACAATCCCTAACTAACATAACAAGGTTGTTAGTTGAATCATTTTACTCCTAGGCCCAGAGGGTTATACCTCACTATGCCTTGGTTACTCATACAATAACTCACCCGCTCTCTCGGGTTACTTATTCTTATACACACCCATTCTCTTGGGCTACTCATTCTATACTCACCCGTTCTCTTGGGTTACTTATACTTATTATCTCACTACTAAAAAACAGCGATTTAGAGACGGAAATTGAGATGAAAAAATTTCCGTCTCTATATAGAGAAGGATTAGAGATGAAATAGTGATTAAAACAATTGAGACGGAATAGAGTCATAATAGAGATGGATTAGTGTGAGGATCAATTGACGCGATGTTTTCATAACTGGCGCCAGATATAGAGACGGAATAGAGACGGAAATATTGTCTCTATATTAAAAGAAAATAGAGACGGATTATTTCCATCTCAAATGGAGACGGAACTAAATGTTATCTCAAATAGAGACAATTCTAAATCCGACTCAATTTGGATAGGGCTGTCCAAAAAATTCCGAAACCGCGGTATCCGACCGAAACCGAAGTGAACCGTACCTGTTTTCAGGTTAACCGTACCGGTTTTTGCGGTATGGTTAACCGAACCGTGTAAATTGAACGGTTTCGGTTTCGGTAACGGTATTGAATTTTCCAGAACGGTTAACCGCATGGTTAACCGTGGTTAACCGATTATATGAACAATGAAAAACTTCAAATATTATTGCTGACCTTATATAATAATTAATGCTAGCTATTGAGGGAATATACATATTATTATATTTTTTATCACGTATATTAGATTTGTCACTCATGATTTAGGTGGATGCTCAACATTGTACTATAATATTAATGGTATGGGTCTCATCAATAAAAAAAATATACGGCTACAAGGTTAACCGATAAAACCGAACCGAACTAAAGGTTAACCGGTCTAAACGGAATGGTAATGGAATTGAATTTTAGAAAACCGAATTAAACGATTAACTGAATCCGGTTAACCGATATAAATGGAATGGTAATGGAATTGAATTTTAAAAAACCGAAGATCCGGTTAACCGAATGCGGTTAACCGAATAAGACGGTTAACCTACCACGGGCAGCCCTAAATTTGGAGACGGATAATTCTGACGCTAAACTGTGACCCTGACCAAATAATTAGCGCGGGTTAATTAAAAAACTTTGTAAACTTCAGAAAACTCGCGAGACAAAGGAAGGGAAATCGAATAGAGAAGACGACCAGTTTGCACCAGTCGCCGGTGTCATTCATCTTCATCACCGGTGAGCTCCACACCTTCCCCCTGTTTCTCTCAGCAAGGAAGACGACCAGTTCTACCATTTCCCTCGACTTCATTTGCTGGACGACGAGAGCTTCAACATAGAGAGCAGAGGACGAACTGCAGTGATGAGTTTTCAGCCCCCGAGTTGAGGAGTTCTTCAACGTCATCTGGTAAGTGATTCTCTTCGTTAAACCCTAGATCACACCGTCTTCTTGTATTCTGCAAACCTAGATGGCAGCAAAGTTCGAACTCCCTTAAAGAACAGTTCACATCAGTGGAATGAACCCTATATTGTTTTAGTTAAACCAATAAATTTGTGAGATAAACAATAAAACATAAACTAGAGGAAAACTAACCGAAGTGGAGAAATGAGCAAGAAAAGTGCTAATATTATATATGAAATACACCTATAAAACATGCTCATTTGGACACTTATCACACCCCCACACTTATCTTTTTGCTTGTCCTCAAGCAAAACCACGTACCAAGTAAGTAGGGAATGCTCAATACTAACAAATATTATTATGAAGGGTAGGATAAACATGATTTTAAACTTTTGAGGAGTGTGAAAAATCAACTGCTGGTGGCATAGGTGTGCTCAGGGTAAAAATAAAATATAGAGTTTCGGGGTATGATCCAAGGTACTTCAATGTTTCTTTTAGGTGACTCTGAGAACTTTTACCATGGCCAACTTCTCTCAAGAATGGACATTGAGGAGAAAACAAAAGGAAAAAAATAGATTCATACATTTGTTTCACTTTTGCATAAGGAATGAGAAAATGTAGGCATCACGCCTTTGTATTTAAGAACATTCAACTCTCTTTTGTTGGTTACCAATGGTGTCTCGCAAGTCCCTTGTTTTTTTTGTATTTTTGTTTCTTTTTTTTTTAACAGAGAAGCACCCCTTAGCAATCCCTAAGAGAGAAGACAGAAAGAAACCCTGAGCAATAAAATCCAACCATTTGCAGATTATTTGGTCACACCGCATATAAAATGCTCCTCAAAAGTAATCAAAATTTTAAAATTTGTACCATTTATCCCACAATTCATAATAGTATTTGTTTTTAAAGAGAACAACCTACATTAGCAGGGTACATAATTTTAATTTTTTGAACAAATGTAAGATAAGCAGAGAGATTTAAACATTTTAAGCACAAAATGCCCTGAAAAGGCTCTTCCCCCACACTTAAGCTCAAGCAATGCCCTCATTGCGTAGATGAATTAAATTAATAGGGCATGCAATTAATAAAGGAAAGAGTGTACTCCCCAGATTTCGTAGAGCGTGTAGAGCTCCCCCACACTTGAGTGCAGCTGTGGAATGTCATGATTTGAACCTGTAAAGAATATTCTACACAGCGAGAAGAACTCAAGTGAAACCTGCATTTTATTATAACAAATAAAAGGGAAATAATACAAAAAAGAAAACAACATTAAATTAAAGGAAAGACAAAAGATAGATAGTGGGTTGCCTCCCACCAAGCTGCCCGGGTTTAACGTCTCTAGCTAGACGTATTTGACCAAGCTTTAGTTTGGAGAAGAGTTTGAGGGCGAGTTGTCCTGCTGTTCTTGGACAAGATAAATTGTAGATAGGTCAGTTGAAATATCAGAATGAGAATTATACCTTTTAAGACGTGCCCCGTTGACCTTGAAAGTTTCGCCTTGTTTGTTCTGGAGTTCAAAGGCACCGTATGGAGTCACACTAACAATCTGGAAAGGGCCGGCCCAATGAGACTTGAGTTTCCCAGGGAAGATCCTTAATCTAGAGTTATATAGGAGAACCCAATCACCAATTTCGAAGTCCCTCTTGAGGATCATCCGGTCATGGAACTTCTTGGTGCGCTCCTTATAAATCTTAGCATTCTGGTAAGCCTGATCTCTCAGCTCTTCGAGTTCAGAGAGTTGAATTTCGCTTTTCTCCTGCTTCTAAATCGAAGTTTAGGGCCTTGAGTGCCCAATATGCCTTATTTCCAGCTCTACAGGCAGGTGGCATGATTTCCCATAAACAAGCTTAAAAGGAGACATCCCGATGGGAGTCTTGAATGCAGTGCGGTAAGCCCAAAGCGCATCATCACTTAAGTGCCCAATCCTTTCGTGATGAGTTAACCGTTTCTGGAGAATCCATTTTAACTCACGGTTCGAAACTTCTGCTTGGCCGTTTGTCTGGGGGTGATAAGGTAAGCTACCTTGTGACGTACCCCGTACTTAATAAGCGCTTCAAATGAACGGTTGCAGAAGTGAGATCCTCCGTCACTGATAATAACTCTAGGCACGCCAAAACGCGTAAAGATGTGCTTCTTAAGGAATCCTGGTTACTGTCTTTGCATCATCATGATGACAGGGTATGGCTTCTACCCATTTCGACACGTAATCCACCGCCACTAAAACATATTGGTGGCCCTGTGAGGAAGGGAACGGTCCCATAAAATCAATGCCCCAACAATCAAAGAGCTCCACTTCTAGTATTCCCTGTTGTGGCATTTCATGTCTCCTAGATGTGTTACCCATTCTTTGACAATTATCACATTGCTTGCAGAATTGGTAAACATCTTTGTGAAGGGTAGGCCAATAAAATCCTGAGGCCAGGATCTTAGCAGCGGTCCTTGTGGGTCCATGGTGACCTCCGGCTTCCCGTGAGTGACAAAAATGTATGACGCTTGAAACCTCATCTTCCGGGAGACATCGTCGAATCAACCCATCAGCACTAACTCGGAACAAATACGGATCCTCCCAGAAATAATGCCTTGAATCAGAAAGAAATTTCTTCTTCTGGGAGTAAGATAGATCATAGGGTACTGTTCCAGAGACTAAATAATTGGCCAGGTCCGCATACCATGGCTCCTGTACCTTGGTGATTGAAAAGACAGTCTCATCGGGGAAGAATTCGTTGATAGGTACACTATCCGTAAGAGTTACCAATCTGGAGAGATGGTCAGCGACGACATTCAATTTTCCGCTCTTATCTTTGACTTCGATGTCAAACTCCTGTAGTAGAAGAATCCAGCGCAATAAGCGAGGCTTGGCTTCTTGTTTTGCAAATAGTATTTGAGAGCGGAGTGGTCTGTGTGCACGATGACTTTGCTTCCCCATAAGTACGACCTGAACTTATCAAGGGAGAAGACTATAGCCAGAAGTTCTTTTTCAGTGGTCGTATAGTTTTTCTGGGCGTCGTTTAGTGTCCTGCTGGCATAAGCAATCACTCTCAAAATTTTCTCTTTTTTCTGGCATAGAGCTGCCCCCACGGCGTAGTCACTTGCATCCCACATGATCTCAACGGAAGAGACCAATCAGGTGGTATGACAACAGGTGCTGATACCAATTTTGTGTTATAGTTTGGAAAGCAGAAACACCTTCGTCGAAATGAAACGGGGCATCTTTCTGTAGCAGGTCGGTCAATGGTTTGCTGATTTTTGAGAAGTCTTGTATAAACCGCCGATAAAATCTGCATGCCCTAGAAATGCTCGTATGTCTTTAACAGTAGTTGGTGCCGGTAACTTCTCGATAACCTCTACCTTGGCTTTATCCACCTCTATTCCTTTAGCTGATATTTATGTCCAAGGACAATTCCGTCCTTGACCATAAAATGACATTTCTCCCAGTTTAAAACAAGATTTGTATCCTCACACCGTCCTAGGATCAATCAAGTTGTGCCAAGCATTTATCGAAACTAGAGCCATAGACCGAGAAGTCATCCATAAAGACCTCTATGCTCTGTTCGATGAAATCGGCAAATATTGCTTGCATGCATCTCTGGAAGGTAGCAGGGGCGTTGCATAGGCCGAAAGGCATTCGTCTGTAAGCAAAGGTACAGTATGGACAAGTGAAGGTGGTCTTGTCCTGGTCCTCTAGTGCGATTGGTATTTGGAAATACCCTGAGAACCCATCTAAAAAGTAGTAGTACTCTTGCCCTGCTAGTCGTTCCAACATCTGATCGATGAAGGGGAGAGGGAAGTGATCCTTCCTGGTCGCCAAGTTTAAGCGCCTGTAGTCAATACACATGTGCCATCCTGTGATTTTTCTTTGAGGGATAGCCTCTCCCTTATCATTTATAACAGCTTCGATGCCCCCCTTCTTCGGGACAACTTGAACAGGGCTCACCCATGGACTGTCAGAAATTGGATAAATGATGTTCGCGTCAAGGAGTTTCAGAACTTCCTTTCGAACCACCTCTTTTAGGTTAGGGTTTAGCCGACGTTGGGGTTGCCTGATAGGCTTGTAGTTTTCCTCCATATAGATGTGGTGCGTGCAATAGGAGGGATCAATTCCTTTGATATCAGCAATAGTCCACCCGATCGCCGTTCTGTGTTTCTTCAATACCTCGAGTAGCCTTGTTTCCTCCCCGGAATTCAGAGAAGAGGAAATAATGACAGGTAAATGGTCATCTTCAGCTAAGAAGGCATACTTGAGTTTAGAAGGTAGCTCTTTAAGCTCGAGCTCTGGTGGTTGTTCTATTGATGGAATTGATTTTTGAGGTTTCCTGTCGAGTTCTTCGATTGGTGGCCGGTAGGTTTGATAACCAGTTTTTCCTTTTTCTACATGCGCCAGCATGGCGTTGACTTCCGGATCCTCCACCTTTTCTTCTAGAGAAGTAAATAATACTTGCTCTAGTGGTTCAGTTTCAGCTTTCAGGATGGAAGATAGGGAATACATGTCCTCATCTGTTGAAAAATCGCCTTCCTCCTCATCATCATCTGTTAATCCCACTGTCTTAGCATAAGGAGAAAAGTTAGAGCTTTTCTTCATCATTTCTGCATGTCAAATTCGATCGTTTCGTCTTGTACCGCGCAAAGTGATTTTCCCATCATGGACGTCAATGATGGCTTTGGCCAGTACTCAGAAACGGTCGACCTAGAATTAAAGGAACCTCAACATCGTCATCCATTTCTAGAATGACGAAGTCCTGGAAAGATAAAGCGAGATACTCCAACACCAGATCTCGGACTATTCCCATGGGCTTGATCTCTGATTTGTTGCTAGTTGGAGTTTGAAGGGAACCGGTTGCATTTCTCCTCCTTTTATTTCAAGAAGGTGGCGTAGGGATGATATTAATGCTGGCTCCCAGCCCCGGTCGCATAAACCACTTCCACAATCCACTCACCTATAAAGCACGGGATCACGGGATTTCCCGGATCTGTTTGTTTGGAGGGAGTGCTCGAAGAAGGGCTGCAGAGCATTCTTCTGTGAGGTGCACTGTTTCTTTCCCAGGTTTCTTCTTTTTCTTTGTCAATAGATCCTTTAGAAATTTGGCGTAATTAGGCATCTCTTGCAAAGCATCAAGTATAGGTATGTCGAGAGTCAGTTTCTTGAAAATGCTCAAGAATTTGGAGAACTGCTCATCTAGGGTTTCTTTTCATCCTGTTGGGAAATGGGAGTTCACTGTTTTTAGGAGATGAAGATGAAATGTCGAAGGTTACTCGAGATGGAGATGGAGTAGCAGGAGTAGGAACTTGGATTTTTGAGGGAGATGAAGATGGATTGGTAGTTTCTTCATCATTGATATAGGCCTCTTCTAGATTTTCTTTTTCTATTCCTTTTCTGGTGGCAAGTTCCCTTCCACTCCTTAAGGAAACTGCACACAAGTTTGTTGATTGAAATGTGTTGTCGTCTATAAGGATTGAATTTGCTTGTTCCTTTGGATTGAGGTTAGTCTGTGAAGGGAATTGACCAGGTGGCCTTTGTTGAGTGAGTAACTGTTGAATCTGAGATTGCAAGGCTTTTTGGTCTTTGCGCAGAGCTGCGACCTCTTCTTGCGTATCTCGGGATTTACCCATCATCGCCTTAAACATCTCTTGCATTTGAGACATATCAGACTTAGGATTCGAAGGAGGTTGAGTCGGTCAACTCGATGAAGCTTCATTGCCATAAGGCTGTTGTTGATATTGCCTTTGGCCTCCTTGGAAATTGGACTGAGGTCTGTAATTTTGAGATGGTTGAAGGGTATGTGGGTTTTGGATATTTTCTGTGTTTGAGTAGCGAAGGTTAGATTGCATGTTACGTTGCCAAGGTTGTCTGTATCCTGAACTGTTGGTGATGTAGTTTGCCTCCTCTGCTGCTTTTAATTCTTGTAGCTGGGGGCATTATTCGTAGTCATGAGGCCCGCCACATTGCGTACAAGAAATAACAGGAGATGATTGGGATGGAGGAGCATAGCCTGGAGGGGTAGTAGATGATCAGGAAATCATCGACTTAGCTTGCTGGGGGTAGGAGTTCATAGCCATCTGCTCAACCACTTTCTGCAGAGTACTTACTTTTGTTGCCTGCTGAGCATTGCTTTCCATGAGTTGCTCATGGCTTTTCATCAGCTGGTCAAATTTGTTATCACTTTCCCCAACATGATATAAACCTGGAGTACCGCTCCTTGATCCACTGGAGGCCCAGTCTCTGATTTCTTCATAGAGATACTCCATGCTATTCAGGAATTGTGCTCCTGGCTTTTTCAGAATATCGGCCCCTAAGGAGGATAATACCATTGTTCTGCACGGACCGATCAAGCCTTTGTAGAACAATTGTGATACTTGTTCTTTCGTCAGACCATGGTGAGGACAAGTAAGTAGTAGACCTTTGAAACGATCCCAAGTTTCACAAATATTTTCCGACCCAGGTTGCTTGAAATTATAGATTTCAGCAATCATCTCCAATGTTCGGCTCGGGGGTAGGAATTTGTCGTAGAACTTGGTGGCC
The DNA here is from genome assembly GCA_023374045.1 of Limonium bicolor. Taxonomy (NCBI): domain Eukaryota; kingdom Viridiplantae; phylum Streptophyta; class Magnoliopsida; order Caryophyllales; family Plumbaginaceae; genus Limonium; species Limonium bicolor. Next base: position 235,116,567 of record CM041781.1, read on the forward strand.
ATGTCATCCCAGGTACCGATGGTACTTGGTGTCAGGCTATGATACCACTTGCTCGCGTTTCCCGTCAGGCTGTGAGGGAATAATGACAATCTTGCATACTGGAGTACTGCGTCGGTCGCAGTAAGACTATTGGCATGTTGCAAGAATTTTGTAACATGTAACAGGGCTTCGTCCGGACTGGTGCCATCAAACATGCCCAACTCTTTCACACATCTGATTTGATGATATGGCTTCAGCTTCTGCCACTCATCGTATTCGGATGGGCTAAGGTGAGGAAGGATGATAGCAGGCTGTTGTCCTTGGTTAGACGGCCTGTTGATATTTCGAACTGTCGCTGGTGTAGATGCCATGTCAGTTTCCGGGTCGGATTTTATCACTGTGGTGGTAATGTTTTGTTGAGTACGTCTCTGCCTTAGAGTGCGCAGAAAGGTTCTCTCGATCTCTGGAATGTAACCAACCGTGTGATTATTAATATTTTCTGGGAGGCTATTTGACCTGGTAAAAGGCATTCACCACTCAAAACAGAGAAAAGAAACTCGTTATGTGTTAGAATAAATAAAAATGTTAGGAATTAGTTGACAGAAATTTTAAGTTAGTAGTTAGAGACAATGGAAAGAAATGACAGAAAATTGAAATGACAATGGAAAGAAATGACAGGAAATTAAAGTTAGTAGTTAGTGTACTGGAAATTGAAGGACAATGGAAATTAAATGTTAAGGACAATGGAAATTAAATGTTAAGGACAATGGAAATTAAATGGCAATAATATAAAGAGTTAGTAATTAGATGTCAGAAGTCAGATGTCCGTAGTCCAAAGTTAGATGTCCAAAATTAGATTAACAACAAAATAATATTAACAGATTATTATAATATAACAGGTGAATTAACCGGGGCTTAGGGACTAGAATAAATCAAGTCCCCGGCAACGGCGCCATTTTGCAGAATGGTTATATCGTGAGTTGTTAGAACTGGTGTAATTAATAAAAGAAAAGAAATTAAAACTCAAAATATCCGTCGGGCTGCAAATAAAACCCGGTCGCAGTAGTATAGTAAAACAGAAGCGGCCGGGGTCAAACCGTGGGACTTATAGCGAGATAAAATAGTTCCTAAGCTTGTCACAAAAAGGGGGGAAGTTAATTGACTTGTTTTAGAGAATTTAAATAGCAGAAAAGATAACTGAGTGCAGATGAATTAAATGGAACTTCGGGTTCAGATTTATATAATCTGATTAATTATGCTATCTCTACCGGTTTAATATATTAGTTTGGCAAAATTCCTGTTATTATCTTAAGGACTAAGTCATAGACTCATAAGAACTCGTTTACCAGAAAATGCTCGGTCTAATCAAGGTTCGAGCAATACTTATGTAAACGGACGTTAAATTCGAGGAATTATAATTGCATCTGAAAATACTAACCTATTAAATCATAATAAGCTTTCTCCAGATTTACGGCTTAATTAACCTGTCTATTTATCACCGGTCTGATCAAAATAGACTTGGAGAGCATTTTAATAAATTCATGTAATTTATTAAAATGGCGAGTGATAAACTTTAAACGTAACAAACTGTATTTATTTTAACCGGTAGAAATATTGATTACATAATTAAACAGACTAAAGCTAAACCTTCACCCGGAGCAAATCCTCCTTAGCCTGACATATTAACTGGTAATAAGTCAGACAGAGGTTGGACGTAATAATAATACGGAGGCGTGAATGGTGTATGGAGAAATGAAGAGGAAGAAGAGTGGAGCGAGTACGTAGGATTTTTGTAAATGGAATGAGAGATTTTGAGTGTTTCATTTGGGGTGGAACGTATGTATTTGATTGAAGTAGTAGTGGCTTTTTATAGAGGAGAGGAAGAAGAAGAACGACTGCGGACAGAGGTGGAAGAGCATTGATTGCTCAGGGGACAGAACGCGTGAAGAGTAGATGGATAAGTTGCAGACAGGTCGACGGGCGAAGTCGACGAGCGAAGTCGACCAGCGAAGAAGAAAACTGGCGCGCCTCTGATTTTAAGTCACGTCCGCGTGTAATGGGGCGGTCTCCTCTCTTGTCCGCCTAGATCCAAGCGGTTGCAAGGGCGGTTCTTCATTTGTCTCCTCTCACGTCCGCATGCACATGCATGGTCTCACGTCCACATGCAACTAGGCGGTTGTATGTATGTCTCTCGTCCGCCTGCGGTTGCTCTCTCGTCCGCCTATTATAAGGCGGTTGCATGTATCTCTCGTCCGCCTATTATAAGGCGGTTGCAGGCCAGAGAGTTGTCCGCCTAACCCTAGGCGGTTGCAGGGGCGGACACGACTTCTTGCGTGCCTCTCGCGTGACTCTCTTCTACCGGCTCTACATTCTTCGTTTGGACTCCGTTTTCTGAGCCGTTTGCGTCTATGCGTTCGTCTATTCGTCTACTTTACTCCCAGCTTGGTTTTCCTCATGTTAAACCAATAAATTTGTGAGATAAACAATAAAACATAAACTAGAGGAAAACTAACCGAAGTGGAGAAATGAGCAAGAAAAGTGCTAATATTATATATGAAATACACCTATAAAACATGCTCATTTGGACACTTATCAAAGAGGTTTATGTTTCACAACCTGAAGGCTTTGTTATTGAAGGCAGTGAAGGTAAAGTTTATAGGCTGAAAAAGGTTCTTTATGGGCTAAAGCAAGGTCCGCGTTCATGGTACAACAAGATTGATTCCTTCTTTTTGATGAGTCGATTTATAAGAAGTGAAAATGAGCCTACGCTCTATCTCAAGCGGTATGGTAATGATTTTTTGGTGGTTTGTCTTTATGTTGATGATATAATCTATATGGGGCTATCTAAGTGTTTAATTGATGACTTTAAGTCTTGTATGATGAACACTTTTGAGATGACAGACCTTGGCTTGCTGCAGTATATTTTTGGGTCTTGAAGTTAAGCATGTCAATGATGGCATCTTTGTATGTCTAAAAAAATATGCTGAAGATCTTTTGAAAAGGTTCAATAAGTGCAACAGCGAAGTGGCAGCCACACCAATGAATGTTAATGAGAAACTACAACATGTAGATGGGACTAAAAACGCTGATCCAAGACTATATAGAAGTCTGGTTGGAGGTTTGAATTACCTCACACACACCAGGCCTGATATTGCTTTTGCAGTTAGCATGGTTTCTAGATTTATACATAATCCTACAAAACAACACTTGGAGCAGCCAAAAGGATTATGCGGTATATTGCAGGAACTGTAGATTTTGGAATATGGTATTCTAGAACTGTGAATTTCAAATTGAATGGCTTCACTGATAGTGATTGGGCTGGTTGTGTAGATGATAGAAGAAGCACTTCTGGTAATGTGTTCAGTTTTGGTTCTGGTGCTGTAACATGGAGTTCAAAGAAGCAAGAAACTGTGGCGTTATCATCTTCAGAGTTGAATATGTAGCAGCAAGTGCTGCTGCCCGACAGACCTTATGGTTGAGAAAACTTCTTGTTGACTTTCATTTTGAGCAAACTGAAGCTACTGATTTGTTTTGTGATAACAGGTCAGCCATTGCTATGGATAAAAATCCAGCGTTTCCTGCTCGGACCAAGCATATAGATGTTCAACATCATTTCATTCGAAAGCTGGTTGCTGAGGGAAAAATATCTCTGAAGTTCTGTGGCACAAATCAACAAACTACGGACATTTTCACAAAGGCTCTTCCACAAGCAAAGCATGATTTTTTCAGATCACAATTGGGAGTTTGTAACTTTGAATCAAGGGGCGGTGTTAAATGAATAATTCAAAGTTTATCACCAACATATTTATGAGTTTTATTTATTGTTTTAAAGTAGTTAGTATTAGTGGAATTAGTGAAGTTAGTGGAGTTAGTGGGGTAATTAGTTGCCTAATTTTAGTCATGGACTTTGAGTAGTTTCCACGATTTTAGGATCTGAATTCTGTAGTTATAGTTAACTATCTATTTAAACCCTTTGTATTTACTCATTTCAGCATTGTGAAATATATCTCGTCAATTTTACTCTGTTTTTTCCAACACATTACGTACAGAAGGAGGTTTTCTAAGCCCTTACATACTAAAGAGCAAAGGACTTTACCAGTCTAGCTGCCATGAGCAACTGAATCCCCAAGGGATTGCATGAACAATTTAAGGAGAATCCAACCAACACCATAGATTGGTTATGGAAGTCCCACTTCTACAAGTCGTTTTCAACAAATAAGGTAGTAGATCCTCCAACTTCACCTAAACACAACCCCAAAACAACTAGCCAAACATAAACAACAAAATAGTTACTAAAAACAACTAAGAAAATAGATACATATGAAACCTCAGCTGAACTAGCTGACTCACCATATTGCTGCCGAACAGGAACAACTACTTCTGTTTTCTACTGTCTCAACCCCATAGCCAAAAGACAAATTAAACACACGTGAAAGTTCTGCCGTCATGGAGAGCGGATCAGACATGCAGAGGTTCGCTCTGTAGAAACTTTTCATCATTCACAATTGCAAAACAGTTGTCAAGACCGCATTAGTTGTTCTGCGCAAGTTGCAGGTTGCCGGTGAAAATGCTTGATGTCGGTGGAATGAAATTAGGAGCGCATGCCGCTGCTATTGCATGTTGCACCGCCATAGAGCTGGTCATTTATTATGGCTACCGAAATCGTCTGGTGCTCCATTCTCATCTTCCCATGGTATGAAGATATTGATGAAAGCTACAAAGTTAGTTAGAAACGGGGACGAATCTGCCAGAAAACCAACAGAGCCTCTAAGTGGCAACATCGACAGTACACTGATTGCACCCTTGAACCACTTCGATGACCACCACTGAACCTATAAGACCGAGCACTTTACTCTCATTAGCTTCTTACCAAGTTCAATGGTAGAGAGCATCCTCTGACCGTTAGACCCTTGAGAGCATCCTCTAACATGGTGGTAGATGGTGAATAGCAGTAGGATCAAGAAGAAGCTCTTGCCTTACCGAGAAAGAAGCGGGCCTTACGTAGAGTGTAATGAACAGAGGACCTATTTTTCCAAATAGGCTCATTTTTAATGATTCAGAGATTGATCTTAAGAACCCAATCTCATAGTGACTAGTTTCATGGTATGCTACTATCATGGCTTCCTTTTAAGTACAAATAAACACTCATTCTTTGGAAAACTAAAAAGTCACTCTTACCAAAATGTATTATATTCATTGTAGCACAATAGCCACTCGAAGGTAAGATAAATGACACATAAGGTCTTAGTGACCCAGTATCCTTTGGTACATAAGAAAAGAAAGTAGAGAATTACCGAATCAATCACCAGAAGAAAACAGACATCTCTTATTTGCAAGAACACACCAATGCAATACAAAGACCGAAAACAAACTGAAATGTATATTTTCTTTCAAAATAAAAGACTACTTTCTTTGGTCAACAAACGGAGGCAGAGCCTCATATTATTAGGTTCCAATGAGCAATTGCTCTTTGGTGATCTGGTTTACAATACAGGAAGGAGGGTTCTCAGGAAAGTACACACCATAATCTCTATAAACCCCCAATTTGGCAAGAGTGTCAGCTTGTTAGGATATAATATGTTTATTTGCCACACTTTGCCTAGTTTCAGGTTCTGTATTTATTGTGGGTTTTATTCGTTGGGGATTGTGGTGCTGTGCGCTGCGTTTTATCCTTTGGGTCTTAGTATTTGTATAGGTCCTGTTATTCCTTCTCTCTCTGTACCGAGTGTGACTTTTCTCGGTCCCGATTGTAAATTCCCAAGCCTTCCACTTCAGTGTTTTGCTCTCAGGTCTACGATTGGATCTGTGAGCTTGAGTTCTGAGTGGGATTGAATAATCTAAGTGAGTTTTATCATGGTATCAGAGCATCGATTCAGATCGCTCCGCAATTGATTGCTCGATTTCGTTTTCTTGAGTCTCCATTCTTGCTTCTGATATCTCGCATCGCACCCGACGAGGTTCACCCATGGCGAACGAGGAAAAGCAAGACGATGATAAGGTCAAGGACTCCGAAACCCCCGAGAAACCCAAACCTCCACACAGAGCTCAACGATTGAAGTGGGAGACCAACTTTACCTTGGAAGCGCGGACAACCCCGGACTGCTGCTGGCGAATAAATTCGAGGGGCAAGGTTTTGCGCAATGGAAGATGCAGATGACTATAGCGCTCAGTTCAAAGAACAAGTACTGCTTTGTTGATGGGTCCTTCAAGAAGCCAACCGGGAACATCCTCAAGACTCTGGCATGGATGAGATGCGATTCGATGGTAAGGGCTTGGATACTGATGTCGCTGGAGAAGAGCATAGCCGAGACGGTGCTTTTTGCCCCCACCGCCGCACATTCTTGGAAGCAGTTGTGCGGGAGATACGACCATTCAGACGCATCCAAGAGGTATAGCCTTGAGCATCGATTAGCCCTCACCACCCAAGAATCGGATACAGTGACCGAATATTTCAACAAAGTGAAGAAATTGTGGGATGAGATAGACAACAGCCACATCGTCCCGACTTGCGAATGCGATTCTTGTACCTGCAATGTCTCTGAGAGGGTTAGTGAGTATGTTCGACAAGGAAGGGTCATAAAATTTTTAATGGGATTAACCGAGAAGTTTGGGACAGTACGTGGAAACATCCTGATGATATCGCCACTTCCTCCGATTGACACGGTATTTTCTTATCTCATCCAAGAAGAGAGGACGAAGCATCTAACCACCACCACTAGCATCACGGAAGGAACCTCAGCTTCCTTCGCAGTCGAGTCGGGAAAAAGAATCCCAGGAAAGAATTACCAGTCAAACCCTAGACGCAACGGTCTGCAGTGTAGCTACTGCAACAAATCGGGCCACACAGAGGAACGATGCTACCAAAAAATTGGCTTCCCACCAGGATGGAGAAACCCCAAACTGAAGAAAAGCTCCGCCAACGCTGCCGGTTTCCAAGAAAACAAAGATGAAGACACCAAGAGCAACCCTACACAAGACCCTTTCGGTGGGATACTCTCGCAAAACCAGATGCACAAGCTGTATGACTACATCAGCAGAAACCAGCCCGCCAACAAGGAATCTCAGCCCACTGACTACTCCAACTGCGGTTTTGTTGGTAACGGATCGAATCTCTCCACTTCTTTAACTTGTTTAATTTGCACGAATAAAGCATCAGATATGCAAGCTGGTAAAAACTTAGAGGTGTCTCCTTGCATGCCTAAAATAGATGATCGTTTTACCTCTGTGTGTTTGGGAAATTCAACAAACAAACATGAAAAGGACCTAAAACAAAATGTTTTTGGCAGTTCTGATTGGATTATAGACTCAGGGGCCTCCGATCACATGTGCGGAGACTTGAGATTGTTTGATAATTATTCAGAACTTGAAAAACCTCATACTGTGGCTATGCCTGATGGGCACCCACAGATTGTCAGATTCATAGGGGAAATCAAGATTAGTTCTCTGATTAGCTTAAATCATGTTCTGTTTGTCCCTTCATTCAAATTTAATCTTATATCAGTTAGCAAATTGTGTGAGGACTTAAATGGCCAGTTGTTATTTGACTCTCAATCCTGTTTTTATCAGGACTTTAAGAAGAACCGACCTGTTCGAATTGGAAAGTTGTACAAAGGGCTGTATGTCCTGGATTGGTACTATGGTAGACGGAATGAAAAAAGACATACATCTTTAGCATGTGAAAATAGGCTTGTAAGTCTTGGTTTTGATTTCCGTGACAAGGTTAGTCTATGGCACCATAGGTTGGGACACATTCCCAAAGATAAACTCCTAGATCTTGATCTTATCAATTCAGTAGAGAAAAACAGTCAGCTTGTATGTGAATCTTGTTGTAGATCAAAGTCCCATAGGCTCCCTTTCAAAAACAGTAGCATTAAGAGCCATGACATTTTCCAATTGATTCATGTAGATTTGTGGGGTCCATACAAAATAAAAACGCATGATAAGAATGCTTATTTTCTCACAATTGTCGATGACAAGAGCAGAGCCACATGGACCCATCTATGCAGCAACAAATATGAATCTTTTGATCTTATAGTTCTCTTTCTTGGTATGATTGAAAAGCAGTTTGGAAAGAGAGTTAAAATTCTGAGAACAGATAATGCTTTCGAACTTGGAAGTTCTCACAATGCTGCTGATTTTCTTAAAAAACACGGGATTTTGCACCAAACTACATGTGTTTATACTCCACAACAAAATGGTGTTGTGGAGCGCAAACATAGACACATACTCGAAACAGCAAGGGCCCTTATGTTTCATTCAGGGTTGCCCTTAAAATACTGGGGAGAAAGTGTGTTAACTGCAACCTACTTAATAAACTGAATGCCTCTCAGTAGCATTAAGAACAAAAGTCCTTTTGAATTGATTTATGGTGCTAAGCCTGATTATCATGAACTTAGATGTTTTGGGTGCTTGTGCTTTGCCAATATAAACAAACCTCAACATGACAAATTTGCATCTAAATCTGTCAAATGCGTTTTCCTCGGTTATCTGCAAGGAAAGAAAGGGTACAAACTCCTGGATTTAGACAATAATAAAATTATCTGCAATAGAGATGTTGTTTTTCAGGAAAACCTTTACCCCTTCATGAGTGGTTCGGTTCTGTCAAATAGTATTGATCCTGTTACCACTGATAACTCTGATGTTTTTGTTTATGAGTCTGATGAAAACTTGGAAAAGAGGAAGAGTTCATCCAGAACATTGGAACAAAACAATCCTGAAAGGATGAGCTTGGATATGGATGCTACATTGAGACAAAACAATCCAGAAGGGACAGGCTTGGATGCAGATGCAGAACCTACAGATGTCACTGTCAACGAGGACACAAACACGGTGATCCCAGCCGTCTGTCCAGAACCCAATGGAGATGATCTTGGCAGAAATGAAGAGACACAGACAGAAGACTCTCTCAGGCGATCCACCAGAGAAAGGAATCCACCCAAGTACCTTGATGATTATATCGTGGGACAAACCTACAGGGAGCCAGAAAAAGATAAGTCATCCTCTGACCTTTTCTCTCAGATCTTATCAGCTAGAATCTCTAAATCCTCTTGCAATCTTACTCAAGCTTGTGACACAACTAATTCTGATTTGAGTTTTGTTTGTGTTTCTGATTGTGATACAATCGTCTCTTCTGACCTTAATGGTGGAAAACAGTGCATGATTTCTGATCAGGGAGTTGATTACATTTGTTTGTCTGCTGAATTATCTGATTATGTTGAACCCACCTTATTTGCTGATGCTATTAAAAATCCGAAGTGGGTAGAAGCCATGTCTGAAGAATTAAGAGCCCTTGATAAAAACAGAACATGGGATATTGTTGACCTTCCCCCAGGAAAGAAAATTGTTAAATGCAAGTGGGTATACAGAATTAAACACCATGCAGATGGCTCATTAGAAAGGTTTAAGGCTAGGTTAGTAGCCAAAGGTTTTACTCAAAAGTTTGGAATTGATTATTTAGAGACCTTTTCTCCAGTGGTAAAGTTTACCACTATAAAAGCTCTAGTTTCTGTTGCAGTAAAATCAAATTGGGAAATAATTCAATTAGATGTGAACAATGCCTTCCTTCATGGTGATTTGTTGGAGGATGTATATATGCAGATTCCTGAAGGGCATAAACTAGAGCATTCTGGTAAGGTTTGCAAACTAAGAAAGTCCTTGTATGGTTTGAAACAAGCGTCCAGGCAGTGGCACCAGAAGCTAAGTGATTTTCTTAAGCTTCAAGGTTTTGAACAGTCTTTAAATGATTATTCATTGTTTATTAAGAAATCTGGTGAAAAGGTTTGTTATCTGGCTGTATATGTTGATGATGTGCTTGTTACCGGCAATGATATTATGTCAATTAATTCTGTTAAAGCTGACCTTGACCAGAAGTTTAAAATCAAAGATCTGGGAAGATTGCATCATTTCTTAGGCATGCAGCTCATTCATACATCAGAAGGTTTAGTTTTACTGCAAAGAAATTATTGTGAAAGTCTGGTTTCTGAATTTGATTGCCTGGAAAAGAAAGCTACTGCTGCCCCTTTAGATGCTAGTGTGAAGCTGAGAAGGGCTGAAGGGAAACCTTTGGAAAACCCAAGTGTTTATAGACGATTAATCGGGAGACTTAGCTTTCTTTCTCATAGTAGGCCTGATTTATGTTTTTCGATACAAGTTCTGAGTCAGTTCTTAGATTCTCCCACAGAGTTACACTATCAGGCTGCTATCCATACCTTGTGTTACATTAAAGGCACCATGGGTTATGGTCTTCTTTTTAATAACAGAAATGATTTTAATCTAGTGGCTTATTGTGATGCTGATTGGGCTGCCTGCCCTAACACTAGGCGGTCTGTTAGTGGATATTTTTTGCTTAGGAGGTAGCCCTTTATCTTGGAAATCTAAGAAGCAAACTAGTGTTGCCTTGTCCTCTGCAGAATCCGAATACAGGGCCATGCGACAGGTTACTGCTGAGCTGAGTTGGTTGACAAGGCTCTTGAACGAACTTGGAGTTCCCAACATCGAGCCGGTGCCTATAAAGTCAGATAGTCAAGCTGTCATACACATTGCAAGGAATCCTGTTCTGCATGAGAGAACAAAACATGTGGAGCTGGACATACACTTTGTAAGGCAGAAGCTGCAGGAGGGTTTAATTTCTGTGGAGTTTGTTAGTTCAAGGAACCAGATTGCAGATCTCTTGACCAAGTCGCTACCTGGAAGGCGTTACCCCTTGTTAGTGAGGAGAATGGGCTTGAAAGACTGGCAGTGTGTCAAATGAGGCTGGGTTTCTTCTGTTTTTCAAATCTTGCAATCCTTGCATGATTTGAGAGGGGCTGTTAGGATATAATATGTTTATTTGCCACACTTTGCCTAGTTTCAGGTTCTGTATTTATTGTGGGTTTTATTCGTTGGGGATTGTGGTGCTGTGCGCTGCGTTTTATCCTTTGGGTCTTAGTATTTGTATAGGTCCTGTTATTCCTTCTCTCTCTGTACCGAGTGTGACTTTTCTCGGTCCCGATTGTAAATTCCCAAGCCTTCCACTTCAGTGTTTTGCTCTCAGGTCTACGATTGGATCTGTGAGCTTGAGTTCTGAGTGGGATTGAATAATCTAAGTGAGTTTTATTACAGCTATGCTATTTGCACATCTAGGAGTAAAAACAACCCGCAAATCCCAACCAGGCTCAATAAGATTTATACATTCCCTAATAAGGGGTCTAAGGGGGAGATTAACCGGACATTGGTGAAAGTAATCTACAAGCAGAGAAGAATCTGAGCAAATAATAACATGCTCCATTCCTTTCTCCTTCGCTAATTTGATGGCGATCCGCAGAGCCATGGCTTCAGCATGTAGGGCGCTTTGCTTTCCAAAAGAGGCATAAAAACCCGCGATCCATACACCTTTATGATCTCTGAATACCCCACCAGCAGCACCATTACCTGCAGAAACATTAAAAGCCCCATCAATGTTAATTTTGATATAGCCCGTTTCAGGAGGAGACCAAGTTGCTCGCCCCAGAGGCCCTTTACAATTATCTCTCTGTAAGTGATCAGGATGCAGCGATTTCTCGATTTTCTCCATACTCCATGCGCGGGACTGCTGTAAGCAAGCGATCACAACCTGTCTAAAGGGAAGAAAGCTAAGATGTTCATTATGAAAAATCTTTTGATTTCTCCACTTCCAAAGACTGAAACAAATAGTGGCAAAAATCACCAAACCTTTACCCTTCATAAGGAGGTTTCCTGAACGGGATAAATGAAACAACAACCAGTCCCAGAAATCCTTACCATAAAACGAAAGCCGGTTGTTACCGGGAACAATTTTGTCCCAGATTCTCCTTGCAATCAGGCAGTCACGAAGAATATGGATTGCTGTTTCATCATTCCCACAATAATGACAGGATTTATCCATAGTCAATCCCATCCTAAACCGTCTTGAATTTGTCATAAGTTTGTTATGACAAACCTTCCATAAAAATAACTTTATTCTTTCCTGCACAGGCAATCTCCAAATATGTTTAAAATATGCAAGCCATTCCTAACATATCCCGCATTCTGCCCAGAGATGAAATTATAAGCTGATTTAACACTATAGCTTCCATTGGTTTCAAACTTTCAATAAATAAAATCATTTTCAGGTTCTGGAAACACAGTAAAACCACCAATAGAGTTTAAAACTTCAGTAGGTAAATAATCCTCAAAACGATCCCATAACCAGCCTATATCATCAGACCAAAAATCCGCAACAGACATAGGTAAAAGATGACCAGGAACAGTACATATGGCACGATCGATAAGGTTTTGGTTATCTATCCAACAATCAGACCACAAATTAATACACCTTCCATTACTAATTGACCAGCTGAAACCATCCTGAACAAATTTTGCACATTTTTGCACATTTTTCCAATTCACAGAGCATCTAGAAGTGTTAGGATTTGGATACTTCCTAAGTAAAACATCCTTGCAAAAGCTGCGGTACTTACTTGCCAAATTCCACACAATCTTACCAAAACATGCTACATTCATTTGCCTGGCCTTCCTCAAACCCAGACCTCCCTCATCTTTCCGTTTACAAACTGTATCCCAACCAACATCATGCAGTTTCCTCTTCTCCTCATTATGACCCCAAATAAAGTCACGACACATCCTATCAATCTTATCACAGATTCTGTTTGAGAGAAGCTGACACTGCATTGTGTAGACAGGAATGGAAGCAATACAGCTTTTAACCAAACAAAGTCTGCCCGCCATAGAAAGAGTACTACATTTCCAACCCGCTAGCCTGTCTCTAATTTTTGATAGCAAAACATCATGGTTAAAATTTTCCCGTTTATCATGCTTTAGAAAAACCCCTAGGTACTTACCAAACTTCCTAGTTACGGTCATACCTGACTCCAAACCAATAATCCTAGCCCTTTCAACACTCAAGTTTTTAGATAGCAATATAGAGGATTTTACCAAACTGACAGCTTGCCCAGAAGCAGCACAAAAATCAGACACACAATCACACATTATTTTGACTTGATTAGGAGAAGCAACCCCAAAAAGTACAAGATCATCCGCAAAAAAACAGTGAGAGATTGAAATATCTTTTTTCCCCAAAGTAATAGGCCTCCATTCCTTCCTATTTACACTATTATTTATGATCTGGGATAAGCGCTCCATACATAAAACAAAAACAAATGGAGAAAGAGGATCCCCTTGTCTAATCCCTCTGCCAGCTGAAAAAGATTCGGAGAGGGAACCATACCAAGAAATCTGAAAAGTCACAGATGTTAAACAACTCATGATTAAAAGCCTAAGGCTATCAAGAATCCCTATACAAGTCAAAGTGTCATTTATGAAGGACCAAGATAATCTATCATACGCTTTGGTAAGATCAATTTTCATGGCTAAACACCCATCTCTAGCTTTAGTATGCTGCATATAATGGATAACTTCCTGAACTAAGATAATGTTCTCAGCTATGTTCCTACCCGGAACAAAACTACTCTGACAATCTGAAACCCATTGAGGCATGAAGGGTTTTAATCTATTTGTAATCACCTTAGCAAGAATTTTGTATTGCACTTGACAGAGAGAAATAGGCCGGAACTGGGTTACCGAACTAGGATGGTCAACCTTAGGAATGAGGGTAATGACTGTTTGATTAATTTTGTCATCCAATTTCATAGTACTGAAACACTCCTGAATGAAAGCAAAGACACTAGACTCAACCAGATTCCAGAATTTTTGGTAAAAACCCGCAGGGAAACCATCTTTCCCTGGGGCTTTATAGGCCTTCATACTCTTGACAGCTACCTTGATCTCATCAAGATCTACTGCTCTAGAAAGACTCACAAAACTATCCTGATTGAGAGGACAAAAGTCATGGCCTAGAGAGATTATAGAACTACTGTGATCCATACTAAACATATTCTGGAAAAAAGAGACTAGCATCTGCTTTAAATGATTATCATCAGTAATCCATTCACCATCCGAGTTCATAAGCTTTGATATGCGGTTATATTTCCTTCGAACCCTAGTTTTAGTGTGGAAATAACTAGTGTTTCTATCCCCCAAACGAATCCATTGATCTCTAGATTTTTGTTTCCAAAAAACTTCTTCCCGATAAAGCCACAAATCTAATTCCTTTGAAAGTTTAGCCTCTAACCCAACTAAATGACTCCCCCTTCCAGCATCAATGGCTCTCTGAATACCTCTAATCCTAGCAAAGAGTCTCTTTTTCATCATCATTATATGGCCAAAAACATAACGGTTCCAGCTACTTAAATGTAAACTCAGCGAGTTAATGGACTCCCTAAGATTAACATCTTTATTCCAGTTGGCATTCACAGTGCGTGAGAAATCAGGGTGCGAGACCCAAGCCGCAAGATATTTAAAAGGTTTGGGACTAAAGGCAGAACGAGTATTAGGGCGAAGAACTAGAGATAATGGGCTATGATCTGAAGCAAACCTTGGGAGAACGTCAATAGTGGCCTCAGGAAAAATGTTATTCCACTCAACCGAACCTACAATTCTATCCAAACGGGCACACACTCTACCATTGGACCAAGTAAAAGGATTTCCCACAGACTTAATATCAATAAGACCCCTCCCGTGAAACCAGGCTGCGAAGTGCTTATCAATACCATAATTACTGGAGGAAGATCTACTTCTATCCGAAGCAAAAAGAGTGGCATTAAAATCCCCCCTATGATCCACACGACATTATTCCTGGTTTGAATTTTATTTAGATCGTCCCAAAGATTATTACGCAAACTAGCCATCGGCTTACCATATACCGCAGAGAACAAAAAAGGGATATTACCATCATTAACCTCGCAATGAATAAATTGAGTATCACTACCTAAAATCCGAACCTGGACAACATCTTTCCATAGGATCTAGATCCCCCCACTGAATCCAACAGCATCAACACGAAACCACGACTTAAAACCAAGTCTAGCACAAACAGATTCAGCTACTCTACCACTAATACGTGGCTCAAAGATGACAAAAATATCAGGATGATGAATACGAATTAACTCTTTTATTGCCCTATGAAAACTCGGTTTCAAAGCGCCCCTAACATTCCACAAGATTATATTATTTAACATATTAACTTTGTAGAAACAGGGAAAGATTTACTTACCACCACCCCCTAAGGGGGGTTCTGTAATTCGGTGAAAATTCTCATTTTGACCAGGGTTAGATGCTGGACTGTGAATCTGGAGCAGAGGTGGGGAAGACACCGGCCCTGATTTTCTCTGGCCATCCTGTGCTGAAATGGAGCTTGTGTTGGGATGAATTCCTTCCCCATGCTTTCCACCAGGTTTTTGTTTCCCTTTCTCAACAGAGACCATATTTTCATCAATAGTTTCCACAGTTTCTTTGATCGGAAGATTACCCCCATTCTGAAGCTCCGCCGAATCTTCAAGAACCTTGAACCTTGGAACTGAAATTTCTTTACGGACCTTCACATCAGTTTTATCCGATTTTGGTTTTTGGATTCTCCGGGAAGTATTCTTCCGTTTAGGGACCATCCAATCGCCATAATCATCCGTTACATGGTTTAGCAGATCTAAACTCTGCTCCTTGACCAACTTCACACCACTATCTTGGCAGATTTTGCCCTCATTCTCTAGAAACGGACACGAATCATCTTTGTGTCCGTAACAACCACACTTGAAGCAAACCATATGTTCAATCTTCATTATCTTGTTCCGGAATTTATATTTCGCTAAGAGCGGCTTCGTGAGATTAACTTCAATTGCAACCCTTGCTAGACGCGACTTCCCAAACAGAGATGAAGAGAGATCAACCTTCTTAACTCTCCCAACTCTTGATCCGACCAAAGTTAGGAATTCCTCGTTGTAGTATTCACTCGGCAGATCCGGGAATCTAACTAATACTTCAAGGGACGACAGAGCCTCCGTATTAGGGTTAAAGTTCGGGCGCCATCTGCGAATTGACAGATAATGATCCAATATGGGCCAAGGACCCTCCGTTAGAACAAAATTAAGATCATCTTGGTTACTGAAAGTGATTTTGAAGAACCCATTTGTGAGATCATCCATCTGAAAGTCGCCGTGTAACTTCCATCTGGCCTTGAGCCTATCTCTGAGAATGTGCGGGGGCAGATTTTTCCCCAAGAGTTTTACAATTAGGGCATTTCGCCATGGAAGCCTGAACTTAAATTTTTGTTCCCTTGTTAAGCAGATTGAAGGACACCTTGGGTCCTCCTCATCCATGAAACCTTCTTCGTCATCAGAAACGTCGTCGAAACAAAATCCACCTTCAAAATGTTGGTCCGTCTGAATAGCGCCCAACGTCGCCGCTTTATAATTCATCTGCTTGTCGTCGTCTGTCATGGGAGACTGACTACTGTTTTCCACGCTAAATCCACCGGAACTGCGCAGTTTCTTGGTTGCCTGATGCTGACCTTCTGCCTTCTCCGAATTCATATTTAACGCCCAAATCGAAACTAGAAAATTGACGGTGATAACAGTATAGAGAGGAAACACCCAAAAACTTAATTGATCGAGAGGAGACACGAGATGTGTACCCTAGAAGCTCAATCGAAAAGACAAAAACTGTTTACGCCTCACAAAGGGAATGAACGGAAGAAAAAACAAGAAACCGACTCTCATTCTTACTTAGATCCCGCATGAGTCCTATATTATACCAAGCGAACACAACTCAAATTTCTTTTTAGAAAATAAATTGGATGTGTTCTATAAATTTCACTTAACTAACAGAAAAAAGAGAAAATTTTTAACGGTGAAATCTAAAACAAGATAAACAATTTGCCACTCCAAGTACAGGATATTTCTATGCGCAGAGAAATCTCTTCCGACACCCTGTGAGAGAAACTTAGGTCACATATACGTTGTACGCACGAAAAGGAAGACAAGGAAGGGCATATTACTTGGTATTGATGGCTGGCCTTAGGCAGCGTTCGATATTGAGATGAACTTTCATCCAGTTTAAAAACTAAAGCTTGTCCACGTGTCATTGTATTATTTATCCAAAGGTCCCATCCAAACACACTTGTAAACCCTTTATTGGTTAACTATAGTAAAACACTCTAACTATAGCTAGCTTATACAGGAACACTACTTTACCTGCGTTTACCGAACAGCTCCTTAATAATATACTGTGCCACAACACCTACTACAAGGGATTCCATGGTCCTGATAATCAGTAGCTCAACCACCCGCAGCAGGGTACATATTTCATTATAACCACATAATACATTATACATCTTCGATGATGCGAAGAATCGGCTATATATGTGTCGTGTCGTTTCGTTTACTGTATACTAGCCGGCAGATGGAATATTCTAATTAATCTATTTGATCTGAATGTTTTTGGTGGATGACGGCAAGTATGATGCCGACATTTCACATCAAAACCCGCAAATTCATATAAAGTAGTAGTAATAGACAACCAACAATTATTGGCCTCTGATGACAAGGGCGAGATGCTTACCTCACATTCCACTCCTAGACAGCTTCCAGCCCTACATCACCACGAAACATTATACAATAAAAAATAGAAATCCCAAATGAAATACGGCATAAAAATTAGTTCATTGTACCGGCTGCCTCCTTGAAAACCATCTTTTCTTTTGTAAGTAATTGCTTCTAGTTTGGTTTCTGTATAACCACTTTATAAAAAGCTTTTATCCTTCCAACTTTATAAAAAGCTTTAGAACTTTTGCAGTAGATGGTAAGAGTAGAGGGAAGGACGGGGCGAGGATTATGGGACGTCGGCAGATGGAATTTTTTTTTTTTTTTTTTTAACATAGGGGTAGATAGTATTATAATTCTACACATTTAACCGATATTATTATACTCATCCGTCCTGAATTGACCGTCATGTTTATTATTTAGACTTGTTGTTTGACTTCAAGTTTTAACATATAAGATAAAATCAATTTTAAAATTTAAATTTTATATATGATTCCTTACATGTTAAACTGTATAGTACAAAATTTAGTTTTATAAAATTATTTTATTTTATATGCTTAATATTGAAGTGAAAAAATGTCATAAAGCAAACAGACGATCAATTCAGGACAAAGAAAATATTATTTTTTGGAAATGTTGACCGACATCATCATTTTTAATGATCTCTTCAAATATTTTTATGTGTCGCTTGTAGTAAATACAGTAAATCTGAATGCATCTATTTTTTGTTATAATCTTTTTTGTTTTTTCTTCTATAGTGATTTGATACTATAATAATCATAAAATAAATCACTAGTTACATAATTTATTTAATTTGCCTTTATACTCATATTAAATAATATTTTCATGTCGTAATAGTTTTTATTGTATATGCATATATATGTAAAAAAATGGAACATTCATTTGAATTCGACACAACTTAAATTAATATAACAAAACTAAGTTAGATCATTATATTTTTTTTTCAAAATTACAAAAATCCACATAATTATTTTAAGACGTTGTTGTTTTCAAACGTTTATAGACTTCATGTCTATCGTACATTCAAGTTCTATAAACTGATAAATGGTAAAAAAAAATATTCATATACACAATAATTCGATAAGAACGGTCAAAGAAAAAGATATATAACAGTTAGTGTCATCGTTTCTATTATAGTGATGGAAACAATTGTAAAAAGTTGTGTGTATGTTTATAATCATCAATGAAAATATTTATAAATAATTGTGGATACGTAAAAATTAAGGATAAATGAAATTGACTCCAGCAACTTAGTTTACTGTTCACAGATGTTTATAGCATTTCTGTTTATCAATCAGTGAAGCTCTGTAAAACTGGTAAATGATAAGTTTATATTCTTATACACAATGATTCGATAAGAACAACCAAGGAAAAGATATATAAAAGTTAATGTTATCTTTTCTATTATAGTGATGGAAACGATTATAGAAGATGACTATCGTAGTGTGAACTCTATAAAATGGTGTACATGTTTCTAGTCATTAGTGGAAACGTTTATAAATTATCGTGGATACGTAAAAATCAAGGTTAAATGAATTTGACTCCAGCAACTTAGTTTACTGTTCATAGATGTTTATAGCATTTCCGTTTATCAATCAGTCAAGCTCTGTAAATTGGTAAATGATAAGAAAATATTCTTATACACAATGATTCGATAAGAACAACCAAAGAAAAAGATATATAAAAGTTAATGTTATCTTTTCCATTATAGTGATGGAAACGATTATAGAGGATGGTGTACATGTTTCTAGTCATTAGATGAAACGTTTATAAATTATCGTGGATACGTAAAAATCAAGGTTAAATAAAATTGACTCCAACAAATTAGTTTACTGTTCATAGATGTTTATAGCATTTCCGTTTATCAATCAGTCAAGCTCCGTAAACTGGTTAATGATAAGAAAATATTCTTATACACAATGATTCGATAAGAACAACCAAAGAAAAAGATATATAAAAGTTAATGTTATCTTTTCCATTATAGTGATGGAAACGATTAAAGAAGACGGTGTACATGTTTCATGTCATTAGTGGAAACGTTTATATATTATCGTGGATGCGTAAAAATCAAGGTTAAATGAAATTGACTCCAGCAACTTAGTTTACTGTTCACAGATGTTTATAGCATTTCCGTTTATCAATCAGTCAAGCTCTGTAAACTGGTAAATGATAAGATAATATTCTTATACACAATGATTCGATAAGAACAACCAAGGAAAAGATATATAAAAGTTAATGTTATCTTTTATATTATAGTGATGGAAACGATTATAGAAGATGGTGTACATGTTTCTAGTCATTAGTGGAAACGTTTATAAATTATTGTGGATATGTAAAAATCAAGGTTAAATGAAATTGACTCCAACAACTTAGTTTACTGTTCGCAGCTGTTTATAGCATTTCTGTTTATCAATCAGTCAAACTCTGTAAACTGGTAAATGATAAGAAAATATTCTTATACACAATGATTCGACAAGAACAACCAAAGGAAAAGATATATAAAAGTTAATGTTATCTTTTCCATTATAGTGATGGAAACGATTATAGAAGATGATGTACATGTTTCAAGTCATTAGTGGAGACGTTATAAATTATCTTGGATACGTAAAAATCAAGGTTAAATGAAATTGACTCCAGCAACTTAGTTTACTGTTCACAGATGTTTATAGCATTTCCGTTTATCAATCAGTCAAGCTCTGTAAACTGGTAAATGATAAGAAAATATTCTTATACACAATGATTCGATAAGAACTACCAAAGGAAAAGATATATAAAAGTTAGAGTAAATTACTAGGAACCCCCTTGAGGATTGAGTATATTACCGTTAACCCCCTTGTGTTTACCATAATTATTGGTAACCACCTTGAGATTACGGTATCTCTGACTATGAGCCCCCGAACTATAACTTCGCTATCAAAACGTTTACTATGAGCTAGCCCATCAACTTAATCACATTATTAATGACATATTGAACAACAAAACTACTTAATCAACATCGTCTAACTCTCCCTCGTCCCAATTCATGAAACACCCCTAATGATTAAACCACATGAAATCATAAATATATGCGGTATGTGCAATAAACTGGTCACATTAATATAACCTTGGTATAGCATATAACCTACGATACTAAGGGTCATACATATGTCCGTGAATATAAACAAGTTACCATGTAACATACGCATTTGTGTTCAGCGGTTTTGACATTAACCGATACAATCTAGCGAATTAAATTATACC
This sequence comes from Limonium bicolor, assembly GCA_023374045.1. Lineage (NCBI taxonomy): Eukaryota > Viridiplantae > Streptophyta > Magnoliopsida > Caryophyllales > Plumbaginaceae > Limonium > Limonium bicolor. The sequence goes on from CM041781.1 coordinate 235,137,233, forward strand.
GCACTAGGACTCCGGTACACGAACCGAGTATAGCACATTATGCAAACTGAAACAGATGGAGTGCTCATTGACACATAATTATCGTACTAAGTTACGTATGTTATGAGAATGTGGTGTATGAGTTGTGTTACAAATTGCAAATGGATACAAGAGACATATAACGATTGTACTAAATAATATACATTACGAAGTTATAAGGTACGAACTATGTCATGGGATACGAATAAGTACAAGTAATATTATAACACCTATACTGGTACTCACCGGGTTATACTCCATGACATAGATAACAAATGAATTATCTATACACTACTAAATTCCATTGGAAACCCATAATGAAATCAGTGCCACCCTCGTAACACTCAAGTTCCATTACGGTAACACCATATCCACTCAGCTGTACCATACCGGTTGTTATTAACAAAAAAAAATGCTGTAGCTTGTTCACCTTCCTCATGCAGATATCTTCACTGATTTTCCAAACCGGTGCCCCTCCCTTCTCGGGGTTGTGAGTCTCGATTTCTAAGCCCACACTGCCTTCCTTGTTCCCAGTTGCTTCCTGTTGCGCACAAGTTCAGAGCAGGTCTTGAACTTCCTTCCCTTCTCGCGTTTGCATGCCCCGATTGAGGAACCCACTCAGCTTTTTCTTCTCCCAACGTGCTCCTCGAATTTTCATGGCGTTTCCTGTCGAAGATGCTCCTTTAATTTTCCCTCTGCTTCACGGTTGCGCAAGTCCAGTAGGACTTCTAACCCCTCGTAAGTGGAAAAATACGGTAAGTCCCCCTCCTCCTTGTGGTTCCCGAATTTGTTGCTTGGAGAGTCTACCCCTCTTGGCGACTCATCCTACCTCACATCGCCACCCTAACTCAAACTCCTAAATCCTGCCCTTGCATGTCTGAAATCTTGGGGTTTCTTACGGATCCTGAAAACCAGGAATGACACAAGTCCAACCAGCAAAGGTGAGTCGGTACTTAAATCTCCCTTACATTCCCCATCTGTTTTGCCGAGAACCTTTGATATGTAACTCTCTTCTCCTTTTGCTCCTTGCGCATGATAACCCCTGAGAGTGACTCTTGAAGTGTCGAGAATTCTCAAGGAACCCACCCCACTCCTTCACAAGTTTAGCGTAAGGTAAATGCTCCTGACTGCCCTCTTCACTTTCGTTTTTCTTCCTCTGTTTGTTGATGTCCGAAAACTCTCTAATCTCCTGCATCTTTTCATGCAAGCATTTTGCATGCAACTCCTCTGGTGAGATCTCGGGAAGTTCTGGAACGGGAGAATCCATCCCAATTCCTGCTTGTATTCTAGCGCAAGGTAAAATGCTCCTGGTGGTGTTTTTACTCCCGTTGTTCTCATTGTCCTGTTTTGTCCGAGAATGGACTGCTGATTCTTTCTCCCTATCTATTTAGCTTTCCCGTAACTGATTGTGCTCTGCAAGTCCTAGAGCAACAACCTGCTCAGATTTCATTTGAAAACTCCCCGAGGTAATCCTCCTGGTCACTTGTCCACGCCCTAATAATGTATTCTTCCTTCCAGTAACATATGAGCAACTAACTCTTGCTGTTTTGAATCTGCAACGAACTGCAACTCACCTTGGCATCTGATGTCGTTCAGGTGCGAAATATACCGTGTGATCTCAAGAGCTTTCCAAGGAAACAGCTCCAAAGCCCCTAAGGTTGTAATCCAACTCAAACCTTTCAACTGTACTTAATCTTGTTTACATTTCAGTTTGAAGTACCTGATAGTCTAATAACAACGAGTTGGAAAATTTGCTAGGCGCGGTAGAGTAACCAGGTTAATGGTCTGGTAATTAAGCATTGGGTTTCAATGCCTGAGTTCTGAATGGGAAATGCTGAAATATGCAGACATATTCCTAGAGTAATAAGCTAGTGTCGACTGAGAGGAAAACAAAAAAAAACTGATGGTAAACTGTTTTGGTAACAGTAGAAAATGGAATTCATCTGGATTGAAGTGTGGTGTTTCCTAGTATCGAGTCTGTATAGGAACCACCTTGGGTTAGTGGCTAGTGAAGTCTGAATCATAAAATTTCCAATATGTCAACTGATGATGTGTTGAACCCCTAGACACCAAGCTCTGTTTTTAAAAGCGAAAACACGCATTAGTGCTACTGAAAAACAAGTGAGAAATTCCACTGGTGATCAGCTAGTAATTACTAGGTTAAGGCTGATGATATCCGGTTCGGATTGATGGAATAACAAGAGTGCCACCTGCTTTAGAGTTGAATAGCAGGTTAAACGACTCAGGAAATAAACTCTGCAGGAACTAGCTAAGGGAATAGTGCATAAACGTGAATATTAGGATTCTGCAACTTCCATCTTTCACACCCTGATTTCCAGAGGCAATACAAGACTGTACTTGGCAAAATGATCGACTTAGAAACTTACTATCACCTAAGACTAAAAGTAATAGGCTGGGAATGCCAGGGGGGAACTAGATAACACATGAAAAAGGAGAAGGAAAAGTAGTATTGTGCAGAAGCTTAATCCAGTTTTTCTACAACTTTATGTTTCGGTATAAGAAGGTGTTATTTGAGTTAGCAGTGTTGTATTGGGTATGTTGTGAGTTTAAGATCCTGCCAAGAATATTAATTAGTTGAGTAAGCACTTGGGGTGAAAATAGAAGTCAAACTAATAGCCCAAAAGAAAGATTGAAGAGGAAAACACAAAGAGACCTTGTCTGGTTGCTGCAGTTCTCTTCTTTGTTTTACGTCTCAGTATAAAAAAGCCTTAGGAATGTCATCAGTGTTGAATCGGCTTGATTTTTGGTTGAGACCTTACTGGAAACATCTAAATAAGTGGGTAGATGCGTTGGGAGGATTAGAAGTAAATTTAATTAACTAAAAGGAGGATGCCAGTAGAGGTACACAGGTTTATACTTCAGTGTTTGCAAGTTTCAGTTCTGTGTACAGAGGTTTCAGGGGTGATATAATAGTTGGGTTGGCTGGATTTACGAACTTAAAACACAGATAAAACCCTTAACTAAGTGGAAAGGCACTTCGAGGAAGTTAAGAATCAGCTTAGTGTGGAAAGAGTAATAGAAGAACGGTAATGAAGAAACTAAATCGAGGCTCGGTTCGGAATTCTTGGTTTCTGGTTAATGAAAATTCAGTAGCATTAATAATGTGGTTCTGGGTTTGTTTTGGGTTAAAATTCTTGATAAAACACTTAACTACATGTGTAATCAATAAGGGAGAGGTTAGAGGTCAGACCAATGGATAATAAGAGAAATAGAAGAGAAGTTACCCAGCGTGGTGTTGCAGTTTCTGCATACAATACCGGTTTCGTATAACAACTTTAAGAGGAGTTAATAGTGTTAGTTGGGGCGGTTGTAGGTTCAAGAAATCTTTGTTGAAGCACTCAACGAGAGGGGTAAATACTTTGAGGGGAATAGAGGACTGGGTGATAAATTATAAGAAAGGCTTAAGTAACAGTACACATGGTGTTTTGCCTGTCAGTCTGAAGTTCGTTGTTTCTGTATACAAACTTTCCATAAGAGTTAGGGATGTAGTATTGAATTGATAATGAATATTAAACATTGATAAAGTTTCTGCCTAGTCTACCAACCCGTGGGGAGTGTTTTAAACAGAAGAGAGAACTGATTTAACGCACTGAAAGATAGAGGAGATTTATCGGTTATGTTCTCAGTTCAGCTTCTGAAATTTTCCTGTGTTTTCTGCTTACTAACTTCACAGAGGTTTGCTCATGTGATTGTGGGTCTGTTTGAGGAAAACAAAACTCTATTAGGATATTTAGTCAAGTAACTTGATAATGAGAGAAAACTAGAAATCAAACCAGCTTGCAAAAAGAAAAGACAGCAGAAACATGCCAACTTGTGTTTCTGTTTTTTTTCGGTTTTGTTCAGTTCTGTTCGAGGGAGTTTCAGAGACGTTGCCTATACTGTGTTGGGGTCTGTTCTTGAATTCAAAGCCTTATAACATACCGGACTAATTGGGTAAATTCCTTGGGAGGAGAATAGAAGTCAGTTTAGATAATTAGAGAGGGATGGAGGAGGAAATACATATAGGGATGTCCCAGTTTTCTGAAAACGATTTGCTTCTGTATAATCGATTTTCAGAAGTTGTATAAGGGTGGACTTAGCTGGATGATGAGTCTAAAACATTGCTGCAGCGCCTAACTAAGTCTGTGCCTAGGGTTGAAAGAGTTATAAAACTATTTAGGGCCTAGAAAGTGAGATTAGACGGACAAGTACACAGCAACTAATATATATAAAATCTAGAATTGTGGTCCCTGTATAATCATGTTTCAGAAGTGTGTTAGGAACTGTACTAGCATAACAACGAACCCAGAATAGGATTAATGGACTAGGAGGAATAATGTCATAAGTTTGTTAAATAAAGTAAGTGAAACCAGATTAAAGATTAAGTTGAGTGAGAGGAAACCTTACCGCATGAGTACCGAGAATCTGGTGTAGTAGTCGGGAAACCTAGACAGAATTTAATACTCGATTGCAGGTGAGATCCGTCACACTTTAAAGGCTTGAAGCTACGCTAGTCCTCAGCCAAAGAAGGACCTATCTAACTAGTGAAATGTATGCTAAGGTTCTAGGGGATAAAACTGTAATATATAGTAAGGTTGTCATGTGTAGATTTAATATATGGAAGCCTAGCAATTAACGTGAGTAGTCTGGTACTAGGTTAAACTAGGTTAGCAAACAAAACAGGAACAAAATCAGTATGCACTTAAGAAAAATGTAGGGCGAGTTAAAAAGGGGTTAGAACATTTTAGGGTCGAATACTAAGTAGTAGAGAAATGGGTATGGAAGCTAGAACAAACTAAAGGGGGGAAACTTTGGATTGTTAAACATGGTACTATTTGGCCTAAAGCAGTGAGTCTGAATCAAACTAATAAAGTAGAATTCACAATGCCAGTTATAATACCTAAAACTCGGTCAAACGTTATAGTTAGCTCTACGAATAACAACACATTACCGAACAAACTAACCCGCTCATGTAACAATTATAGGCGTGTATAACACAAGTGGCGAGGAACCCTAGTGCGAGTATCTACGTCGGCTATTGTAAGGTATGGACATGTGTGGTTCGTATGTTGCTGTGTTACACGGCTTGTGTGCTGTGTGCTTTGTTTGACAATGACTATAAGACTATAGCATGAAATTGGATTGCATCTTGTGGCTTGCTTATACGCTTGTTATATATCCTTGTGGCATATTACTTGCGCGCACACAGTAGTTTAGTCCCTTTCTCGTTTATGGAACTCGAGATGAACCACAAACGAACTATGAAAACATAGAAAACTCTATAAGGGGAACTCCTCTCTAAACCATTGAGGACGTACCATGACACCCACTCTGGTGTCTATTCATTAATGATAATGAAGAGTAAATCTCAATTGGTGGGACATGACGAACCACGTGGACAAACAAAAGAACTATACAAAGAGAAAACTCCTCTCTAACTATAGAGGACCGCTAATGACACCCACTATGGTGTCGAGATTATAATGATAATGAACCGAAAAGTACCAACTGGTGAAACACGAGAACAACCCGGGAAGACAACAACTCGGGCCGCGCGGTATGGATGATTGGGAGTTGGTATCTGCATCAGATCCTTCGACCGTCTATGGTGGAATATATTTTGGGGATCCCTGGGTGACCCCACTTTCTCAGCACATCCTGGAGTCTAGAGATGACTCCGCTTTCTCGACCCTGGGTGTCGGGAATTGGGGAGTGACAAATTGGTGGAGCTTATCCTGGAGTCTAGAGGTGACTCCGCTTTCTTGACCCTGGGTGTCAGGAATGGGGGACTAGCTATGGAGGATACGTCCTCCAACGTGCGGTGATAAAAGAATTCCCAAACAATCCTTAAAGAAACAAGGAACGTTTAGCACCTACATAATGAAGTCTCGGGATCTAACCTATATCCCTGACTCGGTGCCAAGATAAAAGGAAGCTTGTGTAATGAGACCAAGCAAATAAGAAAAATTCACAATGTGATCATTTACGAAACAAGGAATGAATAACCCTATTATAAGTCCGGGATCTAACCTACATCCCCTGACTCGGTGCAAGAGAAGGAAGGAAAAACATGTGTGAGAACAGAAAACAATACGTAATCTCCTGAATGATCCCATAGTGAGGATCGACGGTATTATACCTGCGCACCGTCCTATGAATTACTTGGTTGTTGTTGCTACGTTAACAACTTATTGTGCTGGGTTGCGTGTTTGACATTGCTATTTGCAAGTTGTGCTTGGTTGCTTTTTGATATTGCTATGCTACCGATGAGCGTGTATGATATCATGATGTGTTGATGTGGCTTTACTGCTTTACTATAGCATGTAATTGACTTAATAATATTCGACCAAGTAGTCGTGTGGCCCGACAACATACGGGCTACACCGTTCATACTCAGCGTAGTTTGCTGAGTCCTTTACAACCAAATGTTTACAGGTATTGTGCCGGACGATAACGGAGCGTAGGCGGGATGGCTACATGGGGGTAGTCCATCAGGGCGAGACATATGGGTCTTGGTAGTACAATGATGTATAGGCTGTTACTTCGTCGGACATTGTCCCCGGGATGTATTTACACAGTAGTGTCGTAAAGTGATAGCTATTATTTATACCCTCGGTATTTGGAAATGTGTTTTACGAGATTTGGTTTAGGTAAGTTCCAGTCATGCAGACCGTAACTTGGAGTTGGTATTGTGGTGGAGTCAACCACGTGGGTGGTTGGCGTCTGTAGCACCCAAATAGAGTTAGAAACTGTTGCGTAGACATCTAATGTTACCATTAGGCGCGTCGTTTAATTGTTGACCGTTATTCGGGGGTGTTACAGAAAGTGGTATCAGAGCGTAGTTGCGCTCTGATGACTGGAACAGGAAATACCGAGTTTAGGAATTCTGACAATGAGTTAAGGGTTTGGGTAGTATGTGAGGCGCGTTAGTTAGGATTCTTCCCCAATAACTACTGGATGCCTAACAGACATTTACACCCAACCTCCACGTCCCTAATTTTCTTTAAATCCAGAGAAAGAACGCCAGAGAGGTAGAAAGCCTCCTCTGACTCGGGAAAACCCGATCTGGCATCTACTTAATGTTATACTATCAACCCGAGAAAAAAAGACTATACTATACAATAGGCGTTGCCAAAGAGATAATACCCGTAGAGGGACCGATTTTAGCGACAACTTGGGTCGACACGCTTAGCAGTCGATAGGACCCTACCTCACAAGCAAAGAGGACTGAAATACCCTAACACTTATGAATGAATAAAGCTTAAATAAGCAATTAATTAAGCCAAGATCGGGATTGAGATTAATGCTGCAATTCGAACACTTGAAAGGGTAATTTAAGAAAAACCCTCTCGTAAAACAATGAAATCAGAGAATATAAGTCGAGACGTAACTTCACCATGAAATTTGTGCGATCTATAACGTTGAATAAAGCATGACACAATTTTATACACTAAAAACTAATATTTCGGGATTCAATAAATTCCCTGCTCCTGCTTACTTTTATCCCCATTCTCTGCATTATCTGAGAGACACAATGCCTCAACTGGCGATCGGTACGCATCGCCACCACCTCCTTTCTTCTTCTTTTCAAGTCTCTCACTCTCAGACAATTAAAACTGATGACCATAACTGGTCAATCCCTTCTGCTTCTACCACCGGCGAACGAGGAACATACATACCAATGCCTCCTTCATTCTCTTCTCGTTCGAGTTGTTTTACCCCTTTGGAGCCCAGCAATTGTCCCACTAAGGACAAAATGTTGCTTATCATTCTTCTGCTGTACAATAATATACCATCACACCCTTTAAACGAGCAACCAATTTCACAATATAAAAGTGCAAATCAAGTCTGGAAGTATGTACAATATCTAAACGGTTATCCTCAAACAATATTTACAATTTCCTGAAATCAGAAAAGCGCGCTGGTATAAGGATCATAAACCGATCCCTCAAATATGTAACGAGTATCATGCTCATGAAGATCACATAAGGGAAGAATTGTACAACAGAAAGTAAGTGTCAATCATGGATGAACACATTCCAAAAGAGGAATTGTTAGAATACCAACAAACAAGATCGAGGATGGCTGAAAAAAAAAAGAAATTCGGTTATAATAAATAAACCCTTTACATCGTCTGTTATATTTCATTATGATTATGAGAGAACCGATACGAAGCGTCACTAATTAATACAGTGAAAACACGAAATTGAAAACTCTAGTTCCAATAATCGGTATACTCACAAGACATGCCTACCAAAGACAACGGTGATGATAAGGGAACTAAATATCCTATGCTGCACATAATCATAATCGGTAATACATACCAAACATGTTGTTGTAACAATGACACGTCAATCACTAAGAACTAAAATCGTTACTACCATAAATGAATTAAAACCAAAAGGTCAGCGAGGAAGAACAATTCAAATGCTTAAAAGTGCACTAAAAACATGAACTTCCGACCTCCAGAGTAAATGGATAGACAAGCTACAATCCACCGAGATTATGTATAAATTAAAATACCCCATGTCGGTCAAGAGACTTTTACTCCTATACTATTAAGGCATGCACTACCTTGAAAGGTATAGTGAGGGAACTCTAAACCTGAAAGTAATCAAAGTCGCACAGCAGAAGTTGGTGGACCATATTTCACATCTTCAAGTCGAATAACAAGTGACATATTGGCCAATATCTTAGACCCAGAGAGGCTAAATCCGAATCCACTTTAGATCGGTATGGAAACCGATAAGAATTCTTGATACAAAAACCAAACCATTAGCATGGTTAAGACCTTTGATAAATTTACAGTGAGAGCTACATTGCATAAAAACTGGAATGCTTCATGAGATTTAAACATCTTGAACTACTGTTCAAGGATGATATAGTGGGGATTACGTGGGTGTAATCCATTCTTAAGGGGGGTAGGCGCATTGCGTTTTGCTATGCTGTTTGTTCGTTTGATGTGTTTGAATTTGTGACGCTATGCATGTGATCTGTGTATGAGTGTGTTGGATGCATTGTGGTTAGGAATGAATGACTTGTTTTCTGGAGTACATGTGAGTACAGTATATGAATATTACTGGATACTGGTACACTGGAATATTATTGAGAACTTGGTGAAGTCACAGATGTGGCGTGGTGCTTATAATGGTGAAATAGAACTGGGGATTGTGCGGGACATGATCCCTTGGCTAGTGATAACGAATGAGGGACTTGATTCCTGTGAGTGGCCAAAACATGAACATTAAATAACGAGACAAGACTTCGGGCCGAAGTCTCTTTAAGGGGGGTAGGTTGAAACACCCCTAATGATTAAACCACATGAAATCATAAATATATGCGGTATGTGCAATAAACTGGTCACATTAATATAACCTTGGTATAGCATATAACCTACGATACTAAGGGCATACATATGTCTGTGAATATAAACAAGTTACCATGTAACATACGCATTTGTGTTCAGCGGTTTTGACATTAACCGATACAATCTAGCGAATTAAATTATACCGCGCTAGGACTCCGGTACACGAACCGAGTATAGCACATTATGCAAACTGAAATAGATGGAGTGCTCATTGACACATAATTATCGTACTAAGTTACGTATGTTATGAGAATGTGGTGTATGAGTTGTGTTACAAATTGCAAATGGATACAAGAGACATATAACGATTGTACTAAATATATACATTACGAAGTTATAAGGTACGAACTATGTCATGGGATACAAATAAGTACAAGTAATATTATAACACCTATACTGGTACTCACCGGGTTATACTATGACATAGATAACAAATGAATTATCTATACACTACTAAATTCCATTGGAAACCCATAATGAAATCAGTGCCACCCTCGTAACACTCAAGTTCCATTACGGTAACACCATATCCACTCAGTTGTACCATACCGGTTGTTATTAACAAAAAAAAATGTTGTAGCTTGTTCACCTTCCTCATGCAAATATCTTCACTGATTTTCCAAACCGGTGCCCCTCCCTTCTCGGGGTTGTGAGTCTCGATTTCTAAGCCCACACTGCCTTCCTTGTTCCCAGTTGCTTCCTGATGCGCACAAGTTTAGAGCAGGTCTTGAACTTCCTTCCCTTCTCGCGTTTGCATGCCCCGATTGAGGAACCCACTCAGCTTTTTCTTCTCCCAACGTGCTCCTCGAATTTTCATGGTGTTTCCTGGTCGAAGATGCTCCTTTAATTTTCCCTCTACTTCACGGTTGCGCAAGTCCAGTAGGACTTCTAACCCCTCGTAAGTGGAAAAATACGGTAAGTCCCCCTCCTCCTTGTGGTTCCCGAATTTGTCGCTTGGAGAGTCTACCCCTCTTGGCGATTCATCCCACCTCACATCGCCACCCTAACTCAAACTCCTAAATCCTTCCCTTGCATGTCCGAAATCTTGGGGTTTCTTACTGATCCTGAAAACCAGGAATGACACAAGTCCAACCAGCAAAGGTGAGTCGGTACTTAAATCTCCCTTACATTCCCCATCTTTTTTGCCGAGAACCTTTGATATGTAACTCTCTTCTCCTTTTGCTCCTTGCGCGTGATAACCCCTGAGAGTGACTCTTGAAGTGTCAAGAATTCTCAAGGAACCCACCCCACTCCTTCACAAGTTTAGCGTAAGGTAAATGCTCCTGACTGCCCTCTTCACTTTCGTTTTTCTTCCTCTGTTTGTTGATGTCCGAAAACTCTCTAATCTCCTGCATCTTTTCATGCAAGCATTTTGCATGCAACTCCTCTGGTGAGATCTCGGGAAGTTCTGGAACGGGAGAATCTATCCCAATTCCTGCTTGTATTCTAGCGCAAGGTAAAATGCTCCTGGTGGTGTTTTTACTCCCGTTGTTCTTGTTGTCCTGTTTTGTCCGAGAATGGACTGCTGATTCTTTCTCCCTATCTATTTAGCTTTCCCGTAACTGATTGTGCTCTGCAAGTCCTAGAGCAACAACCTGCTCAGATTTCATTTGAAATTTCCCCGAGGTAATCCTCCTGGTCACTTGTCCACGCCCTAATAATGTATTCTTCCTTCCAGTAACATATGAGCAACTAACTCTTGCTGTTTTGAATCTGCAACAACTGCAACTCACCTTGGCATCTGATGTCGTTCAGGTGTGAAATATACCGTGTGATCTCAAGAGCTTCCCAAGGAAACAGCTCCAAAGCCCCTAAGGTTGTAATCCAACTCAAACCTTTCAACTTTACTTAATCTTGTTTACATTTCAGTTTGAAGTACCTAATAGTCTAATAACAACGAGTTGGAAAATTTGCTAGGCGCAGTAGAGTAACCAGGTTAATGGTCTGGTAATTAAGCATTGGGTTTCAATGCCTGAGTTCTGAATGGGAAATGCCGAAATATGCAGACATATTCCTAGAGTAATAAGCTAGTGTCGACTGAGAGGAAAACAAAAAAAAACTGATGGTAAACTGTTTTGGTAACAGTAGAAAATGGAATTCATCTGGATTGAAGTGTGGTGTTTCCTAGTATCGTGTAACACCCCTACCATTAATACATGCTTACTGTCCAATATCCTTACTCGTCAGATACACGCAGCGGATACCTACTTATATACAATGGGTGATACAATGCCGTTAACCACCCACGTGGCTAACAAGGCTACTACTACTGCTTACAGCATCGGTCTGATGGACCGGAATCCCGAGTACTACACATGTATAATACATACTCCATTCATCAATCAATTACGACAATGCTCCATTCAATACTTACTCCTCCTCAATCCATACAATACAATATACTTCACCGAGTCTACTAGAATCCTTATACATTTATAATGTCTCTTCCAAGTTCATACATACTCTCTAGGAGTCTACATCTACCCATTTTCTCACAACTACTTACTTTCTAAGTACAAGGGTGTGCCTCCGGTCTCTTCCTTGACCATATTCGCTTCGGGTACCTGCACACTAAAAATGGTCCCCCGAAGGGGTCAGCTTTCGCCGAGCATGATAACCGCATACCCCGCGTACTAGTGAGGGTACGCCGACCACTTGGTCGAATACATGCAGTTCATTTTCATACAAACATGCATACATGCTCTTACACACAATACAATAATACTTACGCAGACATACATACATACAATTCATTACATACAAGGAATACGATATAACCATTCAATACTTACTTACCTTCTTCCGAATACACATACTCATTACATACACAAAGTACAGTTCTTGTTAGCTTCATTGGTCCACCCGGGTTAATCGGGTGGAGATTACTCTTTTACTCGTTACCTCATACATACGCATACATACTCATACATACTTACGGATCCATACTTACTTACTCTTACTCTTACTCAAGTTAAGTCGTCGGGACCTCCGGCCCTGGGGACTACTCCGTCCCACCTCCGGGATTTACTTGACTCACCAATCCGGGATGCTACCCATTTAAGGGATTTGGGCCCGGACCAGTTTAAGAGTCAGGAATGCAGCCAACCTCTTGTGACTCCGCATCCTCACGCGTGGCCGAAGCTATATCGGACTTCTACTCATTCCGGTTTACTCACTTAAGTTAGGATTTAGGTAGTTAGGAACTAGTAGAAGTCATTTATTCAAGCCACAATAATACAATACAAGGCTCACATACACATCCATACAAGATGCATTACAATATACAAGTACACTACAAAATACAGTACACTTCATCATCATTCATATATTTCATGAATTATACAAACTATTGTTCAAGACAAATATCGAGAACAATGTAAACAAGCACAAGTAAGTGCAATATAATCCGATTCATGCGTTTATCTTATTAGGTGGTCAAATAAGCACACAAATCGGGGTAACCAGATTAGGATACAGGGCATGAAGAAATCATACCTTTCACCGTTGTACTTGTATCCCAACGTTCCTCCGGTGTTCACAAATCAAATCCTATTATATATACATACAGTGGAATGGTTAATCTATCTATCCTTAACTTAATCCGATTACTCTTACGTTTACTAATCTATACTTACTAAGTCTTGTATTACAATACTTACATTTTATTTACTTACTCCTAATTACTTAACAATGGTTTACTTACCTATATATGCACATATGTATAGGTGGGTATACATATACATACATACATATACTAACCATAGTCTTACAGTTTTTTTTTTTGTAAGTTTTGACCCGACCGAACTTGCGACCGACATTGCAAGTTCGGTCCAAGTCAGTAGGCTACATCGGGTGAAAATTCCAGGGCCGACCGACCTTGCAAGTCCGGTCCCAAGGTCGGTCCATTCCAGTGAGTTACTTAACGGAAAATTTTAGCCCGACCGACCTTGCAAGTCCGGTCGCAAGGTCGGTCCATTCCAGTAGCTTACAAGACGGAAAATTTTAGCTTGACCGACCTTGCAAGTCCGGTCGCAAGGTCGGTCCATTCCAGTATGTTACAAGACGGAAAAATTTTGCGTCGACCGACCTTGCAAGTCCGGTCATAAGGTCGGTCCATTCCAGTAGGTTACAGACGGGAGACTTTCTCTGGTCCGACCGAACTTGCAAGTCCGGTCGGAAGTTCGGTCCATTCCAGAAGCTTTTCCGTCCTTGTAAATTTGGGCTCGACCGACCTTGCAAGTTCGGTCCTAAGGTCGGTCCGGCCCAGTATTTGCATTTTTATTTCTGTTTTCAGTTCTATACTTTGCCCATTGTTTCTCCAATCTTCCTACATGTAATCCCACATGTTTAAACACTACCTAGGCCCTCCAAATTGCCTTAGTTCATCCACCAAACTCCTTACCAATCCATCAATCAACTTACACAATTCCATCACTTCCCTTCCACACTTACAACAGTTTTTCCATCCTTCAATGCTACAGATTTTTAAACTCCATTCTACCATCCATTACTTCTCAACCAATGCCACTATTAGCATCCTAAATACCTCATCTCACCATGACAATTCATTTCCAAGCAATTTGCACCTTCTATACCCAAGTCCAACATTTACTTTACCAAGTCTTATACTCTAGTTCTTCCTAGTTTCTCCAAGGCAAATTCAACACCTCTTGCTACAGATTTTATACCCTATTATTCTCTCACCACAACTGCTACTCCATAGTCATTAAACATCTCTACTAACTCCAATACACATCTTGGTTTTCCCATTCACCAAGTCGTCCATACATAAACGTATTCCTACCAAAATTTTGCCATAGTTCCTCTACATTTCTAACTTATCCATACACACATTTTCTCACCAAATTCATACCTATTCTAGCCAAACCACAAGGGTTCTACCAGCACACCTACAAATACAAATTCCTCAATATTTCCTCCATCCACAATTCCAATACACATACACATCACATTTGGCTTCAAAGCCTACAACTCACATACTAGTTCACAAATACCCAAAATTCATAATTCTCAATACTAATACAAAGCTTATAATTCCTTCATTTTTTTTTCCACTTCTCCTCTTCTCTTCCTTGTACAATTCGATTTGTGGGGAATGGAGTTGCCAAACTCCATTCCCATCACCCAAAGCATACAAAACAAGTATAATTAATATACTAACCCTTAGATTTATACTAACTCATTGAGATATTTTAAACAAATTTCTAGGGTTTACCTTTTGAAGCTTTTAGGAGGGGTTTTAGCCCTTGGTTCAAGAAGGTGTTCTCACCACCATTGGAGGGTTGAAACAAAGCTCCAAAACAAGAGGAAAAACAAGGTGAGAGAGAGGGGAAAAATCGGTTATGCCCAAGAAATGGAGAAGAATGGGGTCTTTCATGTAAATTTTTACCTTGTTGGAAAGAGGAGACTCCAAGCTCCACAATGGTGTGCTTTTCTCTTCAAATGGGGAAAACCCATGGAGATGAAACTCATTTTTTTCGAATTTTGAAAAGAGAGAATGATAGAGGAGGATGAGGGGATTACAAATATGTAATTATTTTTGTGATTGGAGCTCAAATGGAAGTAGAGCATGGGAGAGAAGATGGAAGCCATGGTTATAATGGGGAGCTCAAAATCGCAGCCACAATGGAGAAGAAAGAGAGGGAGTACGATGAGGAAGGAGGGAATGGGAGAGAGATAATAGAAAAGTGAGGTGAGAGAGTAAGTAGATAAAGTAGCTTTTACTTTATTGTTTTTCTTTGCTTTTTGGCTCTCTTATTTAGTTAGCTAGTTACATGTGTGTGTGAGGGAGTTGTTTGACAGATGAAGAATTGGCCCCCCTACAGTTATACCAGCTGGAGCATTTTTCGTCTTTTACAGAAAACGCTTGTTATTTTACTCAGTTTAGGTACTGTTCACTAACCGGGTCCGCTTTTTGGAATTTTCTCGTTTCTTTATTTTTATTGGTTATTAAGCTTCCATAAATGCTTAATAATATTTATTTAATGATTTATAATTTTTACGGGTTCGTTTGACCACTTAAAATCACGTTTTCGGGTTTTCTCGAAAAACGTGCGTTAAAGCCCTATTAGCGTTTTAATGCCTCATTTGGATCCGTTTTCTTCGGGAGTTATTCCCATATATTATTTAGGTCTTATTAAACCTTTAGAATCCATATAACACGCTAACCGAGGTCTCATACCTCCTATGGTTACTTAACGCTTATTTAGCGTTTTCCGCTTTTTAAGCGTTTATTTATTTATTTTGGATTTATTTTTCCTTACTAGTATTAATTGGGTACCATTAGGCCCTTAAATACATATTAGATTAGTTTTAATCCCTATATTTAAGTTCGGGGTATTTCAATCTACCCCCCTTAGGAACTTTGTCCTCAAAGTTGTTCGAGGTTATGGGTTTACAATGCTTACTCATTCTTACGTGTCTAATACCAAAGCCATACCTTCTTCCTGTTACCATCCTAAATCCGTTACTCAAGGTTCCTACATACTATACCATACCATACCATACTAATGCACAATAATCACTCCAATCCGCATTACTACCGACCATTCGGTTCCTCATTACCAATTTATACATACATACAATGCAAGGCTATTCCCAAAGCGATGCAATACACATACAATCCCGCAGACACTCAGGTCATCTAGACACAGGACTCCTCTATGTCCCGCTGCCCTTGGAATAATACAACGTAATATGCTACTATCTTCTCCCGTACCAGCTTCCAACACATACTTCGTCTCCAGTCTATGTAAAATCCTTCCCCATGGCTACATCGAAATCCTTCTAGAACATACCACTCCAGATTCCAATTTATGTTCATTACTTCTATCCTATGTGTGATTCTTGTGACCACTTGAGGGGAGCTTCAAGAATCATTCGACCCTGATGTGATCAGCATCAGTGTCGAACTATCTTTCCACCCCAATTTGTGTTCGGTTTCCCTTGATCTGATCAGGATCAAGTTCGACTTCCCACATCAGATTCAATCAAACAAATAATTTAATTGTTTTCATTTTCTATCTTTTTACTCTTTCTAGTCGTAATTACGAATTCATACATCTCCAAAGGATGGAATCAGTCCATCAATCATCTTCACTCTACTTCCCAAATGCTTTACTCCATGGTTCAATCCTAATGCTCATTTCATCAACCTTCACTACTTCCATCCATTACTCACCATCATCTCCTATATTCTAACTAAGGAATACTACATTTATAAGATTTAGTTGTCTTCAATTGTTTCAAATATTTACTTACGATTCCACTACTCATAACTTCATTCATCTACTATCCTCATTCATTTCATACTACTTCTTCAAAGGTTACAATACTTGTGGAGCTCCGTCCACTACTCATTACTTTTCTTTTACTAATACTCTTACACTGGTGTTACCAGATAGGTACATTCCTCCTATGGTATTTGCATGTTTAATGCCTAGTTACCATAATTACAATATGAATGAGTACTTATGTTTATTTAACATAGTACCAATCATCAATTTGATTCTCATTTGTGCTATGCACATTACGGTTTAAGTGTTTTATTCATAAAACTTACATTAAGCGGTTTTGCTCTACCCCCCTTAAAAGGGATTACACCCACGTAATCACCCATATGTTAATATTAAACATTGGTTATTTAATTCGGGCAATCCGAAGCGTTTAGCTTCACTACAGTATGATATACACTAATGCTCTGGTCAAGGGTCTTAACCATACCAATGGTTTTAGTCTTTGCACCAAGAGTTCCTATATGAGTTTATTTAACTCATATTTAATTCGATTCTAGCCTAATCGGCTTCAAGGCATTAATAGCCATTGTATTATGCTCACTAGGTACATTAATCTCCTAGCTAGGGCCCACTAGCTTCTGCTGCGCGACCCTGATAACTTGGGTTATTCACCCTTCTTGTTATCCTTAATGTGCTATACATTACCTTCTCACCCGTCTATTATGGGAATAAGGTTTACTAAACAACTACGGTATTCTTTTACCGTGTTTGAACTCAACGAGTTAAGATTTATAACCAGCTCTCTGGTAATCTACTGCACATGCTATTTATGCTTCCACGATTATTCATTAAGCTCCTCCGACTTATTGTCGGGCGAGGTTAAGTCACTACTTAGTTGTAGTACTTCCTCTGTTGTCAATAGCTTCTGAATTATACCAGTTCTCCTGGTTCAGTACAAGTGTTCTTTACTTGTATGACCTTGCATTTTCTATGCGTTGGTCCTAGTGACTTTCTTGTATCTCCTTTCACCTTATATTCCAATGGAATTCACATCTTGTGATTATTAGTGTGTTGTACACTCTTCGTGCTTCTTTGGCCTTAGGCCACACTGTATGTTGCTAAGCTTGCTTGACTGGCTTATGCCATGTTTGTGGTGAAAGGAAAGATTTAGTACGGTTTACATTCTCCATATCCCTAGCCATCTCATTAGATCATTAGCTGAACAAGTGCAATGCCAAAACACTCAGTCATACAGAGTGCAGAGGCGTAAACGCTTGACAGTAAGTCACTTATGTGATAGGAAAGAATATTTTTGTGTGTCATCTCATACTTATACTCCGTGTTATTGCTTAATTACTCCCTCATAGCGGTCGCCTGTTGGGCACCGTGTTCTTACTCATTGTACAACATTGTTTTTACTGTCTCTGTTGCTGTGGTAGCACCTTTACTCATTGCCATTGTCGTTGGCACCATTTCCTTATGGTGTGAATACACTAGGAGTTTCCTGTGTTTGTGTTTGTGTGTGTGACGGTTGTCGTAGCATACGACAATCTTATTATCTTCCCAATGTGGAGATGTCTTATTCCACTTAGGTTTTATGTGTAGGTTAACTTACCTCACATTCTATCATCATTTGTGCTACAATTTACCAAGTATCTTGGTTGACCAAGGATAAAGCAATTTACCGGTTTACAAGCTCTCTTGAGCGTTGGTCATTCGTGGTGTGCAATGTGCACTCACATTGATTGTTTTTTACAATTACTGTCCTCCCAAAGCTGAGCATTGATTATAGGCTCTAGTTGTGCGGTTTTATTCTGGTATGTACATCACCGGGACATCCCAAGAAACTTCAAGGGTTTTCTGGTCCCGTTCTCCAATTGAAGAGTACTCTGTCATTGATAAATGAAAGTTCTTGTTGAGGGGTTTGTCTCCACTCATAGGTCTAATGACAAGGTTTGCTATGTTGGTGTTTACACAATGGTCCACCACGTGTTTGGGTGCTTATGGAGTATGCTTACTCCTTTAAGTCGTAGTGGTTTGGAAATCTCATTTCCTTATTCCGTCGCCCCTTGGCAATCTCCATTGCGTGGGCTTTATCGTTATAGTAGATGAAAGCCTTTTTTAAGGGTTCACATCATCACCGCATTGGTGGTCTTCGGTTAACGAGGGTATCTTCCCTTGGGTTTCTCGTAGTGTCCAAATGTGGACTAGGCCAATGTTGGTATTATCCTGATTCTTATGCCTCTGTGCTACCATTGCTACAGAAGGCATGGCGGTAATTAAGAACTCCGTTAACTGTATACTAGGCTGATGCTCTAGTGACAGTGACACTGAGTTGGCCATTACTCTAAGCCACTCGGATGTTGGGTTTGAATTTATGGTCCAGTTGTTGATTTCTTGTCGTATGAGGCAATATTTCTTGCAAGTCTTGTTAGTAATGGTGTGGGTTTTGCAACCGTTTAAGGTTACACAACACATCATGTTTATGGCTTTAGAGCCATATTGCTGCAAGCTATGCTCTTTGCAAGCTGCTTATACATGTTTCCACTCCATGTATACCGTCATAGGTTGGAGATATTATTGGGCTCCATGGTAAGTCGTGGTATCACGCTTCCGTTCATAGGAGGCCTTTTAAGGCAATTGGTATTAATAAGTGCCTCTCAGTATCTTAGGGCATTTCCTGTTAAGTGAAATCCCTTCGGTGTCCTAACCGAGTGTTCGTTTTAGCTCCCGTGCTCATATCATTACACTTGTTCAACTGTTGTTCACGCAGACACCCTTCAAGGATCGCTCCTGGGTGTTGGTAGTTGTGCCGTTACATCCGGCTAATGTTTATAACATGTGTTGTCCTCTATACCGTCTTGTGGTATTGTACTTGAGTTGTCCCCTTTTTGGGTTATAACGTCTCCCGTTATTGGGTAGACTGTTTACACTTGCTCCTAGTATTCTTGACTAGGTTTATATTCCTCTCCAATGATGGATTGTGTTTCGTAGTAATCTTGTGATTGCTCTTGGGAGTTCTGTCCCGTTTGCTGAGCATCTTTGTGTTCACATTAGGCTCTTGCCTTACTGTGCCCAGTCTGGGTATCCTTCCCAGCTGTCAGGTGATCGCTTGAATTATTTGTGACATATCCAATGTCTATACTTACTAGTATGTGCTCTTTGCACCTTCTAGTTCTTATTCCTCATCTTCAGATGGATTCTCTGAGTTCCTTGATACTTAGTCGTCTGAGGTGTCCAGCTGTTCTGGTTAAACTCACTCATGGTCCGTAGAACGGAGTTGACTACTTCCCGTGCGTCGCACACTACATGTATACATACGTGGGGTACCATATTGATACGTTACCACTTACTCAACTACATGTCGGGCCCGCAAGCTCCTTCGGAGTGCGGTTGTCCCACATCCCGTAACGGGTACACTCGTAGTGTTCGTCACACGCCTAGGTGAAGTATTCTATTGTCAACTCCTCTTGTATCATTCTATGATACTCACCATAATGCTGTTGGGTCTGGTTTTAAAATCAAGAAGGTTTGTGGTTTTGAAAGAAAACTTGGTTTGAAAACTATGGTTCGGTGTTAAAAGAACTTCTTCATGGCATAGCCATGTTCAAAATCTTGACCAAGTCCAGCTTCTCGCTGACTGGTATGTTCTAAATACAGTGGTCGGGCCGTCAGGCCTTCCCATGGTTTCATTCCTCTTGTTTTAGGATATTTATTCCTGTAGTCGCCTCATTACGGTCACAGCACGTTCCTATGTGCTTGTGACGTGTTGGGGTTTCTCCGCGTGTTCCTGTCCTTACTGCACTTGCCGTGGTACTGGTGGTTTTCGGATAATCCTATACCAATCTTGGTATGGTTTCTGCTAGTATTTAATAGTCTTGTTGACTCTTCCCATGATCTTATTGATCTACAATTGGTATACCCGCTCCTTTAGGTAGCTTCTTGGTGGTCTAGACATGGCCGTCGTAGATCTGGGTACTTCTCCAATCCTTGGAGATTCCCACTCTATTTGGTTTAGTGTCGTTCCTGGTGGCTCGTTCCCACACATCTGTGGTGGTTACTAAGCCTTCCTTGTTTAGGTACTACGCTTGTAGTCCTATTGGGTTATATCTCATGGTTGTTCTTGTAGTCGTCTGAGCTATATTGGCCAGGTATTGCAACCTTGATGGCATCGTAGTTTTGGAGTTAACCGCTTCCGACTATGTCCTTAGTCGGCTAGCATACCGTTGGTGGTATTATCCAAGTATTACTATCTCGTCGACTTGTGTCTCGGGTTCCGTTACTGCCCCCCTTTTCATTCCGTTGCACGGTTAGTGCTTCTTTTCCTGCTGCTGGTTGTTTAGTTAGGTTCTGCGACTGCTGAGCATGTCGCCCCATGCTGTTGTAAGTTGTAGCCTCCTGGTGGTTGGAGTGCTTATTCCACCGCTATTAAGTGCGGGTATTGTGGTTCAACCGGAATCTAGCTCCGGGTCTTCCAGTTCTCGGAATCTACCATGTGTCGGTTCTTGTTTACCGTGTGATTGCTTCACCACTGCCAGATCGGGTTTTCCCCGAGTATGAGAAGGCTTTTCTTCTCTCTGGCATCCTTTCCCAAGTTATACAGTGGGGTTTGCGGCGGGCGGGACTGGTATTGTAGGTATCCGGTACCCACCGGTAGTTCCTAACTAGCATATCTCTAATGCTAACACCCAGCCCTTAGCCCTAAGCTTCTAATTCCTAACTCGGTATTTCCTAAGCTCGGTATTTCCAGTCATCAGAGCGATACTTCGCTCTGATACCACTTTTTGTAACACCCCTACCATTAATACATGCTTACCGTCCAATATCCTTACTCGTCAGATACACGCAGCGGATACCTACTTATATACAATGGGTGATACAATGCCGTTAACCACCCACGTGGCTAACAAGGCTACTACTACTGCTTACAGCATCGGTCTGATGGACCGGAATCCCGAGTACTACACATGTATAATACATACTCCATTCATCAATCAATTACAACAATGCTCCATTCAATACTTACTCCTCCTCAATCCATACAATACAATATACTTCACCGAGTCTACTAGAATCCTTATACATTTATAATGTCTCTTCCAAGTTCATACATACTCTCTAGGAGTCTACATCTACCCATTTTCTCACAACTACTTACTTTCTAAGTACAAGGGTGTGCCTCCGGTCTCTTCCTTGACCATATTCGCTTCGGGTACCTGCACACTAAAAATGGTCCCCCGAAGGGGTCAGCTTTCGCCGAGCATGATAACCGCATACCCCGCGTACTAGTGAGGGTACGCCGACCACTTGGTCGAATACATGCAGTTCATTTTCATACAAACATGCATACATGCTCTTACACAATACAATAATACTTACGCAGACATACATACATACAATTCATTACACACAAGGAATACGATATAACCATTCAATACTTACTTACCTTCTTCCGAATACACATACTCATTACATACACAAAGTACAGTTCTTGTTAGCTTCATTGGTCCACCCGGGTTAATCGGGTGGAGATTACTCTTTTACTTGTTACCTCATACATACGCATACATACTCATACATACTTACGGATCCATACTTACTTACTCTTACTCTTACTCAAGTTAAGTCGTCGGGACCTCCGGCCCTGGGGACTACTCCGTCCCACCTCCGGGATTTACTTGACTCACCAATCCGGGATGCTACCCATTTAAGGGATTTGGGCCGCGGACCAGTTTAAGAGTCAGGAATTGCAGCCAACCTCTTGTGACTCCGCATCCTCACGCGTGGCCGAAGCTATATCGGACTTCTACTCATTCCGGTTTACTCACTTAAGTTAGGAGTTAGGTAGTTAGGAACTAGTAGAAGTCATTTATTCAAGCCACAATAATACAATACAAGGCTCACATACACATCCATACAAGATACATTACAATATACAAGTACACTACAAAATACAGTACACTTCATCATCATTCATATATTTCATGAATTATACAAACTATTGTTCAAGACAAATATCGAGAACAATGTAAACAAGCACAAGTAAGTGCAATATAATCCGATTCATGCATTTATCTTATTAGGTGGTCAAATAAGCACACAAATCGGGGTAACCAGATTAGGATACAGGGCATGAAGAAATCATACCTTTCACCGTTGTACTTGTATCCTAACGTTCCTCCGGTGTTCACAAATCAAATCCTATTATATATACATACAGTGGAATGGTTAATCTATCTATCCTTAACTTAATCCGATTACTCGTACGTTTACTAATCCATACTTACTAAATCTTGTATTACAATACTTACATTTTATTTACTTACTCCTAATTACTTAACAATGGTTTACTTACCTATATATGCACATATGTATAGGTGGGTATACATATACATACATACATATACTAACCATAGTCTTACAGTTTTTTTTTTGTAAGTTTTGACCCAACCGAACTTGCGACCGACCTTGCAAGTTCGGTCCAAGTCAGTAGGCTACATCGGGTGAAAATTCCAGGGCCGACCGACCTTGCAAGTCCGGTCCCAAGGTCGGTCCATTCCAGTGAGTTACTTAACGGAAAATTTTAGCCCGACCGACCTTGCAAGTCCGGTCGCAAGGTCGGTCCATTCCAGTAGCTTACAAGACGGAAAATTTTAGCTCGACCGACCTTGCAAGTCCGGTCGCAAGGTCGGTCCATTCCAGTAAGTTACAAGACGGAAAATTTTTGCGTCGACCGACCTTGCAAGTCCGGTCGCAAGGTCGGTCAATTCCAGTAGGTTACAGACGGGAGAATTTCTCTGGTCCGACCGAACTTGCAAGTCCGGTCGCAAGTTCGGTCCATTCCAGAAGCTTTCCCGTCCTTGTAAATCTGGGCTCGACCGACCTTGCAAGTTCGGTCCCAAGGTCGGTCCGGCCCAGTATTTGCATTTTTATTTCTGTTTTCAGTTCTAGACTTTGCCCATTGTTTCTCCAATCTTCCTACATGTAATCCCACATGTTTAAACACTACCTAGGCCCTCCAAATTGCCTTAGTTCATCCACCAAACTCCTTACCAATCCATCAATCAACTTACACAATTCCATCACTTCCCTTCCACACTTACAACAGTTTTTCCATCCTTCAATGCTACAGATTTTTAAACTCCATTCTACCATCCATTACTTCTCAACCAATGCCACTATTAGCATCCTAAATACCTCATCTCACCATGACAATTCATTTCCAAGCAATTTGCACCTTCTATACCCAAGTCCAACATTTACTTTACCAAGTCTTATACTCTAGTTCTTCCTAGTTTCTCCAAGGCAAATTCAACACCTCTTGCTACAGATTTTATACCCTATTATTCTCTCACCACAACTGCTACTCCATAGTCATTAAACATCTCTACTAACTCCAATACACATCTTGGTTTTCCCATTCACCAAGTCGTCCATACATAAACATATTCCTACCAAAATTTTGCCATAGTTCCTCTACATTTCTAACTTATCAATACACACATTTTCTCACCAAATTCATACCTATTCTAGCCAAACCACAAGGGTTCTACCAGCACACCTACAAATACAAATTCCTCAATATTTCCTCCATCCACAATTCCAATACACATACACATCACATTTGGCTTCAAAGCCTACAACTCACATACTAGTTCACAAATACCCAAAATTCATAATTCTTAATACTAATACAAAGTTTTGGGTTCTTTAAGTAGTTTGCCCATCCCATTACTCTAATGCATAAAAATTAACATTAGTAAAGAGCTCTTACCTTGAGCTTATAATTCCTTCATTTTTTTTCCACTTCTCCTCTTCTCTTCCTTGTACAATTCGATTTGTGGGGAATGGAGTTGCCAAACTCCATTCCCATCACCCAAAGCATACAAAACAAGTATAATTAATATACTAACCCTTAGATTTATACTAACTCATTGAGATATTTTAAACAAATTTCTAGGGTTTACCTTTTGAAGCTTTTAGGAGGGGTTTTAGCCCTTGGTTCAAGAAGGTGTTCTCACCACCATTGGAGGGTTGAAACAAAGCTCCAAAACAAAAGGAAAAACAAGGTGAGAGAGAGGGGGAAAATCGGTTATGCCCAAGAAATGGAGAAGAATGGGGTCTTTCATGTAAATTTTTACCTTGTTGGAAAGAGGAGACTCCAAGCTCCACAATGGTGTGCTTTTCTCTTCAAATGGGGAAAACCCATGGAGATGAAACTCATTTTTTTCGAATTTTGAAAAGAGAGAATGATAGAGGAGGATGAGGGGATTACAAATATGTAATTATTTTTGTGATTGGAGCTCAAATGGAAGTAGAGCATGGGAGAGAAGATGGAGAAGCCATGGTTGTAATGGGGAGCTCAAAATCGCAGCCACAAGGGAGAAGAAAGAGAGGGAGTACGATGAGGAAGGAGGGAATGGGAGAGAGATAATAGAAAAGTGAGGTGAGAGAGTAAGTAGATAAAGTAGCTTTTACTTTATTGTTTTTCTCTCCTTTTTGGCTCTCTTATTTAGTTGCTAGTTACATGTGTGTGTGGGAGTAGTTGTTTGACAGATGAAGAATCGGCCCCCCTACATTATACCAGCTGGAGCGTTTTTCTTCTTTTACAGAAACGCTCGTTATATTTACCCGGTTTAGGTACTGTCACTAACGGTCCGCTTTCCGAGAATTTTCTGGTTTCTTTATTTTATTGGTTATTAAGCTTCCATAAATGCTTAATATATTTATTTAATGATTTATAATTTTTACGGGTTCGTTTGACCACTTAAAAATCACGTTTTCGGGTATTCTCGAAAAACGTGCGTTAAAGCCTATTAGCGTTTTAATGCCTCATTTGGATCCGTTTTCTTCGAGAGTTATTCCCATATTATTTAGGTCTTATTAAACCTTTAGAATCATATAACATGCTAACCGGGGTCTCATACCTCCTATGGTTACTTAACGCTTATTTAGCGTTTTCGCTTTTTAAGCGTTTATTTATTTCTTTTGGATTTATTTTTCCTTACTAGTATTAATTGGGTACCATTAGGCCCTTAAATACATATTAGATTAGTTTTAATCCCTATATTTAAGTTTGGGGTATTTCATATCGAGTCTGTATAGGAA
Organism: Limonium bicolor; assembly: GCA_023374045.1. Classification (NCBI taxonomy): domain Eukaryota; kingdom Viridiplantae; phylum Streptophyta; class Magnoliopsida; order Caryophyllales; family Plumbaginaceae; genus Limonium; species Limonium bicolor. Next base: position 235,162,982 of record CM041781.1, read on the forward strand.
CCGCCTTGGGTTAGTGGCTAGTGAAGTTGAATCATAAAATTTCCAATATGTCAACTGATGATGCGTTGAACCCCCAGACACCAAGCTCTGTTTTTAAAAGCTAAAACACGCATTAGTGCTACTGAAAAACAAGTGAGAAATGCCACTGGTGATCAGCTAGTAATTACTAGGTTAAGGCTGATGATATCCGGTTTGGATTTAGCAGGTTAAACGACTCAGGAAATAAACTCTGTAGGAACTAGCTAAGGGAATAGTGCATAAACGTGAATATTAGGATTCTGCAACTTCCATCTTTCACGCCCTGATTTCCAGAGGCAATACAAGACTGTACTTGGCAAAATGATCGACTTAGAAACTTACTATCACATGAGACTAAAAGTAATAGGCTGGGAATGCCATGGGGGAACTAGATAACACATGAAAAAGGAGAAGGAAAAGTAGTATTGTGCAGAAGCTTAATCCAGTTTTTCTACAACTTTATGTTTCGGTATAAGAAGGTGTTATTTGAGTTAGCAGTGTTGTATTGGGTCTGTTGTGAGTTTAAGATCCTGCCAAGAATATTAATTAGTTGAGTAAGCACTTGGGGTGAAAATAGAAGTCAAACTAATAGCCCAAAAGAAAGATTGAAGAGGAAAACACACAGAGACCTTGTCTGGTTGCTGCAGTTCTCTTCTTTGTTTTACGTCTCAGTATAAGAAAGCCTTAGGAATGTCATCAGTGTTGAATCGGCTTGATTTTTGGTTGAGACCTTTCTGGAAACATCTAAATAAGTGGGTAGATGCGTTGGGAGGATTAGAAGTAAATTTAATTAACTAAAAGGAGGATGTCAGTAGAGGTACACAGGTTTATACTTCAGTGTTTGCAAGTTTCAGTTCTGTGTACAGAGGTTTCAGGGGTGATATAATAGTTGGGTTGGCAGGATTTACCAACTTAAAACATAGATAAAACCCTTAACTAAGTGGAAAGGCACTTTGAGGAAGTTAAGAATCAGCTTAGTGCGGAAAGAGTAATAGAAGAACGGTAATGAAGAAACTAAATCGAGGCTCAGTTCGGAATTCTTGGTTTCAGGTTAATGAAAATTCAGTAGCATTAATAATGTGGTTCTGGGTTTGTTTTGGGTTAAAATTCTTGATAAAACACTTAACTACATGTGTAATCAATGAGGGAGAGGTTAGAGGTCAGACCAATGGATAATAAGAGAAATAGAAGAGAAGTTACCCAGCATGGTGTTGCAGTTTCTGCATACAATACCGGTTTTGTATAACAACTTTAAGGGGAGTTAATAGTGTTGGTTGGGGCGGTTGTAGGTTCAAGAAATCTTCGTTGAAGCACTCAACGAGAGGGGTAAATACTTTGAGGGGAATAGAGGACTAGGTAATAAATTATAAGAAAGGCTTAAGTAACAGTACACATGGTGTTTAGCCTGTCAGTCTGAAGTTCATTGTTTTTGTATACAAACTTTCCAGAAGAGTTAGGGATGTAGTATTGAATTGATAATGAATATTAAACATTAATAAAGTTTCTGCCTAGTCTACCAACCCGTGGGGAGTGTTTTAAACAGAAGAGAGAACTGATTTAACGCACTGAAAGATAGAAGAGATTTATCGGTTATGTTCTCAGTTCAGCTTCTGAAATTTTCCTGTGTTTTCTGTTTACTAACTTCACAGAGGTTTGCTCATGTGATTGTGGGTCTGTTTGAGGAAAACAAAACTCTATTAGGATATTTAGTCAAGTAACTTGATAATGAGAGAAAACTAGAAATCAAACCAGCTAGCAAAAAGAAAAGAGACCAGAAACATGCCAACTTGTGTTTCTGTTTTTTTTTCGGTTTTATTCAGTTCTGTTCGAGGGAGTTTCAGAGACGTTGCCTATACTGTGTTGGGGTCTGTTCTTGAATTCAAAGCCTTATAACATACCGAACTAATTGGGTAAATTCCTTGGGAGGAGAATAGAAGTCAGTTTAATTAATTAGAGAGGGATGGAGGAGGAAATACATATAGGGACGTCCCGGTTTTCTGAAAACGATTTGCTTCTGTATAATCGATTTTCAGAAGTTGTATAAGGGTGGACTTAGCTGGATGATGAGTCTAAAACATTGCTGCAGCGTCTAACTAAGTTTGTGCCTAGGGTTGAAAGAGTTATAAAACTATTTAGGGCCTAGAAAGTGAGATTAGACGGACAAGTACACAGCAACTAATATATATAAAATCTACAATTGTGGTCCCTGTATAATCATGTTTCAGAAGTGTGTTAGGAACTGTACTAGCCTAACAACGAACCCAGAATAGGATTAATGGACTAGGAGGAATAATGTCATAAGTTTGTTAAATAAAGTAAGTGAAACCAGATTAAAGATTAAGTTGAGTGAGAGGAAACCTTACCACATGAGTACCGAGAATCTGGTGTAGTAGTCGGGAAACCTAGACAGAATTTAATACTCGATTGCAGGTGAGATCCGTCACACTTTAAAGGCTTGAAGCTACGCTAGTCCTCGGCCAAAGAAGGACCTATCTAACTAGTGAAATGTATGCTAAGGTTCTAGGGGATAAAACTGTAATATATAGTAAGGTTGCCATGTGTAGATTTAATATATGGAAGCCTAGCAATTAACGTGAGTAGTCTGGTACTAGGTTAAACTAGGTTAGCAAACAAAACAGGAACAAAATCAGTATGCACTTAAGAAGAATGTAGGGCGAGTTAAAAAGGGGTTAGAACATTTTAGGGTCGAATACTAAGTAGTAGAGAAATGGGTATGGAAGCTAGAACAAACTAAAAGGGGAAACTTTGGATTGTTAAACATGGTACTATTTGGCCTAAAGCAGTGAGTCTGAATCAAACTAATAAAGTAGAATTCACAATGCCAGTTATAATACCTAAAACTCGGTCAAACGTTATAGTTAGCTCTACGAATAACAACGCATTACCGAACAAACTAACCCGCTCATGTAACAATTATAGGTGTGTATAACACAAGTGGCGGGGAACCCTAGTGCGAGTATCTACGTCGGCTATTGTAAGGTATGGACATGTGTGGTTCGTATGTTGCCGTGTTACACGGCTTGTGTGCTGTGTGCTTTGTTTGACAATGACTATAAGACTATAGCATGAAATTGGATTTCTTCTTGTGGCTTGCTTATACGCTTGTTATATATCCTTGTGGCATATTACTTGCGCGCACACAGTAGTTTAGTCCCTTTCTCGTTTATGGAACTCGAGATGAACCACAAACGAACTATGAAAACAAAGAAAACTCTATAAGGGGAACTCCTCTCTAAACCATTGAGGACGTACCATGACACCCACTCGGGTGTCTATTCATTAATGATAATGAAGAGTAAATCTCAATTGGTGGGAAATGACGAACCACGTGGACAAACAAAAGAACTATACAAAGAGAAAACTCCTCTCTAACTATAGAGGACCGCTAATGACACCCACTATGGTGTCGAGATTATAATGATAATGAACCAAAAAGTACCAACTGGTGAAACACAAGAACAACCCGGGAAGACAACAGCTCGGGCCGCGCGGTATGGATGGTCGGGAGTTGGTATCTGCATCAGATCCTTCGACCGTCTATGGTGGAATATATTTTGGGGATCCCTGGGTGACCCCACTTTCTCTACACATCCTGGAGTCTAGAGATGACTCCGCTTTCTCGACCCTGGGTGTCGGGAATGGGGGAGTGACAAATTGGTGGAGCTTATCCTGGAGTCTAGAGGTGACTCCGCTTTCTCGACCCTGGGTGTCGGGAATGGGGGACTAGCTATGGAGGAGACGTCCTCCAACGTGCGGTGATAAAAGAATTCCCAAACAATCCTTAAAGAAATAAGGAACGTTTAGCACCTACATAATGAAGTCTCGGGATCTAACCTATATCCCCTGACTCGGTGCCAGAGTATAAAGGAAAGCTTGTGTAATGAGACCAAGTAAATAAGAGAAATTCACAAATGTGATCATTTAAGAAACAAGGAATGAATAGCACCTACATAATAAAGTCTCGGGATCTAACCTACATCCCCTGACTCGGTGCAAGAGAAGGAAGGAAAAAACATGTGTAATGAGAACAAGAAAACAATACGTAATCTCCTGAATGATCCCATAGTGAGGATCGACGGTATAATATACCTGCGCACACGTCCTATGAATTACTTGGTTGTTGTTGCTACGTTAACAACTTATTGTGCTGGGTTGCGTGTTTGACATTGCTATTTGCAAGTTGTGCTTGGTTGCTTTTTGATATTGCTATGCTACCGATGAGCGTGTATGATATCATGATGTGTTGATGTGTGCTTTACTGCTTTACTATAGCATGTAAATTGACTTAATAATATTCGACCAAGTAGTCGTGTGGCCCGGCAACATACAGGCTACACACGTTCATACTCAGCGTAGTTTGCTGAGTCCTTTACAACCAAATTTTTACAGGTATTGTGCCGGACGATAACGGAGCGTACATGGGGGTAGTCCATCAGGGCGAGACATATGGGTCTTGGTAGTACAATGATGTATAGGCTGTTACTTCGTCGGACATTGTCCCCGGGATGTATTTACACAGTAGTGTCGTAAAGTGATAGCTATTATTTATACCCTCGGTATTTGGAAATGTGTTTTACGAGATTTGGTTGAGGTAAGTTCCAGTCATGCAGACCGTAACTTGGAGTTGGTATTGTGGTGGAGTCAACCACGTGGGTGGTTGGCGTCTGTAGCACCCGAATAGAGTTAGAAACCGTTGCGTAGACATCTAATGTTACCATTAGGCGTGTCGTTTAATTGTTGACCGTTATTCGGGGGTGTTACAATTCAGATGCATGTTTGAGGTATGGTTGACGTTTTTTGGACAATAAGAATGCTGATTAAGCAGTGTTTTTTGTCCAACATGTCATTAATAATGTGATTAAACTGATGGGTCAACACGTAGTTAACGTTTAGATAACGAATTTATAGTTCAGGGGCTCGTAGTCAGAGATACCTTAACCTCAAGGTGGTTACCTATAATTATGATACACATAAGAGGGTTAACAGTAATATACCCAATCCTTAAGAGGGTTCCGAGTAATTTACTCTAAAAGTTAGTGTCATTGTTTCTATTATAGTGATGGAAACTATTGTAAAAAATTGTGTGTATGTTTCTAGTCATCAATGGAAACATTTATAAATTATCGTGGACACGTAAAAAATAAGGTTAAATGAAATTGACTCCAATAACTTAGTTTACTGTTCACAGATGTTTATAACCTTTCCGTTTATCAATCAGTCAAGCTCTGTAAACTGGTAAATGATAAGAAAATATTCTTATACACAATGATTTGATAAGAACAACCAAAGGACAAGATATATAAAAGTTAATGTTGTCTTTTCCATTATAGTGATGGAAACGATTATAGAAGATGGTGTACATGTTTCTAGTCATTAGTGGAAACATTTATAAATTATCTTGTATATGTAAAAATCAAACTTAAATGAATATGTAAAATTGACTCCAATAACTCAATTTATCGTTTCCAAACGTCTATACCCTTTTCGTTATCAATAAATCAAGTTGTGTAAACTGACATGCTAAAATAATATTCTTATACACAATGATTTGATGAGAATGGCCAATGGAAAAAAAATAATGTCATATTTTCTATAATAGCGATGGAAACGATTATAGAAGGTTGTGTAAATATTTCTAATCATCAATGAAAACATTTATAAAATTAGTGCGGATACGTAAAAGTGAATGTTAAATAAATACTTAAATTGACTCCAAAAACTTAGGTTTTTGTTTCCAAACCTGAATAGTATTAAGTTTATTAATCAGTCAAGCTCTGTAAATAAAATAAGTTAAACATGAAAAAAAGTAACTTATACTATATTATGTGATAAGCTAAACCTTTGACTTAAAATATTAATATCTTAATTACCTTAGAAGTTTTTTTTAGGTCTTAAATGTTAAATTATTTTTAGGGTTCGGTCGTAGTTAGCTATTTCTTGTCATTTATAACTTAGAGTTTGACACTATACCATAAAAATGAATTGTTTTAGTAATGCAATGGTTCATTAGACCTTCAATCTCTAAAGTTCTAGGATTATTCTATAATTTATGGTTGTTTGTAATTGAACTATTTTAGTATATCAAGTTCATTTTCAAGGATTTATTGTAGTTTTTTATATAAAACTTCTATTTTTCTCTTCACTCTACATTTTTGTACAACTACACTCATTTATAATTATGTTGTAAGATTTAAAACTTAGATTATCATATAACGGGTCGTTCGGTACCAGGGAATAACATTACAATTCTTGGAATTGCAGCTATTCCCATGTTTGGTATAGAGAAAACTAATTCCAGGAATATGGCTTATTCTAATTTTCTGCTAACTCACTAGGAATAGTATTCCCTGCTGAAACCCGTGGAATTTGCTATTCCAGAGCGAGTGCCAGATTAACTAAATACTCGACAAAGTTAAAATATATGTAGATATTCAATTATAATCTTCATTTCTTATTCATTGTTAATATTTAAGGTACAATTATCATATAATATATATACATACATATTAATTAAAAAAAACTATTTTTTATATATATTTAAATATAAAGAAAAAACCATTTCATTACGAGAAAATGTATTATATTTATATATATTAAAATAAATATAATGTATTACATATTTAATATAAACAATCAAATACTGTTAATAATTAAAAAAAGCTTATTTTAATTTAATGGAAAAATACTACTATTGATTTTAAAATAATTCTTACTAATAATAATAATTGACTATAACAGTATATATGTGTATAGCTATCACTTACAGTTTTTATAATATATATTGTTCAAATTGTTGACAAAATAATTATTTTATATTATTTTAGACATAATTTTTTTGTTAAAACAATACATTCTATTTTATCAAATATTAATTAATGAAATTCAAAACCATAAATTCAAATTTAATACAGAATACGTCAAGAAATAAGCAGTGAATCATATTAGCGTATAAAATTTTTCTTTAATTATTAAGCACGGTATAAAATCTTTAATTACTTTGATATATATATATAGTTAAACCTAATAGCATGTAGAAATAAATACTTATAATTAATCATTAAGAAAAATACTACAAATATTTTGTACTATTATAATTTTAATATAATTAAAACTTTACTTTGTAATCTTATTAGTTTATTCTTTTCCTTGTAAAATGTTAATTAATTTTGAATACTTAGTAATTGAAATACCCCAAAATTTAAAACAGTGATTAATTAGGCTAATTAAGATTATAGAAGCATAATAACACCTAAATAATCATGAGGGAACAAATCCCGATGAAAATGGATCCTTAAAACGGATTAAAAACACAAATGAACCTTAAAGCGCGTTTTTCGAGGAAACCGAAAAAACGTGACTTTAAGCGGGTTAAATAGACCCGTAATAATTTTGGTCAACCAAATAGTCATTAGTACATTATAATGAAGGCCTATAACCAATAAAATTAATTAAACGAGAAAATTCCGGAAAACGGATTCCGGGAGTGAATAGTGCAAAAAAACGAAAGTTGTGGGGTAAACGCATAAATAAGCTAAACTAAGGTGTCCACTTTGCAAATAAAAATCAAAAGCATAAATAAGCTAAACCGTCCAGCATACTCTCCCCCTCTTCTTTAATTTGTCCTAATTCACTACATGACAAGAGAATAAAAGAAACAAAGTACAAAAAGTAAAAAGTGAGCCCTCTCTCTCCTAAACTCCCCTACTCTCACGTTTTTTCCCTCCTTACCGGCTTCATCTTCTTCCTTGTTCCAACCATGGCAATTTTGCACTCCTTCTCCAGCTCCTCTCTCCTTCTCCATACTTGAGGGTCCAAACCAACTCCAAATTCAACAAAAATTACACCACTGCACTCCTCTCTTCTTGAGCTTTCTTTTCCACCCTTTAAAAACTGAAAAGCTGACAATACTTCACCATGGCTGTAGCATATTTTGGAGCTTGAAGACCCCCATTGCAATCCCCTTCATCTCCTCTTGGTTCTATGGTAAAAATAGTCTTCAAAGTTCAATTTTTTCCAGCTTTTTAAGGCAAAACGAAAATCTGAATTTAGCCTTGTTCTTCTCCCTCTTCTAGCCGGTTTTGGTGTCCCATTTTGGAGCTGGAAATCTCCTCTCTTTGCTGTCCAAAAGCCTCTCTAAGAGCTTAAGGTAATATCCTCTTGTAAACCCTAATTTGTATTAAGTATAATGAAATACCCCTAAATTAATTTACATTAATTTAGGGGATTTCTTTTATTAAACCTTTAATAATACTATTAAGTATTAAATTATTATATGGAATTATGAATATTAAATTAGTATAAGGAATTATGAATATTATTATGGAATTATGAGTATTAATATTATATGGAATTAGGGAAATTAATTTAGGGGATTCCTCCTATTTAACTCTAAAGAATACAATTTAATGTTTAATTATTATATATTATTATATGGTATTATGAATTTAATAACAAGATTTATGAGTCAATAAATCTTGGAAAAATTCCTAGACACTCCAACTATATTATAAAGATTTTGGAAATATTGGGAGCATTGATTTGGAACATAAAAGTCAATATAAAATCCTAGAAACCTTAAAGCTTATTAAGCTTTGCTAGGGTTGACTTTTTGAGAATGGTCAAAATAGCACATGAAACCTATACCAATAAATAGGTTATGGAAAACCATGAAGATCGATAAAAAGAACGTCAAAAACGGATCATCCTAGCCAAAACTATGATAGATTGAAGTTTAGAGCCAAAATTTTAATGACTGCCACGTGTCAAGCTCACACGCGCCAGGACTTAGGCGATTCCGGTTTCCCTGAATTTCGATAACAGAATTCTGTGTTTAGCCCTAACTTTGGACGGCTATATCTCACTCATCTCTCAATATTTTTCCATGCCGTCTTCTTCATTCTCTTCTGCAAAACGTCCTCTTTCCAACCATTACTCACACATACCCTAATTCGTTATACATCAGCCGCAAATCTGACCTAAAGTTGACCCCTTGCGAAACTTGTACCCAGAATCCCAGTTTCTCATCGAATGCAGGTAACTTTCGTTGATCATAACTCCTTTGTTTCTCAACCAAAATTTGATTTCTTTAGCTTGTTTTAAAGATCTCTAATCCCTCTACAATTTTCATGTTTATGCCCAAGTCTGATTCGTAACCGATTGGAAGTTATAGATGCCTAAAGTCTTTGGGTTCGTAGCACATAAAATCATACCGAAACTGTAAGGTATAAACTCGTGACTTGCGACCTTAATTTCTTTCTGTGTGTTGCGAGTTAGGATTAGTTCTTGTTATCAATACATAGATCTAAGTTTGCTCTTTCGATTGAGCCCTTACGCATAGCCTAACTCGATTTGTACTGCAAGTTATAGGTCCTCAAAGTAGGCTTCGTGAACTGCTCGAAAGTTCAAGTTTTCCAGATTTCCCAAAAACGAATCCCTCCATTTTTGCAACTCCGGTGAGTTTCCGATCAAATTGCCCCGTTATTGTCATTCGTTATCATGTTACCGGCCTAACCCATGTCTCAATTTAGTCAATTACGTGTTAGATTAGGAGAATTTGTTAGAATTGTTTTCGAATCGAATTCTGTAAACAATAGGAACCCTAACTTCGAACTGAATTCGAAATCCACTGAGTACTGCATTATAATTGGGGAAATTAGCATCATTAGAACCGAAATTTGATTTCGAAGCTATAGAAACAAGAATCACACGATTTCGTTCTGTAGATTAGGAGAAAATCGAGATTTAGTACTCGACATGACTAATGGTTTCGCTGATGAACTGGGAGTACAGGGGCCGTCCGATCTCGTTTTAAAAGATTGGACGGCCGAGATTAGATCGGGTTAATTAAGAATTGTTATAAGTTTATTAAATTTCAGAATTTGGCTCTAACTTGTTGATTTTAGTTAATGGCCTTCCCGAAGGTATTTTGACTTGAAATTTTAACCATAAATTCCTTATTTAATCTAGTTTATTTTGAAGTAAATTATTATGGTTTTGGAGTTTTTAAACATAAGTTATGATTTTTGCAAGTTACGGGTTTTCTGGAATTATTTGGCTAAATTAAAAAGATATTTTTACGAAATAAAAATTTTATAATATGTCTAAAATGTTATAGTTACTGTATATTAAATTTGGGAATTTTTGGGCAATGGTAAAAGGTTTTAAAAATTGTGTTTATGAGTTTTTCATAAGAATAACCTATAATATAAGGTTTTTAATGTACCCAAAAATTAAAGTATGGTTTGTTAATTAACTTTTAAGCTGGGGAAAATGAAGGAAACTAAATTAACATTTTATGACAGTAAGTTTATAAATGTTTTGGTATTAGCTTTTAAGAGAAGTGAAATTATTTACATATATGTATATATACTTACTTAAGTAGAAACTTATATAAATTAAGGAATTTAATTATCCTACATTTTATTTACTATACTATATGAGAGTTAATATTTTTAATTAAACTAAGGAATAAATATATATATTTTTACGCTTTTATAAAAAGGGAATAAAGTAGTAACTTAGAGAAAAACAAGGAACTAATTAAATTAACACTTATAGTAACTAGATATTATAAGAGCTGGAATCCTAAGATATAGTAAAAGTAATACTTAATGAAACATACTTGGAATGCAGTTAAAGGTTGAAGTAATAAGATAGTTTAAATATAATAGGTTACTTAGGGGATGTCTTAGTTAAATGATAATACCGGTATACTTATATTTTTAAATTAAGTAGGGGAAAACATTTTATTTATTAAACCATATATCGGTTGTGGTATACCTAAAATTTATTAGACATAATTAAATACAATAAAACTACATAAATAATGTTTTGAACAAATCCTAGTATATATAAGTATATACACATTAAACATAATAAAATTAAATACCTTATAGGAAATATAATACGAAGGAATTAATAAGTTAAACTAAACCTCTACATAATACTAATAGAAGAATATTATATGAGGTGGTATTAAATTATAGTAATGTATTAGGCTTAAAGAGTTACCTTTGCATTTCCAAGGTTTATATGTAAACCATATTAAAATACATGTATAGTATTATTTGTCAATGATCAGAATGTAAATCTAAAATTGGGATTAAGTAATTAATAAGTTAAAACTTAGGAAAATTGTGATTAGATTACATAAAATGTTGCACAAATAGATCTTATTCTATAATTAATGATAAACAAATGTAATACGATTGCATCTAAATATTCTTAATATATAAACCATAATAAAATAAGTAAAATACTTTTACATCTAAATGTGAGGTGGATTAGTAAGTCTAGATTTAATCATTTCTTAACATTTATGGTATTGAAATATAACTTAATGTTTTAAGATAGAATAATTAAAAGGATTATGATATAATCTATATTAAACGATGATTTGGAAATTTATCTAAATAATTATCCTTAAGTTTCTTAGAATTAGATAAGCCATATAAAATACATTTATTACCAATATCAGGATGTGAGTTTACAGTTAAGTGAGGTATTTAGTAGTGAGAATTTATAGGAAGGTTTATAAATAGGAATTTGATACTTAAAACCTTTGAACCTTTTATTAGATAAAATTAAGTTACATAAGATATTATATTGATATACTTTACGGTAATGGGAAGTAGTGATGGGTTATCTGAATAAAAAAAATGAGAATTTTCATAATAGATTATCTTATTAAATAATTAACAATTTCACTTATGAACCAGAATTTAATTCTCTGATAAATTCTACTCTAGGTAGATATATTGTCCATCCTAAATACAATAAAGGAAATTAATTTATTAGGTTATTCCTTTGAAACCTTAGGTTTTGTAAAACAATTTAAAACGTATTTAAGGCTTAAGTTTAATGAAGTGTAGTACAAAGGATTATGCATAGTCTATAGAGAGAATGTGTGTAAAAATAAAACATTTGGGAAATTAAATGTAAGTAAGGATACATAAAAGGTTATACTAAACACCTTATTGTATAGGTAATAATAAAACATATAATATACCTTGTGAATGCTAAATGTAAGATTAATTCGTTAAATCTAAGTTAACTATAGTATAGTTATTCATGATGAGAAGCAATTTAACATCTTATGACAAGTTTATTAGATGGTTGTAATTAAAAGTCATTCTGAACTAAGGGTATGATAATTGAGTTTAGTGGCTCAACTAAGTTATAATAAAATGTATCTACAACACTATGATTCCAATATACAAGATGTAGATCTTAATTAAGTTAAGGGGAAACTTAATCATGATGGTTTATTTGGTAATATTGTTAAAGTACATAATCATTACATTGTGAATTAATAGTATAGTATTCTAAGATAAACCTATCGTGGGTCATAATACAATGTTTATTCTAGAGTAAGAGTAAAAGTATTGAGCTTAAGAATTGTTATTGAAATTCTAAGATTGATTGAATAACATATAATGCACTTATGTTATAAAGGTCTTTAATGTGAGAATTATGGTTAAGTATGGGTAAAGTGGATAAGAGTGGAACAATTAGCAAGTGTTAGTAAAATACATTCCTTGGTCTTACAACCTTGAGTTATACAACATTCTAAGACAAGTCAAAGGGTGTACATAACATTTAAGTGAGGGCTTAAAAGACAATTGGGACTTAGAAATAAGAGTGAGGAGTTTATTTAAGCTTAACGTAGGCTACAAGTGATTGATGATAGACTACCTTTAATATTCTTCAGAGTACTATTGATTGTTTGCGCAAGTTGACTAGAACTGCTACAGCGTTATCCAGGTACGATTTCTCGTACTCCGATACTTTTGATGTTTGACTTATGGGATGTTTTGACAAAACGCTAACTAAGTTTAAGAGGAATTTCTAAAAAGGAAATGGTTGTGTGACTAACTCAGCTTGTGTGACTAACTGAGCCTTGGATGTGAAACTCACTTGGGTATTGGTTCCTTCTGTTTGGTGCCCCGTTAGACATTGGCTGTTTAGGGTTTACGCTTCTGCACTCTGTAGGACTGAGTGTTTTGGTATTGCTCTGGGTAGTTAGTGATCTAGTGGGAATTTGGGAAAAGGTCAATCTTGGAAATTCTTCTTTCGACTCTGGATATCGTTTCATCCATGAGCTGGTTCTTGAGGTTTCGACGTGCGCGCGTCTTCAATGGTAACAGAGAGGGGCTGTATATCCCCTGTCCCAAAAGGGACGTAGTAGACAGAGAGGGGCTGTATATCCCCTGTCCCAAAAGGGACGTTGTAGATAGAGAGGGGTTGTATATCCCCTGTCCTTAGTGGACGTAGTTAACAGAGAGGGGCTGTATATCCCCTGTCCTTAGTGGACGAGGTAAACAGTGATGGGCTGTATATCCCCTGTCCTAAAAGGACGTACTTGGCGGTGGGGGTCATCTCTCCCAATTGAATTTATTCCACTCTTGAGTATATTTTGTTTATGGGATTCAGCTTTCTAAAATGGTGGGGACATAAACTGTCTACCACGGGTTATGGGTATTCATATCATTTCTAGTCCTTTGTGACTACCTGAGTCTTTCTATTCTTAACCAGAATCGGTTCTAACATCAATAATGGGTGCTTACAAACTATGTGGTGTGACTTTTAAGTGGATGACTTGGTTCTTTGTCTCTATCCTTATCTTGTTCTCTCTTCTCTATGATTGATTGTTTTGAAGTGCCTCTTTTCCCTGTTTTACTTTCAAGAGTTTGATTTCAAGTTACTGTTTATTTTGAAGAGTTGTTTAAACTTTTTCTTTGGAGAATTATACCAGTTCCATTCCAGGAAACTGACTCACCCCTCTCGGGGTGGGCTGCTTGGTTTCATCTTGCAGGTACAAATTGATTTACAGGTGGCCACGAAGAGCATGAGTGATTGGGATGGGATTAGGAGTGTGTATATATTTTATTGTTGTTATGTTATGTTAAGGTTTCTTGAAGTTCAGACCGTAACTTAGTTAATTGTAATGGTTGTAATTGGTGAGGTTGGTACCGGGTGTTTGGAGCCCGATGGTCTGTAGCACCTTTAGTTTATTTTCCGCTGTTGTTTTATTATTATAGGGGTGTTACATATAAGATTAGTTAAGGAACGATTTACTAAGTGGTATGGTGTGGGGTGAATGGCTGTAGCTTGCCGATTTTGGTGAGGTGAGAACAAGAATAAGAAATCAAGAAACAAGGGAGAAGGAAGAAGGAGAGAGAATGAAGGAAAGGAAAAGCTAGAAATCCAAGGTAAATGTGCTTGCCTTGTATTAATTTTGAGAAGCTTAGTGTAACAGACTTTAGTGTTTAAAAGAAGGAAATTGAGTGGTTTGAATGATGGTTAGTGTTGTGGTATAATGAGGAAGAGTTTTAGGCTGTTTTAGAATGGTTGGGATAATGTTTAAGAACTTGAAAACCAAAGGAAAACAATGGGTGTTGTGCAGGAAAAATACTTGTGAATTTATTGAACTTATGTGCTGGTAGAATCCCTTGAGGGATTTGGTTAGCTTTTGATGATTAGGAACTGAAAAATTATGTTGTGGGAATGTCTAGAAATGTAGGGAAACTATGGCGAATTTTTTGTAGCAAGGTAGAGAACTTAGTTGTTAAAATTCGATAAAAACAGTTTATGAAGATTAGTTGTGTTCTAGGTGAAACTTGGGTAGTTAATGACTTAGGAAATTAATTTAAGAAGGAGTGTATATGTGGGTAGGTTGTAGAAGAGTAATAATGTAAATTGTGGAGGTAGAATGACACTAGGAATGAACCATTGGGTTAGGGAACAAACAAGAAACAAAAACTACACTTAGTGTTCTAGGAAATTTAAGTGAAATTGTGTATTTTACCTAGATTTAATTAGATGACTTAGTAAATGATTTAGGTTGGGTTAGAGTGTTTAAATGATGCTAAAACATGTTTAGATACTTAGGAAAAGATTAGGGAAGAAATGGGTGAAAGATTACGCCTAAAACCAAAACTGAATTTTGAAATCTGTTAAAAACTTACAGTGGTCCGGGACTTGGTTCCATGACAAGGACCCGGACCACCCACTGAAAACAGGTCGAGAGTTGAAGTTCACTCTGGTCCGGGACTTAGTCCCAGCATAAGACCCGGACCACCCCTTGTTTTGCACCCGAGAGTTGAAACTCACCCTAGTCCGGGACTTAGTCCCAACATAAGGACCCGGACCATGTGCAGAATTGTGCCGAGAGTTTGAATCATGCCTGGTCTGGGACTATAGTCCCTTACCAAGTCCCGGACCAACCTAAAAGTGATTTTAAACTTACAAAACATGCATTATAAGATGGGGATTGGTTAGGTAATGGATTTATAAGATGATTAGGACTTAATTAATGATGTTTAAAGGTGATTAAGGGCTTGAACAAGTTTAAGAAAGAATGTAAGTTAAATAACTTATGTGTGGAAGTTAAAATACCTTGACTTAGGTAATATAAGTCGGTAACCGTAAAAGAAGAAGTAACCTAGGTTAATTGTAGATCATTAACCGTACGACTTCGTGATATGTTATAGGACCCGAATAGTCGAACCGAAGGGAAACGAAAGTCCGAGATCGATGGTGCACGGTATGATTTCTTCATGCCCTGTATCCTAATGGGGTTACCCTGGCTTCTTTGTTGTGTGTTTATTTGCCACCACCTAAACAAGATAAATTCATGTAATCGGTTTACCGCACTTTCGTATAAATATTGTTATTGCTATGCCTTGGTCGGTTGGTGATTGAGCCTGGAGCTATGTTGGCTTGTTGAAGCGTTTGGTTGATTGTTGTGGAAGTTTGAATGATTGTTGTGACTTCTCACTAACTCCCTAACATCTAACATTCTAACTTTGAGAATTTGAATTGGGAGAATTTGAGGAGTCCGATATAGTTTCGGCCACGCGTGAGGATGAGGTAACAAGAGAGATTGTTAACCGATTCCTGGCTATAATCTTTTCCATGGTCCAAACCCCTTAAATGGGCAGCAACCTGGTTAAGTGGGCCACCTTGAAGCCCGGTGGTGGGATAGCCTTATCCCTGCCCGGAGGCCATACCGGCTTAACTTTGAGAATTGATAAGAGAAGGAAAATTTGATGTGGAAAGACTTAGATTTGTTGAGTTGTGGAATTTGAGTATTGAGATAATGACATCCGATTAACCCGGATGGTAATTTGGCTAACCCCCTTTGTAAAGCTTGTTGAGGTTGGACTTGGATTATTGATTGTGAGACTTGTGCTATGATTTATGTGCCTTGATTGTTTGTTGTCATGCATGCCTATGTTTTCAAGTATACAGCATGTTGTAATTATAAAATGAACCGCATGTTGGCGACCAAATAGTTGGCGTACCCCCGCTAGTACGCGGGGTATGCGGAAGTCATATGCAGCTATTGTTGAGCACCTAGGGGCACTGTTTTTAATTGCAAGGACTCGAGACTGTTGACAGGTCGGGAATGACCGGGATGCTAGATTAATTATTTTGCTTGGTGTACCGAGTAGTACATGGTTAGGATTTGTAGCCGGTGTACCATGTGGTACACCTTTTTGGATTTTAAAAGATGTAAACATTTGTCATACGGTTAGATGTAAACCGTTAATATTTTGTAGACTTGAACGGTTGTAAATTGTGAGCTAAGCTATTAGAATCGGTAATCAGTTTTTGGATATTGTTTGGAGAACAAGGATGTATGTACTGTTTGGATTTGCTTAAGGATTGTTGGAAGTTGGTTGGAGGTTATTATTGTTAACTCGGTATTTCTTGCTATCAGACCGCACTGTTTTGTTTGGTTGAGGCCTAGTTAGTCGTATGGGCGACTAACGACGTGTATCACCCGCTACTTAGTTGATTGTTCCGCTGCGATTAGATTAAAGACCGGGTTGATTAGGTGATAATTAGGAGATTAGCGGTAGGGGTGTTACAAAAAGTGGTATCAGAGCGAAGTGTCGCTCTGATAGCCGAGTATCACCGAGTGTAGTGATTACCGAGTTAGGATTACAAACCGTTTCTACAACGGAGGACTAGGAGCCTAACCTTGATTGACCGTAAACCTTATGGATACACCTTAACGTCCTTTCGGGCGATACAACTGCTTAAATTCTAGACCAATTGGTCACAGTACCTAATGCAAATGTTAATTGTTCAGATGTTAGGAAGAGGCCATGGACCAGGCCGACCCCGTGGGGGAAGTGCCGATGAGCCGGGCACACAGACGATCGCTGAAATCGTCGCCGCCACTTTAGCACAGATGCTACCTCAAGTCATAACAACTGTACAACAAACCCAACAAACTCAACAAAACCAGCAACAACAACAACAGCCCGACCCACCGCAGCCCCAAGAGGTAAATTGGGTAAAGGCGGTCGCAGATCTCTGTCCTCCTTGCTTTAGAGGCGAGAGCGACCCGGCCAAGTTAGAGGCCTACATTGCTGAAATAGAGACGGCATTCGAGACTCTCGAAGCTCCTGCTGGAGTTCGAGTGAGGATAGTCGCATACTACCTCAAGGATGCCGCCATGGATTGGTGGAAACTTATCAAAGCTGAGCACACCGTCATTCCGACCTTCGATTGGGAAGCTTACACCTCCATACTCAGGGAAAAATACTACCCTGAACACGTTAAGACCAAGAAGCGCTTGGAGCTTGATGCTTTGAAGATGACGGATAAGATGACCGTCGATGAGTACTACACCAAGTTCACCTCCATCCTCCGTCTACTACCCAACTTGGGGTACACCGGTCAGGTGTTGGTCGACCGCTTCTATGGCGGCCTGAGCCATCGCCTCCGGTACGGCATGGGATACACCCGCTTTACCTCCCTCCAGGTAAACTTGAATTCGAAACCATTATGCCATTGTACATACGAATTAGTGACTTGTTATATGAAATACACCCTCTAACACCCGAGAACCTCCAGGAGTGTTACCATGCCGCCTCACGGGTTGAAATCACCGTCCAGCTGAGGGACGAAGAGAATGCGCTCAAGCGCAAGATTATCCCCAAAAATGCTAGCTTAGAGGAGCAGCATAAGAACAAAGGCTGGAAGCCAAAGAAGGGGAAGTACACCCACCACACAAGAGTACCCCCAGAGACAACAATGCACAAGCTGAGAAGGGCAAGGCAACTGAGCACTTGCAGTTAGCCTACCTTGCAGCAGTGGCTGCTAAACCATTGAGATCCCAGCCGTTTAAGGGTAAGATATCGAATGAAACTTGTGTTTATATGAATTGGTATTACCATACTAGATGTTGCTAACACCTAAACCTCAGGTTATGGTTCCGACCACAACAAGGCCCACTTTGGAGGCCGGTACTACCACTGTAGAACTTGCGGGAAGAACCACCCCGGTGTCGATTGCCAGGGGAAGGAAGTGAGATGCTATGAGTGCAGCCAAATGGGTCACCGTTCATTCGAGTGCCCAAACAAGTCCAAGCCTAAGGGCAATTACCAAGGCTTAAAGCAAAGAGAAGGCAAGAAGGTTGCCACCGGCGATGCACAAGCCCAGCAGACCTCGCAGGGACAGGGGTCCCGAGGTGCTCAGAAGGGCGCACCCCCGAGGCAGCCGGCCTTGCATATCATTGATAGAGATGGGACCGGCACTAAGTCTGGCTTAGGTAATTTCGAACACCTTTGATCCTTGAGAGCATGCCTAAATGTTTGAATTGTTTGTGTGAGTGAATTTTTGAATGACCTAGAACTCTTGTATGAAATGAGCATGAACCGAACTAGTTTAAAACTAGAACTCACGTTAGATACAATTTACCACCATAGGAACCTTCAATATCTTTTACCCAATCCCTCCAAACCCACTTCCCGCAGAAGCCGACCTCACCACTTACCACATCACCGACAAGTAGTGTTAGGTCATCCGACCAGGTATGATTTTAATAAAAGGATACCTGACACTCGAAGCGCAAATATCCATCATCCGACGATGCAACAAACTAGGAGCGGGTCCAGGAGGATTTTACACACCCGAATTCCTCGGTGGAGGGAAGATGAAGCTGAAGATGATGTGCTTGGGAAAGGACTGGAACCCTTACACCAAGACATACCAGGAGACACGAGCGGAAAACGGAGTAACACCACCAGCAATACCGGATGAATTTCAAGCTGTTAACGCACAAGTTGTAGAGATCGCGCAGGAACTAGAGGCTGATCCAATTCCTACACTTGAAGCGGACCTTTGTATTATTAACTTCTACGAAGAAGGTGGACGACTTGGGTTACACCAAGATAAGGACGAGACAGCGGAATCTCTCGAATTGGGAGTGCCCGTAGTGTCTTGGTCCATTGGTGACGATGCCGAATTCTTATTTAGCGAGCAGAAGCGTGCAGACCTCGCAAAGAAACTGGTACTCAGGTCAGGAGATGTCTTAATTATGGGAGGTAAGTCGAGAGTGTTGTATCACGGTATCAAGAAGATAAAGGTGAATACGGCACCATCGACGGTGGTCAACGCTACACACCTAAAACCCGGACGCCTGAACCTTACCTTTAGGAAGTATTAAGCTTGTAACACCATGTAATGTGATAGTAATGTGTATTAGAGACACACAATGTATGATAGTTGTTTATCAATAAAGCGGTGTTGGTTGTCAAAATTTTTCCCACTTGTGTTATACCATCAACTCATAAAGCTTATGAATCAATAGGTTGTGGACTCGGTACGGAAGATTCCCTGAGTATTCTCACCGAGACACAAGCCGGTAAAAGCGGCACCATAATCACGGGTTCCTTCCTAGTGAATGGCATTGATGCCACCATATTATTCGACACTAGCGCCTCACATACCTTCATCTCGCCATCATTTGTGAAGAGGTTGGGGCTCGATGCTGATGAGTTGCCAGATTTCATGGTCACTCTCCCGTCGAAAGAGCGAGTTAAGTGTACAAAATACTACCGAGCTTCCACTATTCAAATTAAAGGCGAGGTGTTTCCCATTTCCTTCATCGAGTTCAGTGGTTTGGGATTCGACCTAATTGTTGGGATGAATTGGTTGGAGCGGCATAAGGGGTGAATCCTCTGCGCTGAGCATAGATTGCTGCTCAGGAGCCCATCTGGGGTTACCGTATCATACCGCCAGAGGCCGAGAGAGCCTTCAACCGAAGTAATCTCTGCCATGTCCATGTACCGAGAGATCAGAAAGGGGCATGAGGTATTCCTTTGCTATGTGCAAGACCTTCAGCAAGATCCAGAGTTCGACCCCGACATACTGTTAGTGTTGGAGTTCCCGGATGTGTTTCCGAAGGAACTTCCCGGCATGCCACCTCAGAGGATAGTTGAGTTTGAGATAGAGCTTGTACCAGGAACGGGCCCGATTGCTAGGGCACCATACCGTTTAGCACCGGCAGAGATGGCCGAGTTGAAAGTACAGTTGAAGGATCTACTTGACAAGGGGTTTATACGCCCGAGCGTATCACCCTGGGGAGCGCCGGTCCTCTTTGTGACGAAGAAGGACGGTAGTATCCACCTTTGTATTGACTACCGCGAGCTTAATGCGGTCACTGTGAAGAACAAATACCCATTGCCATGCATCGACGACCTGTTCGATCAGTTGAAGGGAGCTTCAGTCTTCTCCAAGATTGACCTCCGATCAGGATATCACCAGATTGCCATCAGAGATTCCGACATTGAGAAGACAACATTCCGTACGAGATATGGCCACTTTGAGTTTACAGTGATGTCATTCGGACTGTCGAATGCGCCAGCTAACTTTATGGATTTGATGAATCGGTTATTCAGTGATCAGTTAGACACATCAGTGGTGGTCTTCATCAACGACATTCTCATTTATTCGGAGTCGAGAGACGAGCATGAGAGCCATTTGAGGCGTGTGCTTGAGACGTTGCGTGAGAACCAGCTATACGCGAAGTTCTCCAAATGCGAGTTCTGGCTCGACCAGGAATCCTTCCTTGGTCACATGATCTCGAGCGCTGGTATCTCTGTTGATCCAGCTAAGATTGAAGCAATCCGTTCATGGCCTAGACCTAAGAATGTTTCCGACATTCAGAGCTTTCTTGGTCTAGCCGGTTACTACCAGAGGTTTGTCAGAGACTTCTCGAAAGTTGCAAAGCCCATGACGGCGCTAATGAAGAAGGATGCACAGTTTGTGTGGACAGACGAGTGCGAGATAGCCTTGCAGAGCTTAAAGGATTCATTGACCTCAACACCCATTTTCACACTTCCAGAGGGCACAGAGGGATTTAAAGTTTATTGTGATACATCAGGCAAGGGCATGGGATGCGTACTCATGCAGCGTGGCAAGGTAGTAGCATACGCCTCCCGTCAGCTGAAAAAGCATGAGGATAATTACCCGACGCACGATTTAGAGTTAGGAGCCATTGTCTTCACCTTGAAGATATGGTGACACTATCTCTATGGGGTAAGCATCACCATCTACTCCGACCACAAGAGTTTACAATACGTATTCACCCAGAAAGAGTTGAATTTGAGACAAAGAAGGTGGATGGAGTTCTTATCAAATTACGACATCAACCTTCAGTACAAAGAGGGGAAGGCGAACGTTGTAGCCGACGCCCTGAGTCGCCGAGCACACTCACTCCATTTGCTGCTCGCTTCTTCCAGCTTGGTTGATGAGGTGCGAGAGGCTCAGTTGTGCGACCCCTATATGAAAGAGATCAGGCAGAAAATTTCAGAGGGCACATTCGAGAAGCGGAAGTACGACTTCAAGCTACATGAAGATGGTTTGATCCGACTGAATGGCAAATTATGTGTTCCCCGAAGCAATGCCGAGCTGAGGGATCGCATTCTGCGAGAGTCACACTGTTCCACACTGCATGTCCATCTAGGAGCCTCCAAAATGTACAAAGACATGAAGAGGTACTTCTGGTGGTCAGGGATGAAATCTGATGTGACCGAATATGTCTTGAGGTGCCTCACATGCCAG
Organism: Limonium bicolor; assembly: GCA_023374045.1. Lineage (NCBI taxonomy): Eukaryota > Viridiplantae > Streptophyta > Magnoliopsida > Caryophyllales > Plumbaginaceae > Limonium > Limonium bicolor. Next base: position 235,184,882 of record CM041781.1, read on the forward strand.
AAGGTAAAATTCTTGCACCATATACCGGGAGGAATGGTACAATCTATGCCTATTCCAGAGTGGAAATTCCATGACATCTCCATGGATTTTGTTGTTGGACTCCCACCTGCTAGGGGAGGACTCAACATGATTTGGGTCATCGTCGATCGCCTCACCAAGGTTGCCTGATTCATACCGATGAGGGACACCTGGAAGGTGGCGAAGCTCGCTGAGCTATTTAATCGGGAGATTATCCGACACCACGGAGTCCCGAAGACCATTGTATCTGACCGCGACATCAGATTTCTTTCGAGATACTGGAGAGCTACACGGGAAGCGTTGGGCACCGAGTTGAAGCTTAGTATCGCCTTCCATCCCTAGACCGACGGTCAGACAGAAAGGACCATCCAGACACTTGAGGACATGCTTCGGGCATGTGCCTTAGACTTCTAGGGGGGTTGGATTGATAAGCTACATCTTATCGAGTTTTCTTATAATAACAGCTATCATGCTTCGATTAAGATGTCGCCTTTCCAAGCTTTATATGGTAGACCTTGTCATACCCCATTGTGTTGGGATGAATCGAGCGAAGCGGTCATCATAGGACCTGAATATCTAGAGCAAGTGCAAGCTGAAGTTCAGCAGATTCGAGCGAATATGAAGGAAGCCCAGGATAGATATAAATCTTATGCTGATGTGAGACGACGCAGCCTTGAGTTCGCCGTGGGCGACCAAGTGTTCCTGCGTGTTTCGCCTATGAAGGGTGTCTTTCGATTTGGCCAAAAGGGCAAGCTAAGCCCAAAGTTTGTGGGGCCGTATGAGATTACAGAGAGAGTTGGATCCGTGGCATACAGGTTAGCCTTACCTGTTGGGACATCAGAGTGTTGCAGAGATAGCCAATCACCTCGACAGAGTCAATCATCCTTAGTTAGACACAAAGAGTGAGCCACTTCAATGGAGTCCACGAAACTAAGGAGGCTTCACAGACTCTCCCGTGCTGTTGCGAATAATAAGGAGTCAAGTCGGGAATGCCTTAACGCCACAACGGTCATAAAGTCCTCCCTTAACACCCGAAGTTCGCGGCCCAAGTAAGAAGACCACTCAAAGACGTTGAACGTTGCTCACTAAGTTAGTTCCGGTATTTTCAGAACTAACTCCCTCAACCTACCGATTGTAATGCTAGTATAAATAGGTTATGTAATAGCTAGTTTCCGGTGTGCTTTCATTGAGGAATATTTCAGAGCTCAGGGAGAGAGAAAGAATTGCTTTGTAAGCCAGAGAGAGAGAGAAGATACGTACCAAGTTAGTTAGTACATTTAGATAGACTATGCCTAGGAAGATCCTAGCTCACGTCACTACGCTTACCATTGATCTGATCAGAAAGTGTATTGGGTGAGTGAGTGAAAAACCGCTAAGTAGATCCCTTCTACTTAGTGGACATTTGTAAGTTGTTTTATTTGACCAGGAAATGAAATAGCTTATTTGTGTATCTTGCTGAGTTCCACAGAGTCCTTCTTTCCTTTCCGCATCGTTTCGTTTCAATTACATCAAAGTCTTCCGCACCCTTAGTTTAATCAATTCGATTGAGTGCCTCTACATCACAGAGTGTTTCTCACTTACAAAGGCTGATTGAGTCAAACCAACTCTTAGACTCACACCTTTGGTTGGTTTGAGTTAGCCACCCTATCCTACACGTGGTATCAGAGCCTTGCTTAGGCTAACGATTAATCAACGAAGCAATGGCAGATCTTTTCGCCAATCAAAACAACAAAATGCACTTCGAGCACCCCAGACTCACCTCCACCAACTATGACCATTGGAAAAATGAGATCGAGCAACTCATTGAGTCTGTCAACTCTGAGCTTTGGGAGATAGTCACTGGAGGAGATCTTGCAGTCAATCCAGATCAATCCACATGGACTGCTGCAGATCGCAAAAGGTACGAGCTGAATCGACAAGCATCACGTGTAATATACACTTGCCTGTCCATCCCAGAACAAAGGAGAGTCAACCACTGTAAGTCCGTAAATGAGATATGGACACTCCTTCAAGATACCCACGAAGGAGTCATTGAACTCAAGAAATGCAAAGCTCAAGAACTTCGAATGGACTATGAAAATTTTCTGCAAAAACCCGGTGAGTCTCTGGAAGAAGTGCTTGATCGTTTCTATTTACTAACTACTACTATATGCAGGAAGTTAACATCTTACTGGATAGAGAGAGTGTCTTGCACAAGCTGCTGGACAGTCTCAGAGAAGAATGGGCAGAGACGGTAATCTCCACCAAAGCATGCAAGGATTTATCCAAATGGAGCTGTCAAGACCTAGGTTCCTATCTACAATCCGTAGATAAATGCAAGAAACGTCCAAAAGAAGTGTGGTAATACTTCTTCTCCTTCTTCTAGTAAGACTACTACTTTGAATGACCAAGCCTTGCAGGTTAATTCGACTCAGTTCACTCAAGAAGGAGCCTATGTCGCTGATACTCAAATCAGACAAGCTAAGGCTGAGCTGGTGGATATTATTGTTGAAGAAAGTGAGGCTGAGACTATGGAAGTCTTCCATAGTCAAGAACTTCCGGAAATTCATGCGTAACCAACCAAATCGATAGAGTCGGTCGTTCTCAAACACCTCCAAACAAGTCTTCAACTGTGTTACCTGTTTCAACTGCAATAAACCCGGTCACTTCAAGAAGGAATGCCTCGTACTCAAGAACAAGTATGGAAAATCTCAAGGGAGATCGCTGATGGCAGCTGTTGGTTGGGGTGATTCAGACTCCGATGATCCAGACACAGAGTCCAGTGGCTTGGTATGTCTCATGGCACACGATACGACAGAGTCTATGATCCCCGACAATGAGGTAACTCGTTCTCACCTTGAAACAGATCTTTACCGTATTACTCCTATGGGATTTATGACTTTAATTGATAAATTTTCTCCGAGAATAACTCCCTCAAAGCAAATCTCACCAGTAAAATAACCGAGCTATCTGAGGAACTCGAAATCTCAAAAGGTCTTATGTATGCCCTAAGAGATGAAGCTGAGGAACACAAAACCATCTCTTGCTCTCTCAGGTTAGATCTACAAGAATCAAGGCGTCATGTTGATTCCCTTCAAAAGGAACTTCATGACACCTTAGAGCGAACTCAATCTAGCCAGGGTGACCAGAAAGAGTCTCTCACCCTGATCGACTCTCTCAAACAAGACCTCACCATCTTTACTGATAAGTGATGTTCTCTTCAAAATGATCTAAATGCTTCTGAATCCAAAAACATATCCCTGAACACCACTATCAAAAACCTCACTCAAAAACTGAAAGAAAAGGAGCATGCTCTCTCTCTCAAGCCAGTCAAATTTATCAAACAAGTCACCTCCTCCGAACTACCTGAGTGGGCCAACTCCAAGATCAAAGAAATTAGCCAAGATCGAGATGATCTTCGCTCCAAAGTAGAACAACTCTCTCAAGAGATTGTGACTCTACAATCCGGAGTTCGATCCACTCAATCCAAGCCCAAGTGGCACAAGGGTAAGTTCGATATCCCAAAGAATATGTCCAAGTCCGACAACAAAGCCAAACGATATCAAGAAAAGGAGAAGTTTGACTCCTGGTGGAAAGGACAACAGAAATACGTCAATCTTCCTCCAACCAAAATTTGTGGCTACTGCGGGACTCTTAGACATAGAGACAGTGCATGTGATAAATTGAATAAAGATCTTTCATTTAACGTCAAACGTGTTAAGTTGATACTTGAAGCACGAGAAGAATTGAAAATATCTGGCTCAAAAAGGGAACCCAAGTACATCTGGGTTCCCAAATCTAACAAATGATCTGTTATTTTGTAGGTGAAGGCGAATGGAGACAGCTGGTACTTGGACAGTGGATGTTCTCGTCACATGACTGGAGATCCAAATCAATTCAATTCGCTTTCATCCTACCAAGGAGGTAAGGTTACTTTTGGAAACAATAACCAGGGTGAAGTCGTGGGAGTTGGCTCCGTAGGTAACCCCTCAAAGTTTAAAATTGATGGAGTCCATCTTGTCACTGGACTTCAACATAGTTTACTAAGTATTTCTCAAATTTGTGATAGATTCAATTTGGTACTTTTCTCCTCTTCGGATTGTAAGGTTTATGATGAACGTACAGGTTCCTTAAAAGCTGTGGGACGTAGAGAAGGAAATCTCTACAAAATGTGCTTAAACTCCATTAATCCAGATGATCAAGTCTGTCTCAACGTGCATTCCAAAAACTCATTGCTGTGGCACTCCAGACTTGGTCACGCAAATCACAAGCTGTTGAATAAACTCAAAAGCAAGGACTTGGTGATTGGTTTACCCGACACAAACTTTGACACAGACTCTGTCTGTGAAGCATGTGTAAAAGGTAAACACACTCGGTCTTCCTTCAAAAGTAAGTCGACTCTCTCTACTAGCTCTCCGTTAGAATTGCTCCACATGGATCTTGTCGGTCCCATGCGTACACAAAGCAGAAGTGGTAAGAGGTACATTCTGGTCATAGTCGATGACTATTCTAGGTGGACTTGGGTCATTTTTCTATCTACTAAGGATGAAAATTTTACGGAGTTCGTCAACCGCCATAAAATGCTTATCAACAAATTTTCATTCACTTTGAAAACCCTGAGAACGGACCAGGGTACTGAATTTTGCAACAAGTCGTTTGATGAGTTTTGCAGGAACAACGGAGTCGATCACCAAATCTCATCCGCACGCACTCCGGAACAAAACGGAGTGGTTGAACGAAAGAATAGAACTTTGGTAGAAATGGCACGCACCATGCTTATTGGCAGTCAACTCACTCCATCTTACTGGGCAGAAGCTGTTAACACAGCATGCTATGTGTTAAATCGTGCGCTGATTCATCCATTCCTTCACAAGACACCCTATGAACTACTCCGTCAACGTAAACCAAGTCTCATTCATCTCAGACGTTTCGGATGTAAGTGCTTTATCCACAATAATGGTAAGGACAACTTGGGTAAGTTCTCTCCTAAAAGTGATGAAGGTATTTTTCTCGGCTACTCCTCTAAAAGCAAAGCTTATTGTGTTATCAATCTGAGAACTCAATGTTTAGAAGAGAGTCCCCATGTCAAGTTCGATGAGTCCCACAATGTTGGCTCATCTTCTGATCAACTTGACTTTGCTCCTGACGATTTCCTCACTAATCCACACTTCATCACTGTACCCATAGGAAGACTCCCCGATTCCCAATCCATCACTCCTAATGATTCTCCGGAAAATAAAAACAATACATCAGACTCTACTGACTCTGACAATAACCCGGAGACACCCTTACCACAAAACTTGAACTTAGACTCTTCTGACAAAGACACACCCCCTCTTGCTTCACGTCGACAGTTCCAATAAAAATCAGCCCACCCCCCTGAAAACATCATCACAGACCCAAACTCCGGTGTTCAAACACGTCTCCAAGCTATGCAAAACCTCTATGCCTTTAGTGCTTTTCTCTCCAGCACTGAACCAAGAATTGTCAAAGAAGCACTCCTTGATAGTGATTGGGTCATTGCAATGCAGGAGGAACTAAATTCTCTCCAAAGACATGCTGTCTGGGAGTTAGTTCCTCGACCCACACAAAAAACAATTGGTACTCGTTGGGTCTTTCGTAATAAACTTGATGATGCAGGACAAGTTTTCAGGAATAAAGCTCGATTGGTCGTCCAGGGCTACAATCAAGAAGAAGGGATTGACTATGATGAAACCTTCGCACCCGTAGCTCGTCTTGAAGCAATTCGCATGTTAATTGCGTTTGCTGCATTCAAAGGTTTCACATTATATCAAATGGATGTCAAGACAGCCTTCCTCCATGTCTATATTGATAGAGAAGTCTACGTCGAGCAACCTCCAGGGTTCACAGACTCCGTCCATCCCGACTACGTCTACAAACTGTGTAAGGCCCTTTACGGACTGAAACAGGCTCCGCGCGCCTAGTATGAAAGACTGTCTACATATCTATTGCAAAATGGTTTCTCTCGAGGTAACGTAGATAAAACGCTTTTCATTCTTCACTCATCGCATGACTTACTTCTAGTACAGATTTATGTTGATGATATCATTTATGGCTCTACAAGTAACACCCTGTGACCATTTTGCTAACCTCATGAAGCAAGAGTTTTCCATGAATGAGTTAGGTGAGCTCAAGTTCTTCTTAGGATTACAAATTCAACAAGAAAAGGAAGGGATCAAGATCCATCAACAAAAGTACATCAAGGAACTCCTTGACAAGTACAACCTCAAAAATGCCAAAGTATGTCCACACCAAGCTGTACATCTGGCAAACTTCATCTTGACGATGACGGAGTCGGTGTCAATGCCACAAATATAGAGGAATGATAGGGTCCCTCTTGTACCTGACTGCCAGTCGTCCCGACATTCTTCACGCAGTCTGTCTTTGTGCTCGCTTCCAAGCAGCACCAAAGCAATCTCACCTCAAAGCAGTCAAGCGTATCTTCCGTTATCTTAAAGGTACAAGTACACTCTATCTATGGTATCCACGATCTCCTACTTTTACTTTATCTGGATATAGCGACTCTGATTGGGCTGGTTCTCTCCAAGATCGAAAGAGTACTTCAGGTAATGCGCAGTTCTTGGGTCTTTGCCTCGTTTCATGGTCCTCCAAAAAACAGAACTCCGTAGCACTCTCTACAGCGGAGGCAGAGTATGTCTCTGCTGCAGCCTGTTGCTCCTAACTCCTTTGGATGAAACAACAACTTCAAGACTATCATGTCACCCAAGAACAAATCCCAATTTTCTGTGACAATAAAAGCACCATCAAAATATCCGAAAACCCAGTCCAACACTCAAGAACCAAACATATTGAAATTCGTTTTTACTTCTTGAAAGACTGTGTCGAGAAAAAGCTCATCCACCTTGACTTTATGCCCATAGAAGATCAACTTGCAGATATCTTTACTAAACCCTTGTCTACAGCATGATTTGAAGCACTGCGATCAGCAATCGGGTTGACTCCGTCTACCTAGACGGTCGCATCTCCTTGCCCTTACCGCAATTGAAATACCCCAAACTTTGGTATGTTGTTTAAATATCAAACTATGGCATGTAAAGGCTAAAAAGTGCCTTAGAAACATCAGTGGACAATTTAAAATATAGTAAAGTGCAATAAAGCACTAGGACACAGTACGAGCAAAAACATGCTCTAAGCTATGGGTGAACTTGGTTAGGACCCAAAGAGCCTACCAAGACTTGATAATGTTTAATTATGACTTTATAAGGCTAATTAAGTCCTTAGGAAACTTTGGTAGACAATGAAACCAAACAAAACACAAATAAATACCTTAAGGTCAATATGGGCAAAAATGTGCTCTAAGCTTGGGATAAGTGTGTATAGGACCTAATGGTCATACCTATGCTTTAATTATATGTTAATGAACATATTAAATCAATTACCAAAGAAAACCAAGCTTGAAAACAAGTTAAAATACAAAATGTGCTTTAAGAAGTCTTAAAGCACGTTTTTGAAAAATTGTCTTGTAAATGAGTTTTGAATGGCTAAATGTCCATCATTACTCTTTAATTAACATGTGTACTATATAGTATCACATTTGGGTGGCCATATTAGTGGGAAATCAGAAATTTCACTTCTATGTGCCTTGTTATTGGTGAATAGTGATTTTTATAACTAGTTTGTAACATATAATGTTATAAGTGATTAAGTTGGTCAACAAAGACCAAAGCACCCTTCTAACTATTTGGGGCCGGTTTCCTTAGTGACTCACCATACCTACACAAACAAATGAGTTAACTAAATGATAAAGCAAAAGTTACTATACACTTTAGTACAAATATCTTCTAAAAGCAAAAGCAAACCTCATTCTCTCATTTGCCTTCTCATTTCACACGGTCCCATTCTCCTTCTCCCTCTCTTCTTCTTGTTCTCTCTCGGTAATGCTACTACTACCATGGAAGTTCCAACTTTGAACACATGTAAAATCTTGCTCACTTGTTCAAATCAAAAACAAACACCACCATTCTCTTAGTTAAGCCAAGCTCTACAATCTTGTCTCTTCAAAACTTCAAAACCTCCATTTCGGTGCCAAGAGAAACCTCCATGGGAAGAGCTTGAGCTCATCTTTTCATGCCTTGACATTCTCCTTTGCTTCAAGGTAAGGAAACTCAAAGAAAAATCAAGTTTCCTTCATGTTTTGTCATGTCCGAAAATCACTCTTAATGGAGTCATTATATTGCCTTGTTCTAGCTTCATTCCAAGCTTTCATGGACTAGGAGGAGTCCTCTCTTGATATATATTCAAGCTCTCTTTCCATTCCAAGGTAAAACAATCATGTTAATACCTTAAGATAATATATGTAACTAGGGTTTACAATGAGATAAAGCTTAAAGCTTATATACTCATTTTAATGTTGGTATATGTTTAGTTGTTGGCAAGGAACCAAATGCCCTACCGGTTCTACAAGGAAACAAGAAAGAAATTTGTGAGGGAAAGAGGTAAACAAGCTATCTTAATGTGGTTTAATGCCTTAGGAGGAATAAGCTTATAATGCTTGTTAAAAATACCTAAGGAGCCAATGGTGAATGAGCTAGTAAAATGCTCTCAAGGAGTTTATTAAAGGAATATGTATTGTTGGGTGTATTTGCAGGTCAAAGGCATTATTATGTGGGAAATTCAGTGTTTAAGGTTTATGCAATTTAAGGGCCTAAGAGCCATGCATTTAAGGGCCTAAGTGCCAAGCAATTTAAGTTATGCACTATATTGTGATGTAGTGCTTAATGTGTGAAGTTTGTGTATAAAATGTGTTTGATGGATTTTAGGTGTTCTTGGATGGATTAAGGTAAAAACCTAAGTGTTTGGATGTGGGTATATACTAGAGAAGCTATGGCCAAATTTGGGAAATGTGTAAGAAGTTTTAAGTGTGGTAAGTGAGTTTTGGTGAACTAGGAAGGATTAAAGGTGAATGAATGTTTACTTGAGAAGAAAACATGTATTAAGGTGTTTTAGAGTGATGCAAGGATTTAGGTGTTATCTTGGAAGTTCTAGGAATTCAATGTGTGTTTTGAGGATGTATTTAAGTCTTGGAGGAGTTTGTTTAAGGTTAGGTAATGTTGATGTTCAAGGAACAAGTGATGTTTAGGTATGATGTGAAGAGGAGATTTAGTTAGTAAGAAAAGAAGTTGAGGGATGATGATAAGGTGTAGAGGATACACCTTGGTATTTTGGTCATTATAGGTGAAATGCCACCTAGAAATCATAAGGAGAAAACATTGTAAGTGTTAGGAATTTTGTGGAGATATAAGTAAAGGTTTAAGGAATTAGGAAAAATAGTTTTGTGAGTGTTTAAGAATATCTTAAGGGTGTGTTTGAAGTGCCAAATGATGTTAGAACACATTAAGAGGCCTTAGGAGAAGTTTGGTGAAGATTTGACAAAGTTTGGGTAAGTTTAGGAGGCGACCGACCCAGGGGCCGACCCAGTTTGTGGGTCGGTCGAGCCTCTGTTATATGTTAGGAAATGTTCGGTAATGGTCCGACCCAAAAGGGTGGGTCGGACATGGGTCGGTCGGTCAGGTTTCAAAGGAAGGAAAATGTTCGCACATGGACCGACCCAGAATGGTGGGTCGGACGTGGGTCGGACGGGCATGTTTGTAAGGAAGTAAAAGGGGTCTGTAATGGACCGACCCAGCTGTGGGTCGGTCGGTGGGTCGGTCGGACCAAAAACATGGTTTAAGGTTATGAAATCATATGTGGTGATGGGGATTGGTAGGTAATGATGTTATAAGGATGTTAAGGACATGCTAGGTGAGTTTTAATGACAATAAAGTGGGCTAAAAGTTGTATTAAATGTGAGAGTAAAACAAGTTAAAAATGTTAAGTTATGTAACTAAGTTAACGGGGAAAAATTAAGCGTTGACATTAAATAATCAAGCAAACCCCGAGGTTAATGAAAACACATGTGATGTTAACAGTTGTTCGAGAATTTGCTCGAGGAACATAAGTGGACGTGGTAAAGTGGACTCCGGTGACAGGTATGGTTTTCTTGCAACCTGTGTCCTACCGGATTACACCGGCTTGTATGCCAATGTGTTTTTCTGTATGTTTGCCACGTTATGAGATAAATCATGAAACGAGTTTATAGTCGTTATTGTTATTATATGTTTACGTGCCGATACCGGTAACCTCGAATGCGCTTGAAGGGCTAGTTAACCTCTATTAGGTAAACGTAGGAGAACGGTATCCGGTAACAACGTTTCCGACTTAAGGAACGTTCTAACCACGGCTATGCGTGAGTTGGTTATGTGATGTTTGTGCGTGATGTTTGTATGTGAATGTATGACTCTCTCCTCCCTTGTGTGCTTAACTCGGTTATGATACCGTATGGTGTGTGGTTGTGGTAGGCTCCGTAATGGATCTCTAACTACTTATTTATAAGAGTCTATGGGCTAATGGGGGGTGAGGAGTCCGGATTGTTTCCGGCCACGCGTGTGATGGTGGGGGTCGTTATCATATCCAGTTCGGCTCCCTTGGTGTATGTTTAGGTGGTATTCCAATTTGGTTTCAACCTTCCCTTAGCTTATCCAAAGCTAGTTTACTGACTCACGTCGGGCCATAGGGGCATACTGTGTTGTTTGGTGTGCTTGGGATCACTATATCCGACACACCTCGGGTTTAAGTCAACCGTTCAAATAACAGGATGGTGATGAGGTAATTAACGAGCTTGGTATGAGTTTGGCAACAATCTCTGTGCTCATGGTATGGACTAACTATGGTGGAAGGATCTTAATGTTAACCGTTCTCGAGGTGATATGTATTGTTGTTGTGATATGCAAAATACCTTGCTATGCTTTGGCTTATATATATATTGGATGTTTTTAAATGAATGCAATGCGGTCATGTGTCCGTCGAGACAAGAAAGGGTTGTTATGTTTGTTATGTGTAGGATGAGTTATGTTGTAGGATATGGAATGTGTGGATCATGGAAATGAATCCCAGTTGGTGACAAGAGGCGTTTAAGGATAACCCGATTAATGGGTACACGTCGTTCGTTAAGGAAGTAGCTCCATTCTTGAGGAGAGCCACTCTAGGGTTTAGGGAATCATTGGATGTGTTGGTTATTGGTGGAGCCCATTGAGGCGAAATATTATGTGAGATATATTAATGGTTTGTATGCATGAATTAAATATAATCAACTGCATGCTAAGACGACAGTTAGTCGTGCGTGGCCCGGTAGCATGCGGGCTGCGGGATTACCATACCAGCAAAGGTGCTGAGCCCCTTGGGGCCACCCCTTTCTCTTCTTTTTCCTATTTCAGGTACGAAGTGCTGGAAGCCGTTCGAGAGTAGGACGGGTAGTCATTGTACATGGGTAAACTTTTAAGTGTATGTATACAGTAGGTGTAGTAAGACCGAAGTTGTTGTCGGCAACAGTTTATAAATACTCGGTACAGGGGGAGTGTATGTATATAATAAATGTTGAAGATGGTTTGAGTATTGTATTGTGTAGTTGCTCGGGAATCTAGTCCATCAGACCGATACAAATGTACATATATTAGCCTTGTTAGCCACGTGGGTGGTTAACGGCGTGTAACACCATTGGAATAAGTAATGTGATGAGTTGAGTTTCCGCTGCAGATTGTTATTATGTGTTGGTTGTTGGATGGGGTGTTACAAAAGTGGTATCAGAGCGAAGTATCGCTCTGATGACTGAATTACCGAGCTTAGGAAATATCGAGTTAGGATTTAAGTACTTTGGGTTAAGGGTTGAGTGATAGCGTGAGAGATACGCTAGTTAGGAACTACCAGTGACTACTGGAAACCTACAATATCCATCCCACCCTCCACAATCCCTGTTTGATAACTTGGGAAAGAACGCCAGAGAGATGGAAGTCCTCTCTTACTCGGGAATACCCGATCTGGCTGTTATTAAATACCTTTAGGGTACGGAGAACCTGTCACACGGTAGATCCCGAAAACTGGGAATCCCGGAGACGGTCTCCATCTGGACAATGTTAACCGCATTTAATAGTGAAGAATGAAGAATTTTGTGTATAGAAGAATGAAATTTCCAGCAACCTGGGTCGACATGCCGAGCAGTCGAGGATAACCAGCTTGCAACGCACCAACCGTGCAACAGGCAAGAAGTGGATTAATAAAACCCGAGACGAATGTCTATGGGACCACAGTTGATAAATAAAACACCAACGGTATACCAACCGTCAAGGAACTACAACGTAGTGCCCAAACAAGAGACAAGTCTCAGTAACCACGACAAGTGCGTGGAACGGGCTATAAAGAGGATACGATACTAAGAAAAGGGGTCTCCCAGAATGGGAAATACCCTAGTTAATGATTATTATGTGAATACAGTGAGAAGTCACCTAGACAAGTTATTATCAAGACAGTAAGATCAGTGAGGGCCAACAAGGCCACTGATGACAATATGGGTTGAAACAATACCACAACCGGTATGTGTTGAACTGATAGCCAGTTAGCATGGCGCACTTGCCGTAGCAAGTGCTGCTATAACAGGGCTGTACGGGAAATTTATAACCACTACGAAATACTTGGAAAAGTACAATAAAGTTAAATGTGAGCGTCATAACAGTGGAAGGGCCTGTTAGCCTAACCTCTGTAACTAGAAACACACCAGTCAGCGAGAAGCTAGACTTGGCTAAGGTAAGAAGATGTGGGGTGAAACCATGGAAATTTTTCTTTCAAACCTAATTTCACAAACCCTTTCCTTTTCAAACCAAATTTTCTTTCAAACCAACACTTCTTTCCGACCTTCTTTTAAACCAAACCAGTGAAACCAGGAGCAATTGACAAGGATACAACAGTGGATAAACCTTCCCTCGATTAAGTTCGGGAAGCAAGGAATGAATATTGTCACAGGACAAATAAGGGAGTTGACGACAGAATACTTCACCTAGGCGTGTGACGGACACTACAAGTGTACCAACTGTGTTGTGGGACGACCGCACTCCGATAGGAGCATGTGGGCCTGACAGACCTGCTTATAGGTTAGTTGGGTAAGTAGTAATGTATCAGTATGATACCCCATATATGTATACCAGTAGGGTCCGAAGCACGGGGAGTAGTCGACTCCGTCTACGGTCAGCAGTATAAATCAACAGGAGCTAGAAAATACAAGGAATGCTTGAAGTTAAGGAACCCAATTAAGTTAACAAGACTAAAGGAATTAGTGAATTCCTTTCAAGGAAATGTTTAAGAGTCAGGAGGTGCGAAGTGCACTAACTGCAATGTAAAGACAGCTTATACGACTTAAGGATCCCGAGGAGCAAACATGATAGCTGGAATGGTGACCCAGCCTAATGTGGACACATTACTGTGCAATGAATGGGATGAAACCCCCAGAATGAGTATATACACCATCAGGAGATATTGACCTTCACAGAAGAAGATAATAACCGGTTAAGAACGCAAACGGCGTGGCTAACTGAATATACCAGTAGCAACACCCAGGAGCAATCCTCGAAGGGTGTGCGCATCAACAATTGTTGAACGAAATACATGACAGAAACACAAGGGTTGAAATTAACACCCAGTTAGACATAAGTGATCAGGAGACGGACTGACAAACCTAAGGGGCATCCCATGAAAGGAAACGGAATACAACGACCTTGTCATGGAGCCCACTACACCATCTAAACATGTAATAGGATACAGAGGAGTACATGTGTGTGGACAGCCTACAATGAGCCCAGCTCAAGGCAAATAAGGCTTATAAGCCATAAACAAGATATGTCATATAGATTCGATGATGGTAGAAGTTTATGTGGTATAAGTGAATAGAGTGGTAAGCGAACCACTGCATTAAGAGTGGGGATACCTCTCGATATTGTGAGACCGCAGAAGCGGTAGTAATGTGAATCAAGTTCAAGAGATATGTGGAGGATGGACCATCACCATAGGTGATTTGAATAAAATAACACAAAAAAAAAAGTGCTCGTACCTGTTGTGTAGACAGGAAGTGTGATAAGTTGATAGCAATCACCATGGGTGTGTGAAGCTAAATGGGTAGCGAACAACGCACAAGAAACATAAAGGTTCAAAGAAAATATAGTAGTATATTCGAAAAACCAGCCGAATAAGTGGCCAGATAAACCCAGCATATTGGCAGAAGCTAATATAATAGCAGATGCAGTATAAGTTGATGTTATATAATGAGTAAGGACACGGCGCGCAATAAGCGACCGTTGTATGAGGATGGTTAGATGATAAAATGGTGAGTAAGCAGAGTTGTGAGTTAAACCCAGGGAGGTACAACATTAAGCGATAGCAAACGAACCGAGCAGTAAGCCGGTGGCAAGTGTTAAATGATAAGGATTTCAGTGAAAATTCCTATCGCAATCGCATAAGGGATTTACTGTCAAGAGTTTACGCCTCTGCACTCTGTATGACTGAGTGTTTTGGTATTGCACTTGCGCAGTAATGATCGAGTGGGATAGCTAGGAATTGGAAACATGTTGATGGTGGAAGAATAATGTTATAATGGCCGGTGCATAGGAAATGCAAGACCGCACCAATAAGGGATACTTGTACGAAACCAAAGGTGGAGGTACGGTTAAGAATGAGTGATAACAGTAGCACTAACTGCCAAATATCGGTATGGAATATACCCCAAATATTGTAAATAGCTGAGAGAGCACTACACACTAGGTAGTAGCTCAATCTCAACCGACAGTAAGTCGGTAGAAGCAAGTCAATCATTGCGAATTACATAGTAGTTTACGCTGTAAACTACTGGAGAAGTGGATGGAAAATCGTGAAACTCACCGAATTCGCTCAGGGTAAAAGATACCATGCGTCGGTTGAGAACCCATTGTTCCCAAGATAAGGGCAATACATTGGAGATGTACAATACAGTAACAGTAACGAATGGAGCAAACTAGCTCTATAATTATCAGGGTTGCGCAACAGAGGCCAGTGAGCCCATGCGTCAGGTACCGGGTATACATTGTGAATATGAATGGATGGCTAGTTATCAGTTCCTAGAAGCCTCACAGGCCAGGACCGAAACCGGTTATGAATTACAACTCCAATGCGAATTCTTGGTTTAGGGACTAAACCGCCAATATGGTTAAGATCCTCTAATCAGAATCCATTGTGTAATAGACCGCGTGGAAGTTAAAACACTTCACGACGGAAGAACATTTTAAGCTAATGCTCAGTGATTGATTACGTGGGCGTAATCCCTTTTAAGGGGGGTAGAGCGCAAAACCACTTAGTGTGTTTTATCGTACAAGCGTACGTGAACGAGGTTGTGCATAGCACAAAATGATTTGTTATGATGGTTGGCGCGTGTGTTACATAAACATACGCATTTATTTGTGGTTAAATTGTGGTAATTACGCACAAAAGATGCGAATACCATTGTGTGAAGTGTGTCATTTTGTTAACAGTGGTGTGGGAGAGTACAAGTGGAAGGGAGTAAAGAAACTCCCGGGGATCTAAAACCCCGATGGTGCATAAATGTAAGCCATGTACTGTATTTTGATAAAAAATATATGTATATATATACAGTGTTGTGATTTATGAAGGGTTATGAGACCGACATAGAACCTAGTGAGAATTGAATTCCCTAGGTAACTCGAATTAAGTTGGATTTGGGTGATGATTGATAGACGGAGTTCTATTCCTTGGAGATGTTATGATTATGACTAGAAGGATTCAAAGATAGAAAATGCGATATGCTTGAATTAATTGTTGGTTGAAAATGAAGTGGGAGGTGAAACTTGATTATCATGAGATCAAGGGAAGCCGAACACAAATTGGGGTGGAAAGATAGTTCAACACTGATGCTGATCACATCAGGGTTGGGTGACTCTTGAAGCTCCCTGTAAGTGGTCACAAACAACCATGTTAAGAAAATACAAGGAGCATAAATCGGACTTGGAGTTGTGTGGTGTTTTCAAAAGGATTTTCAATTGGTATTTTCAAACAATCGATTAATATTTTGAAAAAGATCTTCTTATACTTAACCTCACAAGGAAATTTTAAATTTAAGTGGTTGTTTTAATTTCCCAAAGGCACGGGGACGGAAGGCGTCCATCGCGACCGGGTTCTGCGGGATCATAGTGAATATCAAGGATATTTTTGATTGCTATACATGCTCTGACATGTTGTGTGGTATGTGTAATGAATGTTGTTTTGACTTGGATTTCCTAAAGTGTATACTATCAAGGCCTATGAGTCTAAATGTGTGGTATTACATAGACCTATGTGTCTAAAGACTGTTATGTTATGGGGACCTATGTGTCCAAATGATGTGGATATGTTGCCCGGACCATTAAGTCCGAGGTTGGATGTAAAAGGATGGTTGGTAATGGAAGTTTTATGGCTATAAGTAATTCCCGTATTCTAATCCAATGATGCGAGGAAATGTGAACTTCGAGGACGAAGTTCTTTTAAGGGGGGTAGATTGAAATACCCCAAACTTTGGTATGTTGTTTAAATATCAAACTATGGCATGTAAAGGCTAAAAAGTGCCTTAGAAACATCAGTGGACAATTTAAAATATAGTAAAGTGCAATAAAGCACTAGGACACAGTACGAGCAAAAACATGCTCTAAGCTATGGGTGAACTTGGTTAGGACCCAAAGAGCCTACCAAGACTTGATAATGTTTAATTATGACTTTATAAGGCTAATTAAGTCCTTAGGAAACTTTGGTAGACAATGAAACCAAACAAAACACAAATAAATACCTTAAGGTCAATATGGGCAAAAATGTGCTCTAAGCTTGGGATAAGTGTGTATAGGACCTAATGGTCATACCTATGCTTTAATTATATGTTAATGAACATATTAAATCAATTACCAAAGAAAACCAAGCTTGAAAACAAGTTAAAATACAAAATGTGCTTTAAGAAGTCTTAAAGCACGTTTTTGAAAAATTGTCTTGTAAATGAGTTTTGAATGGCTAAATGTCCATCATTACTCTTTAATTAACATGTGTACTATATAGTATCACATTTGGGTGGCCATATTAGTGGGAAATCAGAAATTTCACTTCTATGTCTTGTTATTGGTGAATAGTGATTTTATAACTAGTTTGTAACATATAATGTTATAAGTGATTAAGTTGGTCAACAAAGACCAAAGCACCCTTCTAACTATTTGGGGCCGGTTTCCTTAGTGACTCACCATACCTACACAAACAAATGAGTTAACTAAATGATAAAGCAAAAGTTACTATACACTTTAGTACAAATATCTTCTAAAAGCAAAAGCAAACCTCATTCTCTCATTTGCCTTCTCATTTCACACGGTCCCATTCTCCTTCTCCCTCTCTTCTTCTTGTTCTCTCTCGGTAATGCTACTACTACCATGGAAGTTCCAACTTTGAACACATGTAAAATCTTGCTCACTTGTTCAAATCAAAAACAAACACCACCATTCTCTTAGTTAAGCCAAGCTCTACAATCTTGTCTCTTCAAAACTTCAAAACCTCCATTTCGGTGCCAAGAGAAACCTCCATGGGAAGAGCTTGAGCTCATCTTTTCATGCCTTGACATTCTCCTTTGCTTCAAGGTAAGGAAACTCAAAGAAAAATCAAGTTTCCTTCATGTTTTGTCATGTCCGAAAATCACTCTTAATGGAGTCATTATATTGCCTTGTTCTAGCTTCATTCCAAGCTTTCATGGACTAGGAGGAGTCCTCTTGATATATTCAAGCTCTCTTTCCATTCCAAGGTAAAACAATCATGTTAATACCTTAAGATAATATATGTAACTAGGGTTTACAATGAGATAAAGCTTAAAGCTTATATACTCATTTTAATGTTGGTATATTGTTTAGTTGTTGGCAAGGAACCAAATGCCCTACCGGTTCTACAAGGAAACAAGAAAGAAATTTGTGAGGGAAAGAGGTAAACAAGCTATCTTAATGTGGTTTAATGCCTTAGGAGGAATAAGCTTATAATGCTTGTTAAAAATACCTAAGGAGCCAATGGTGAATGAGCTAGTAAAATGCTCTCAAGGAGTTTATTAAAGGAATATGTATTGTTGGGTGTATTTGCAGGTCAAAGGCATTATTATGTGGGAAATTCAGTGTTTAAGGTTTATGCAATTTAAGGGCCTAAGAGCCATGCATTTAAGGGCCTAAGTGCCAAGCAATTTAAGTTATGCACTATATTGTGATGTAGTGCTTAATGTGTGAAGTTTGTGTATAAAATGTGTTTGATGGATTTTAGGTGTTCTTGGATGGATTAAGGTAAAAACCTAAGTGTTTGGATGTGGGTATAACTAGAGAAGCTATGGCCAAATTTGGGAAATGGAAGAAGTAAGAAGTTTTAAGTGTGGTAAGTGAGTTTTGGTGAACTAGGAAGGATTAAAGGTGAATGAATGTTTACTTGAGAAGAAAACATGTATAAGGTGTTTAGAGTGATGCAAGGATTTAGGTGTTATCTTGGAAGTTCTAGGAATTCAATGGTGTTTTGAGGATGTATTTAAGTCTTGGAGGAGTTTGTTTAAGGTTAGGTAATGTTGATGTTCAAGGAACAAGTGATGTTTAGGTATGATGTGAAGAGGAGATTTAGTTAGTAAGAAAAGAAGTTGAGGGATGATGATAAGGTGTAGAGGATACACCTTGGTATTTTGGTCATTATAGGTGAAATGCCACCTAGCAAATCATAAGGAGAAAACATGTAAGTGTTAGGAATTTTTGGAGATATAAGTAAAGGTTTAAGGTTTAAGGAATTAAGGAAAAATAGTTTTGTGAGTGTTTAAGATATCTTAAGGGTGTGTTTGAAGTGCCAAATGATGTTAGAACACATTAAGAGGCCTTAGGAGAAGTTTGGTGAAGATTTGACAAAGTTTGGGTAAGTTTAGGAGGCGACCGACCCAGGGGCCGACCCAGTTTGTGGGTCGGTCGAGCCTCTGTTATATGTTAGGAAATGTTCGGTAATGGTCCGACCCAAAAGGGTGGGTCGGACATGGGTCGGTCGGTCAGGTTTCAAAGGAAGGAAAATGTTCGCACATGGACCGACCCAGAATGGTGGGTCGGACGTGGGTCGGACGGGCATGTTTGTAAGGAAGTAAAAGGGGTCTGTAATGGACCGACCCAGCTGTGGGTCGGTCGGTGGGTCGGTCGGACCAAAAACATGGTTTAAGGTTATGAAATCATATGTGGTGATGGGGATTGGTAGGTAATGATGTTATAAGGATGTTAAGGACATGCTAGGTGAGTTTTAATGACAATAAAGTGGGCTAAAAGTTGTATTAAAATGTGAGAGTAAAACAAGTTAAAAATGTTAAGTTATGTAACTAAGTTAACGGGGAAAAATTAAGCGTTGACATTAAATAATCAAGCAAACCCCGAGGTTAATGAAAACACATGTGATGTTAACAGTTGTTCGAGAATTTGCTCGAGGAACATAAGTGGACGTGGTAAAGTGGACTCCGGTGACAGGTATGGTTTTCTTGCAACCTGTGTCCTACCGGATTACACCGGCTTGTATGCCAATGTGTTTTTCTGTATGTTTGCCACGTTATGAGATAAATCATGAAACGAGTTTTAGTCGTTATTGTTATTATATGTTTACGTGCCGATACCGGTAACCTCGAATGCGCTTGAAGGGCTAGTTAACCTCTATTAGGTAAACGTAGGAGAACGGTATCCGGTAACAACGTTTCCGACTTAAGGAACGTTCTAACCACGGCTATGCGTGAGTTGGTTATGTGATGTTTGTGCGTGATGTTTGTATGTGAATGTATGACTCTCTCCTCCCTTGTGTGCTTAACTCGGTTATGATACCGTATGGTGTGTGGTTGTGGTAGGCTCCGTAATGGATCTCTAACTACTTATTTATAAGAGTCTATGGGCTAATGGGGGGTGAGGAGTCCGGATTGTTTCCGGCCACGCGTGTGATGGTGGGGGTCGTTATCATATCCAGTTCGGCTCCCTTGGTGTATGTTTAGGTGGTATTCCAATTTGGTTTCAACCTTCCCTTAGCTTATCCAAAGCTAGTTTACTGACTCACGTCGGGCCATAGGGGCATTGTGTTGTGTTGGTGTGCTTGGGATCACTATATCCGACACACCTCGGGTTTAAGTCAACCGTTCAAATAACAGGATGGTGATGAGGTAATTAACGAGCTTGGTATGAGTTTGGCAACAATCTCTGTGCTCATGGTATGGACTAACTATGGTGGAAGGATCTTAATGTTAACCGTTCTCGAGGTGATATGTATTGTTGTTGTGATATGCAAAATACCTTGCTATGCTTTGGCTTATATATATTGGATGTTTTTAAATGAATGCAATGCGGTCATGTGTCCGTCGAGACAAGAAAGGGTTGTTATGTTTGTTATGTGTAGGATGAGTTATGTTGTAGGATATGGAATGTGGATCATGGAAATGAATCCCAGTTGGTGACAAGAGGCGTTTAAGGATAACCCGATTAATGGGTACACGTCGTTCGTTAAGGAAGTAGCTCCATTCTTGAGGAGAGCCACTCTAGGGTTTAGGGAATCATTGGATGTGTTGGTTATTGGTGGAGCCCATTGAGGCGAAATATTATGTGAGTATATTAATGGTTTGTATGCATGAATTAAATATAATCAACTGCATGCTAAGACGACAGTTAGTCGTGCGTGGCCCGGTAGCATGCGGGCTGCGGGATTACCATACCAGCAAAGGTGCTGAGCCCCTTGGGGCCACCCCTTTCTCTTCTTTTTCCTATTTCAGGTACGAAGTGCTGGAAGCCGTTCGAGAGTAGGACGGGTAGTCATTGTACATGGGTAAACTTTTAAGTGTATGTATACAGTAGGTGTAGTAAGACCGAAGTTGTTGTCAGCAACAGTTTATAAATACTCGGTACAGGGGGAGTGTATGTATATAATAAATGTTGAAGATGGTTTGAGTATTGTATTGTGTAGTTGCTCGGGAATCTAGTCCATCAGACCGATACAAATGTACATATATTAGCCTTGTTAGCCACGTGGGTGGTTAACGGCGTGTAACACCATTGGAATAAGTAATGTGATGAGTTGAGTTTCCGCTGCAGATTGTTATTATGTGTTGGTTGTTGGATGGGGTGTTACAGCAATCTTCAGCAGGTACTCCTTCATGTCTCATCGAGTCTGTCTTTGTTTGCACTTGAATCTGTGAAATGTGTTTTACTGCTTAGAACATATATAATTCTGGCGCTACACACCCACGTCATCTATCCAAACCAACCCCGCCTCAATCCTCGCCGTTAATCTCGCTAACCCTTGCCGTTCCCTCATTTTTCTCACCTGACACACGCCATCTCTACAACTTCCGCAGACTTTCGAGGTTTTATATCCATCACCCGTCTACTCCATCTCTCTCACTTCCATCCCCTTTACACCCAAGTATACTACAATCTCCAAATGGCAGGCATTAATCTCAACGGTATCAATATCCCGGCCGATATCTTCCAAGATCCTATCCACCTTCAGGCGTACCTCCAATCAATGGCCACACCAAACCCATCTCCACTCACCACCACCACCACAACTCACTCTCCCACTAAAACCACTGCTACCTCATCCTCCACACACTCCGCCACACCACCACCAACCACCCGCGATACATCCCCCCATCAAACACCACCCTCTGCCGCAAAAACCGACATTCTTGAAACGGATGTTGAGGACATCACCCCGCTACAAACCCTGCCACCATCCCCACCACCACAAGATCAAAACCCTCATGCCGACACCCAAACTACTGATCAACCGCAAGCCCTACCCAATAAATCTCCAACACCAACCCCACCTGCATCTCTCACAAAATCCACAACACCTCTCAAATCACCTAAACCTTGATAAAATCGAGACTGAAACTCAACGTGGAATGATTCGATTAAACTTCACGAGGAGAACAATGTACAGAGAAACCCTAGAATCCTAACACTTCTCTTAATCAGTCTACCGTACTCTCAAGCCTCCCGAGACTAATATACCCAGCCTATTGACATGCGGAACAACGGTCAAAAGCAACCCTAATAAAACGACTGCGTTGCGATACACATAACTAAAACACAACACAACAGAGGGGACTAACTATATGATATACAGCAGCAGGACCAATATTAAATAAAACTATCCTATCAGCCCCCCGCAAACCTTAGAAGGGAGACACTTCTAAGGTTTGGAAAAAACAGAACATTACAAAGATGGACTGCACTGCTCAGCCGTCTGTTTTCAAACCCAACTTCTTGACCTGGACTGGATAGGCCTTCCCTGGTAAGGCCTTAGTTAAAACATCGGCCAACTGTTCTTTTGAGCCTACAAACTCCACCCTGATCATGCCTTCTTGCAATTTCTGCCTAACAAAGTGTATGTCGAGTTCTATATGCTTGGTCCTCTCATGGAGGACCGGGTTGCGTGCAATATAAATTGCAGCCTGACTATCAGACTTCACCGGAACAGGAAGGATATTCTTCACTCCCAGCTCATGCAACACCCTTGTGACCCAACTAAGCTCTGCTGTCACACTCCTCATTGCCCGATATTTTGCTTCTGCAGATGACAGTGCGACAGTAGTCTGTTTCTTGCATTTCCATGAGAGAGGACATCCTCCAATCTGTATGAAGAACCCACTGATAGACCTCCTTGTATTAGGGCATCCTGCCCAATCAGAATCACAAAAAGCGGTCAGGGTGTAATCATCTCTTGAATTAAATAACAGTCCATAACCTAAAGTACCCCTAATATAATTCAAGGTATGTAAAGCAGCTGTAAAATGCACATCAGTGGGACTACCAAGGAATTGACTCAAAACCTGGATTGCAAAACAAAGATCAGGTCTACTATGTGACAGATAGCTTATTTTTCCTACAAGCCTGCGGTAAACAAAAGGGTCTTTTAAAGGTTTTCCCTCATTACTCATAAGTCTGAGATTTGTATTAAGAGGACTGACAGAAATTTTATCATTAGGCGTTCCAAACTCCTTTAACAAATCTTCACAATACTTTTTCTGTATAAGAACAACTCCCTCTGTTGTATGAATAAACTGCATCCCCAGAAAATAGTTTAAGATGCCCAGGTCCTTAATCCCGAATTTTTGATTCAGAGTCTTTTTCACAGATTCTATCAGCATATTATCATTTCCTGTTATCAGAATATCATCCACATATACCGCTAGATAACATACTTTGTTATCCTCTTCTCTAATAAACAAGGAGTAATCATTAAGGGACTGGACAAAATGTAAAGATTTAAGCAGAATACTTAATTTGTGATGCCATTGCCTTGAGGCCTGTTTCAGGCCGTATAAGGATTTGTTCAGTTTGCATAATTTCCCAGACCTTTCTTCTTTATGACCCAAGGGAACCTCCATGTACACATCTTCTTCTAAGTCCCCATGTAGAAAAGCATTATTTATATCTAGTTGGCTAACTGCCCAATTCCTCTTGGTGGCCACTATAACTAATGCCTTAATGGTAGTAAATTTTACCACCGGGGAGAAGGTTTCCATGTAATCTATCCCATACCTTTGGGTGTACCCTTTTGCTACCAACCTAGCTTTAAATCTTTCTATGCTACCATCTGCCTTGTGTTTAATCTTGTAGACCCACTTACATTTTACTGGTTTAATACCATTTGGAGGTTTAACTAGATCCCATGTGTTGTTTCTTTCTAATGCCAAGAATTCCTCTTCCATGGCCTTCCTCCACCTTTTATCATTAACAGCCTCTTCATAACAGCTAGGCTCAGTTTCATTTAGCAAATCAGTGTGCAAACATGAATGATAGTTTTGATCCAATGAAAATATTCCCACGGTATGCATCAGATAATCACTCCTAATTATACTATCTCTATCATCCATGGCAAAAGCATCATAGTTGGTTTCACCATCACAGAGTTTAATGCTACAAGCAGCTGATATTCTGTCATGCAATATTTCTGAGAAAAGATCAGCAGAGGGTAACTTATCTTTTTTCATGGCGGTCAATCCAACTTCATAATCTTCTAGGTATTTAGGAGGATGTCTGGTTCTTTCTGATCTTCTTATAATGACTTCTTCTTCTGCTGCATCCTCTGTTGGAGATTCTTCAACATTGTTTTCCTCTGCTGGAGCCCCACTTGTGTAGTTATGGGGATCCTCTTCATCCCTTTCTTCATAGGTGTTGTCCTGTCTTTTCTGTCTTATTCTCACATCATTTGCATTAGTATTATCAGAGATAAAACAATCATCCTCAAACAGAAAGGGACCTTTTGGATAATCATCTAAGTTAGTTCCTTTAATATTTGCTTGTACAGATCTGAATGGGTAAATCTTTTCATGAAACATAACATCTCTATTAAATATGACTTTGTCATTATCAAGATCATAGAGCTTATAGGCTTTCTTACTTTGAGCATATCCTAAAAGAACACATTTTACAGATCTGGATGAAAACTTATCATGTTGGTTCTTATTGACATTTGCAAAACAGAGGCATCCAAAACATCTAAGGATGGTGTAATCTGGTTTTTCTCCATAAATGATTTCATAAGGTGTCTTATTATCTATGCTAATGAGAGGCATTCTATTAATCAGAAAAGTGGCAGTGAGGATGCTCTCCCCCCAAAATTTCTTAGGGAGGAGGGAATGAAACATCAATGCACGTGCTGTTTCCAGAATGTGACGATGTTTTCATTCTGCCACACCATTTTGCTGTGGTGTGTAAGAACAAGTTGTTTGGTGTTTAATCCCTTTTAGCTTAAAATATTCAGTGCCAGCCTTTGAGCTCCCTAATTCAAAAGCATTGTCGGTTCTAACACACTTAACACTTTTCTTAAACTGATTCTCAATCATGGAGATAAAACTCATAATCAGACCAAAACACTCAGATTTGAATTTACATAAATGTGTCCATGTAGCACGACTTTTGTCATCCACAATAGTGAGAAAATAACAGTAATCATCATAAGTGTTTTCCTTATAGGGACCCCACAAATCAATATGTATCAACTCAAAAATGTCTTTTGCCTTTATGGAACTAGATTGAAAGGGTAATCTGTGGCTTTTAGCCCTACTACATGGTTCACATACAAAAGGTCTTTGTTTCTTTATTTCTTCAATCAGACCTAATCTTGAGATTTTCTCCCTAGGGGCATGTCCTAGTCTAAGATGCCAAAGACTTAAAGAATCTTTACAATCGGATTTTGTCTCCACAGAACCAACCAATGAACTAATGCATTCCTTTTCTTTCTTATCACAGAATCTATCAAAAATGTACAGTCCTCTAAGCTTCTGACCAATCTTCAGCTCTTCACCTTGCTCACAGGCCTGATAGAAACATCCAGTGGAATCAAAACAAACTTTCCCATTCATTTCTTCAGAAAGTTTACTAACAGAGATTAAACCAAATTTGAAACTTGGGACAAAAAGAACATTTCTCAAAGTTATTATACTGTTTAATTTAACTTTTCCTATCAGATGAACCAATTGAGGATGCCCATCTGGCATCCCAACCGTGTGGGGTCTTTCAAGCAAATTAACATCATAGAAATTAGCTAAATTGCCACACATGTGGTCTGAAGCACCAGTGTCAATCACCCAATCTGCTAATTCAACATTATGTTCACAGGAGGCATTAAAAATGTTATAAATACTCCCAGTTAAATTAGAATTATATCGAGAAGAAGCCATACCAATAAAGCTGCAGTTGGATTCTGGATTTTGCTGCTCTTTATTCACAATCTGGGATTTGCTGATATAACTCAGCAATTGATTCACCTGATCTGTGGTTAGGACTTTGTTGAATGGGTCTTTGCAGGAATCCCCCTTCTGTTCACTAACCCCATTCGCCTGATGCAGTTTCTCTTTTCCCACACGCCACCCTGGAGGGTACCCAATCTTTTGGTAGCACCTCTCTTCTGAGTGACCTACCTTGTGACAGTAGGTACATTGAAGGTAATTGCGCTTTCCTCCGTTTCCTTGCCCACGCCCAAAACTTCTCTTGGTTTGGCTAACAGAGAATGCGACCGGCGCCTCTGTTTCAATTGGGGCAATGGTGGTGAGAGCCTTCTGTCTCTCCTGTTGAATGAGGATGGAGAAAGCTTGTTCCATCGAAGGGAGCGGTGTGATCATCAAGATGCTTTCTCGGGCTCCGGCATATTTCTCGTTTAACCCCATCAAGAACTTTATCAGCCTCTGAGTCTTGATGTAATCCTTGAACGCATTGTCCGTCGCACAGGCACATGTGGGTAAGGTAGTAGTTGCATCCAATTCGTCCCAAATTCCTCTGAGCCTTGCAAAATAATCTCCTATACTTTCCCCGGCTTGCGTTGTGCTCCCAAGTCTCCTTTCCAACTCGAACATCCTTGTAGCATCAACTTGATCGTATCTGGTGCAGAGGTCTTTCCAGATTTCAGCCGCCGATGATCTGAAGAGGACGGTATCGGCGATACGTTTCTCAAGGCTCATGAGAATCCAAGCCCTTACCATACTGTCGCATCTCTTCCAAGCTTCAAGATCGTCGTCTGAGTTCGTCGGTTTTGCCACAGTGCCTAGAACAAAACCGAGTTTGTTCTTTGCCCCTAGCGCAATTTCAACTTGTTGTTTCCAACAAGTAAAGCCCGGACCTCCATCATATTTGCTTGCCAGCGACAGCCCAGGTTGGTCGGAATTCGAAAGGTAGAGAGGATCCTTGAGGTTGGCGTGCCCGTTGTTGCCATTTCCAAGCTCAAAATCGGAGACGCCTCCTTTCTCCTTTTCCTTCTCCTTTCCCTTAAGTGCGTCTGCTTCTGGTGTTCCACTCATGATTTCTTAGAGTGTGGAAAACAAGAATGATAAAACGGAAAGAAGTAGAGATTCGTGGGCTAGTCAGAAACAGGAACCGACGGATTTGAAAGTTAGAACCTCGTGGGGGAACAAGAACAAGGAAGGCGAAACGGAAAACTGGAAAAACAAAATAGCTTGACAATCGTAAAGGAGTAAATCGACGGGGAAATTGAATCAATCATAGGAAACTCGCAGAAACAAGATCCCAAGATCCTTCCGCTCTGATACCATGATAAAATCGAGACTGAAACTCAACGTGGAATGATTCGATTAAACTTCATGAGGAGAACAATGTACAGAGAAACCCTAGAATCCTAACACTTCTCTTAATCAGTCTACCGTACTCTCAAGCCTCCCGAGACTAATATACCCAGCCTATTGACATGCGGAACAACGGTCAAAAGCAACCCTAATAAAACGACTGCGTTGCGATACACATAACTAAAACACAACACAACAGAGGGGACTAACTATATGATATACAGCAGCAGGACCAATATTAAATAAAACTATCCTATCAAACCTAAACCCCACAAGCGAAAAGCTCAAACTTCCACTCGACCCACAGCCAAAAGAGTTCTCTGTTCTTCTGTCAAGGCCCAACCAGTCTCCTCTGATTCCGGTGAATCTTCACCAGTACAAGAACTGCCCACCGTCAGTCACGATACATCTACTGGGGCCACCTCAACCAGGAACTAGAAACCTCCCAAGCCGCACCGGAGATGTGCGAAGATAGACCCCTTCAACCAGCGCTACATGCTCGGTGACCCCGCTTCAGAACGAAATATCGTCAGGGGTAAGTTCCTCGATTTCTCATGGGCTCTATCTTCAAACCTGGGGGAGTTAGTAACCATGCTAGAGGTTCAAGGGTGGAAACACCTCTTCTGTGAGATAACGGAGTGGTATCCCCAAGAGTCTGTCGATTTCTTTCAAAATCTTGTTATCAGAAACGGTGTCGCACAATCTTTTGTTAATTCCACCCCCATCTTCTTTAATCTTGAAAAATTGTCCCAAATCCTTGGAGTCCCTGCTACTGGCTTGTCCTTCTATGAGAAAGGAGTCCTTTCTGAAATCCCCGGGGTCCCACAAAATAAAATCTACCTCTTTTTCTCCTCAAAGAAAAAAGTTGGCTCCCCAATACCCCGTGGCGATCTCTCCATTCTACACCAACTCCTGCACATACTTGTCATCAAAAACATTGTCCCCCGAAAAGAAGGAAATCTCATGGTCAACTGCTTGGACCTCACCACAATGTACTGCATAATCAACCGTCATTCCATTAATCTGGCCCACATTATTCTCCATCACTTAGCCCAGTCTGTCGACACCCCGAAATACTCCCTAGGGTATGTGTTCTGGCTGCCTTGGATTCTCAAATTCTTTCAGGTAACCCTGGCGACATCGACGCCAGAGTCCATCGAAGAGGCAGACACCATCAACCTCCGCTATCTGAATCGGCTGACATCTATCGACAAATCCAGGCTGCTGCCCCCACCATCAACTCCAACGATGGCGGGAACTTCCACTTCTCAAGAGGCAGTCCCTCAAGCTTCTCTCCTACCCCTCCTGGAGAAAGTGGAGCGATTCCTCGCACAGGCAGCAGAGTTGATTCAGGGCCAAACGTGGATGATGGACAGACTCGCTGGGATAGAGACAACTGTGGCGGCCTTGCAAGAACAACTCCTTGATATCCAAGCCTCCTTGAGCCCAACCCCTTAGCCATGACGTGTGTATGTGTGTAGTGTTAGGACTTAGGCTATTTTAAAGTTCTAAACACTTTTTGTTGGTTTGTGTGTCAATCTTTTTGACTAACTCTTTGTGACTATGGGCTTCCCTCTGATGACAGCAAAAGGGGGAAGCGGTGAATCTCGTCTAGTGTACGGGTGACTCTCTTGTTGCTTTAAACTGCTTTCGGATTTCTGCTGCTAGACCGTGTGGTCTAGTACTATAACTGCTTTATCTAATATGCCTTATTTTGTCTGTTACACTGCCTATTCATTATTCGCTTGGCTGGAGTCCCTCTACGATTAAGGGGGAACCTAAATGGAGTCTTTGAACTCAATTACTACTGCTGCTATTAAGGGGGAACTTTGACAGGGTCGGTTCCCCTAGTTCTTTGTGTTTCTGTTTCAGGATTGACTCCATCGGGATTCACGGAGGTTTGCTATCATCAGCAACAAGGGGGAAACTGTTGGGACATCAGAGTGTTGCAGAGATAGCCAATCACCTCGACAGAGTCAATCATCCTTAGTCAGACACAAAGAGTGAGCCACTTTAATGGAGTCCACGAAACTAAGGAGGCTTCACAGACTCTCTCGTGTTGTTGCGAATAATAAGGAGTCAACTTGGGAATGCCTTAACGCCACAACGGTCATAAAGTCCTCCCTTAACACCCGAAGTTCGCGGCCCAAGTAAGAAGACCACTCAAAGACGTTGGACGTTGCTCACTAAGTTAGTTCCGGTATTTTCGGAACTAACTCCCTCGACCTACCAATTGTAATGCTAGTATAAATAGGTTATGTAATAGCTAGTTTCCGGTGTGCTTTCATTGAGGAATATTTCAGAGCTCAGAGAGAGAGAAAGAATTGCTTTGTAAGCCAGAGAGAGAAGATACGTACCAAGTTAGTTAGTACATTTAGATAGACTCTGCCTAGGAAGATCCTAGTTTCACTACGCTTACCATTGATCTGATCAGAAAGTGTATTGGGTGAGTGAGTGAAAAACCGCTAAGTAGATCCCTTCTACTTAGTGGACATTTGTAAGTTGTTTTATTTGACCAGGAAATGAAATAGCTTACTTGTGTATCTTGCTGAGTTCCACAGAGTCCTTCTTTCCTTTCCGCATCGTTTCGTTTCAATTACCTCAAAGTCTTCCGCACCCTTAGTTTAATCAATTCGATTGAGTGCCTCTACATCACGGAGTGTTTCTCATTTATAAAGGCTGATTGAGTCAAACCAACTCTTAGACTCACACCTTTGGTTGATTTGAGTTAGCCACCCGATCCTACACTACCTGAGGAGTTGGGACGTGTTCACGATGTGTTTCACGTTTCTCAACTCAAGAAATATATATCCGATCCTTCTCATGTGTTAGAGCCCTAACACTTATCCCTAGAGCCGACGATGAGATATGTCGAGACTCCACTACAAATCCTTGATACGAAGACTAGAGACACTCGCAACAAATCAGTGCGAATGGTCAAAGTCTTGTGGGCAAACCACGATGTCGAGCAAGCGACTTGGGAACTTGAGGATGCCATGAAGGTGAAGTACCCGTAGCTGTTTGTAGACTAGAGTGTCTAGTGCTTAGAGGGTACGGGTCGTACCCCTTTTAAGGGGGTAGGACCGTTTTGTTTTTGGCATTGCTTCGGGGTATACATTGCATTGTATGTAAATGGTATTACATTTTGTGGGACTTGTAGGATGTTGATTGTAATTGTGGAAGTGATTTGTGCTGAAGTGAATGGAGTTGTGGTATCTTTTGGGATTGAATTGAGATTGGTGCTTGAACTGTATTGAATTGGATTGAGACGGTATGGTTTGAGTTGTGTTAGAAGGTGTTAGTGATTGAGGTGAATACCCTTGTGTGACAGAATTTTAAATCTGTAAAATGTTGTGTGTATGGTATTTGACAATTGAGAGTCTATTGACAAAGAAAACTAATTCACCAACTTGAATAACTTTGTGGGCAAAGTTCCTTGAGGGGGGTAGATTGAAATACCCCAAAATTTAAAACAGTGATTAATTAGGCTAATTAAGATTTTATAAGCTTAATTACACCTAAATAATCATGAGGGAACAAATTCTGAAGAAAACGGATCCTTAAAACTGATTAAAAACACAAACGAACCTTAAAGCGTTTTTTGAGGAAACCGGGAAAACGCGACTTAAAGTGGGTTAAACAAACCCGTAATAATTTTGGTCAACCAAATAGTCATTAGTACATTATAATGAAGGTCTAGAACCAATAAAATTAATTAAACGAGAAAATTCCGGAAAACGGGTTCCGGGAGTGAATAGTGCAAAAAAACGAAAGTTGTGGGGTAAAAGCATAAATAAGCTAAACTAGTGTGTCCACTTTGCAAATAAAAATCAAAACACACTTGTGTGTGTGTGGGGTACCGCCCAGCATACTCTCCCCTTCTTCTTTAATTTGTCCTAATTCACTAAATGACAAGAGAATAAAAGAAACAAAGTACAAAAAGTAAAAAGTGAGCCCTCTCTCTCCTAAACTCCCCCACTCTCACGTTTTTTTCCCTCCTTACCGGCTTCATCTTCTTCCTTGTTCCAACCATAGCAATTTTGCACTCCTCCTCCAGCTCCTCTCTTCTTCTTCATATTTGAGGGTCCAAACCAACTCCAAATTCAACAAAAATTACACCACTGCACTTCCCTCTTCTTAAGCTTCTTTTCCACCCTTTAAAAACTGAAAATCTCACAATACTTCACCATGGTTGTAGCACATTTTGGAGCTTGAAGACCCCCATTGCAATCCCCTTCATCTCCTCTTGGTTTTAAGGTAAAAATAGTCTTCAAAGTTCAATTTTTTCCAGCTTTTTAAGGCAAAACGAAAATCTGAATTTAGCCTTGTTCTTCTCCCTCTTCTAGCCGGTTTTGGTGTCCCATTTTGGAGCTGGAAATCTCCTCTATTTGCTGTCCAAAAGCCTCTATAAGAGCTTAAGGTAATATCCTCTTGTAAACCCTAATTTGTATTAAGTATAAGATTAGTTAAGGAATGATTTACTAAGTGGTATGGTGTGGGGTGAATGGCTGTAGCTTGCCGATTTTGGTGAGGTGAGAACAAGAATAAGAAATCAAGAAACAAGGGAGAAGGAAGAAGGAGAGAGAAGGAAGGGAATGAAAAGCTAGAAATCCAAGGTAAATGTGCTTGCCTTGTATTAATTTTGAGAAGCTTAGTGTAACAGATTTTATTGTTTAAAAGAAGGAAATTGAGTGGTTTGAATGATGGTTAGTGTTTTGGTATAATGAGGAAGAGTTTTAGGCTGTTTTAGAATGGTTGGGATAATGTTTAAGAACTTGAAAACCAAAGGAAAACAATGGGTGTTGTGCAAGAAAAATACTTGTGAATTTATTGAACTTATGTGCTGGTAGAATCCCTTGAGGGATTTGGTTAGATTTTGATGATTAGGAACTGAAAAATTATGTTGTGGGAATGTCTAGAAATGTAGGGAAACTATGGCGAATTTTTTGTAGCAAGGTAGAGAACTTAGTTGTAAAAATTCGATAAGAACAGTTTATGAAGATTAGTTGTGTTCTAGGTGAAACTTGGGTAGTTAATGACTTAGGAAATTAATTTAAGAAGGAGTGTATATGTGGGTAGGTTGTAGAAGAGTAATAATGTAAATGGTGGAGGTAGAATGACACTAGGAATGAACCATTGGGTTAGGGAACAAACAAGAAACAAAAACTGCACTTAGTGTTCTAGGAAATTTAAGTGAAATTGTGTATTTTACCTAGATTTAATTAGGTGACTTAGTAAATGATTTAGGTTGGGTTAGAGTGTTTAAATGATGCTAAAACATGTTTAGATACTCAGGAAAATATTAGGGAAGAAATGGGTGAAAGATTAAGCTTAAAACCAAAAGTGAATTTTGAAATCTGTTAAAAACTTACAGTGGTCCGGGACTTGGTTCCATGACAAGGACCCGGACCATCCACTGAAAATAGGCCGAGAGTTGAAGTTCACTCTGGTTCAGGACTTAGTCCCAGCATAAGGACCTGGACTACCCCCTGTTTTGCACCCGAGAGTGGAAACTCACCCTGGTCCGGGACTTAGTCCCAGCATAAGGACCCGAACCATGTGCAAAATTGTGCCGAGAGTTTGAATCATGCCTGGTCCGGGACTATAGTCCCTTACCAAGTCCCGGACCAACCTAAAAGTGACTTTAAACTTACAAAACATGCATTATAAGATGGGGATTGGTTAGGTAATGGATTTATAAGATGATTAGGACTTAATTAATGATGTTTAAAGGTGATTAAGGGCTTGAACAAGTTTAAGAAAGAATGTAAGTAAATAACTTAAGTGTGGAAGTTAAAATACCTTGACTTAGGTAATATAAGTCGGTAACTGTAAAAGAAGAAGTAACCTAGGTTAATTGTAGATCATTAACCGTACGACTTCGTGATATGTTATAGGACCCGAATAGTCGAACCGAAGGGAAACGAAAGTCCGAGATCAACGGTGCACGGTATGATTTCTTCATGCCCTGTATCCTAACGGGGTTACCCCGGATTGTTTGTTGTGTGTTTATTTGCCACCACCTAAACAAGATAAATGCATGTAATCGGTTTACCGCACTTTCGTATAAATATTGTTATTGTTATGCCTTGGTTGGTTGGTGATTGAGCCTGGAGCTATGTTGGCTTGTTGAAGCGTTTGGTTGATTGTTGTGGAAGTTTGACTGATTGTTGTGACTTCTCACTAACTCCCTAACATCTAACATTCTAACTTTGAGAATTTGAATTGGGAGAATTTGAGGAGTCTGATATAGTTTCGGCCACGCGTGAGGATGAGGTAACAAGAGAGATTGTTAACCGATTCCTAGCTATAATCTTTTCCATGGTCCAAACCCGTTAAATGGGTAGCAACCTGGTTAAGTGGGCCACCTTGAAGCCCGGTGGTGGGATAGCCTTATCCCTGCCTGGAGGCCATACCGGCTTAACTTTGAGAATTGATAAGAGAAGGAAAATTTGATGTGGAAAGACTTGGATTTGTTGAGTTGTGGAATTTGAGTATTGAGATAATGACATCCGATTAACCCGGATGGTAATTGGGCTACCCCCCTTTGTAAAGCTTGTTGAGGTTGGACTTGGATTATTGATTGTGAGACTTGTGCTATGATTTATATGCCTTGATTGTTTTTTGTCATGCATGCCTATGTTTTCAAGTATATAGCATGTTGTAATTATAAAATGAACCGCATGTTGGCGACCAAATTGTTGGCGTACCGCCGCTAGTACGCGGGGTATGCAGAAGTCATTTGCAGCTTTTGCTGAGCCCCTAGGGGCACTGTTTTTAATTGCAGGGACTCGAGACTGTTGACAGGTCGGGAATGACCGGGATGCTCTTTTGGTAGATTAATTATTTTGCTTGGTGTACCGAGTAGTACATGGTTAGGATTTGTAGCCGGTGTACCATGTGGTACACCTTTTTGGATTTTGAAAGATGTAAACATTTGTCATACGGTTAGATGTAAACCGTTAATATTTTGTAGACTTGAACGGTTGTAAATTGTGAGCTAAGCTATTAGACTCGGTAATCACTTTTTGGATATTGTTTGGAGAACAAGGATGTATGTACTGTTTGGATTTGCTTAAGGATTGTTGGAAGTTGGTTGGAGGTTATTATTGTTAACTCGGTATTTCTTGCTATCAGACCGCACTGTTTTGTTTGGTTGAGGCCTAGTTAGTCGTATGGGCGACTAACGGCGTGTATCATCCGCTACTTAGTTGATTATTCCGCTACGATTAGATTAAAGAACGGGTTGATTAGGTGATAATTAGGAGATTAGCGGTAGGGGTGTTACAGTAATAGTTTTAAAAGACTATTTTTCCGCATCTAAATAAGTAGTATGATGTTCAAATTATATTAATCACATTCATATTACATGCTAGTTTTTTCTTTTGTGTTCTATACCCAATAATTATAAGTTTATATTCATAGAATCAATTAAGTATTATCGAGAAAATTTGAATAGTTTAATTTTTTAAAAATAATTTATTGACTTTTTTGGGGTTTTTAAATTATGAAAAGTAAATTTTATTAAATATTCTTTTACATATAAATATATACATATTTTCAAGTTAATATATAATTTATAGTTTATCTTAACAAGTAATATGTGTTTTTCAATAATATTTTGTGAGTGTATACTTTATTCCATATCTATTCCTATTCTTATCCTGTCAACCAAACGAAGGAAACATCGAATTCCAAGTATTCATATCATAACAACCAAATGAGGTCATATTATACTCTTAGATTTTGATTCCAGTAATCTTATTCTAGGAATTAAGGTTCCAATAACCAAACGACCCGTAAGTACATATTGGTTATTTTCTAATTAAGTTAACATCTTACTAAAATATCTATAGTGTCTTATTTATAATTCTTATTATTGTTTTAAACTAATTTCATTAACTCATACATTAAAAATACTTATGTGCAAATAAAAGTAAAAAGTTCCTTACCAAAAAATAAAAATAAAATATATGACTACACCACAACTTAATTAAATAAGTAAATCTCTTTTATTATTTATTGTTTTTAAAAATAATAGCATATCACTAATTTGCAGCATCGGTTCTATGCAATGAAGCAAATGAGCCATTTAAATTTAAAACATAAAAAAAATTAGGACCAGAACAGTGGCTTTATCCCCGGTGAATGAGAAAAAAGAGACCGTTTTCCTTTTGTTAAAAAAAGTAGAGACCCATCTACACTTCACACCTAGGAGTGATCATATCACACACATTAATCCAACGGTCTACACAAGTCCGTCGCAGACGGACAAAAGATGTCTATCACAATAGCTCCTCCGGGGACGACGGTGAGGTATCCTTCCCCTGGGGATTTATCTGCTACAACCATCAACACGATCATATGCACCCAACTTCTAATATACAAGCCTCATCTATCGTAAATTCACAGGTCTAAATTCTATCAAACTAGCAAGGGTAAGGGGCATAGCTTTTCAAAAGTGAAATGTATTCTCTGCTCTAAAGGTAATAATTTAACAACAACAGTCATATACAATAGGAGCCAACAATGACTAGATCATAAATTAGATAGCCTTCTCGAGTAGGTACCTTTAGCATTCAGCATTAACAAGTAGGTAGAATTTAGCATAGTCTATAAAGATTGATATGAGCCCTCACTAAATATTAGGACTGGACTCAGTCAGTCTAATGTATGCGCTTTTGGGCTGTGTTGTTAATTAGGCTCATCGGTATTGTACAGTAGTTGTTACTGTTTTATTAAAACAGTCATCTCCTTTCTCCCTGAAAAGAGCAACTCTACTCAAGCGCATTGAGAAGCCATAGCATTAGTAAACTGTTGCACCTATCCCACACAATAGCCTTCTTCTGATCATCAGTAGGCCTAACCACCGATCCATCAATAAAATCTACTTTGTTCTTTGTCATGAGTAATATCAAGACAGTGTGTTTCCACATTTGAAATCGTAGTTCACCAAATTTACACCAAACTTATCAGCTATGACCATACCTGGATGTCTGAGGTTGTGATGAAAGAATCAGACATTTCTATGGCTCCATATCATCCTTTTCCTGTCACGATAGACTCCAAGATTTTCTCTATCGATCTTGAAGAGGTAGTTATGGCTGATAGGTGATTTCCTTGAGATCAATACTAAAGAGCATCCACATGTTGCTCTAATACCATGTGAAATTTCACGGATTGTGTACTAAGAAAGTAGAGAGCAAGAACAAGAAGAGAAGCAAGAGAACCAGAAGAAAAGAGAGACGGAGAAAAAACAAAGCTGCTCATAAGAGCATCCACAACAACACCTAGTTTCTTAACACTTCTCTATGTGCCATGTCATCGAAATAATGTATTTTATTTGTTAAGAAACTTATTCCTCTACACTAACTAAAATTCTTAACTTCTCTCATCTAATCACTTTTACTAATATGGTATTACTTTTTCTACCAACTCAGACGTTTGCACATGGGAGAAGAGAAATGAGCAGCACTCTTTGCAAGGGAGGAGGAGGCGTCAGACCAACAACCAATAAAAACAAAAGAAAGTACAGTTCTTAGTTAAGGAAATGGGAGAGAGAAAATGAGTAGATTCAACTCAAATGTAGAGTTTTTTTTGTTTTCCTTACTGACACTTAGAGTTGAATCAACTCTGTTATGGTTGCTCTAAGAGCACTATTCTTTCTTGTTGATTCAGGAAGAAAGGAGATTACTTTTTTTGTAAGATAGTCACAACTACCATACAATACTGATGGGCCTAACTAACAACATAGGCTAAAAGCAGATATAATAAACTGACTGGAAAAGTCAAGTCCTAATACTAACACCTGAACTAGAACCCATCTAAAAAATTAGAATTAAATCCAAATGACAGGAATGAGTAGGAAAATTGACAACCCTCATTATTAGTAAAGAAAATGACAAGCAAAGAAAATGACAAGCAGTACAAGTGGACAAAAGATTGAACAGGCAAGGAAAAATGACGAGTTAAAAATAAAGTAATATACAGAGAAAGTATGAATGTGTGAAATTACGGGTTGTTGATGTAGTGTTTTGATCAGCAAACTCAGTCATATACTGAGCTCAGTCGAGAGATCAATCTTGAACTGACAATTAGTTTTTTATTTTTCCTAAATATGTGGTGAAGAGAAATCAAGCAAATATTTCCAGATCTTCTAAATTAGGTTATATCGCCTTAGAGATTAATATTCTTCAACCGGAGATATAGTTTTCTAGTTTGATAATTAAATATTTTGTATACATAGAGAAAATCAAGGAGATATTTAGGAGTTTATCTTTTATAGATAAATAGCCCAAAGATCTATAGATACACTCATAGGAAGAGAGAAGGGGTGCGCGGAGGACATAGAAAAATATAAAGGGTGAGATTAAGAGGCAATCAGAAGGGAGTTTAGCAGCTGGTTATGTTATACGTAATTTGAGTTCAGAACTCAAATTACGTGTGGGTTATGTTAAGATAGTGTTCTTAACGTGAGGGTTTGTATTCGCATTGAATACGTGATTGTGTAATAGTTGTTACGTGACTAAAATAAATGTTCAACCTTTACTTTGTTCTGGTCTTCCCTTCTTTCCGTTCTTCCTGAGTCGTGGACTCAAATCACCGACACCTTCTGAGTCGCAGACTCAAATTGTCGACGTCTGTAAACTTAAAATTGGTATCAGAGCGGTTCCCTTACTATTGATAAGTGTCCGAATGAGCATGTTTTATGGGTGTATTTCATATATTATATTAGCACTTTTCTTGCTCATTTCTCCACTTTGGTTAGTTTTCCTCTAGTTTATGTTTTATTGGTTATCTTACAGATTTATTGGTTAAACATGAGGAAAACCAAGCTAGGAGCAAAGTAGACGAAGAGACGAAGGCATAGGCGCAAACGGATCTCAAAACGGAGCTGAAACGAACATTTTATAAGCAATTAATTTTCGTCCGAACCACACTGGTCCGGACAGTGGTTCGGACACGTCAAATGGGACGTCCGTGGCACGTCCGGGTAAAAAAGCACGGACACAAAATAAGGACGCGTTCTCCACATAAAATCGAAGCATCCTGTTGGGACATCAGAGTGTTGTAGAGATAGCCAATCAACTCGACAGAGTGACTCGTCCTCAGTCAGACACAAAGAGTGAGCCGCTTCAATGGAGTCCACGAAACGAAGGAGGCCTCATAGACTCACTCGTGCAGTTGCGAATAAAAAGGAGTCAACTCGGGAAAGCCTCAACGCCACAACATTCATAAAGTCTCCCTTAACTCCCGAAGTTTGCGGCTCAAGTAAAGACTTCACTCAAAGACGTTGGACGTTGCCCACTTAGTTAGTTCCGGTATTTTCGAAACTAACTCCTTCGACCTACCGTTTGTAATACTAGTATAAATAGGTTATGTAATAGCTAGTTCAACGCGTGCTTTTCATTGAGGATTATCTTAGAGCTAAGAGAGAGAAAAAGAATTGCTTTGTAAGTCAGAAAGAGAGAGAGAATATGTGCCAAGTTAGTTAGCGCCTTTAGATAGACTAACTTGGCACATATTTACTGACAAGTGCTGTTCTCTTCCAAATGATCTAAATGCTTCTGAA
Source organism: Limonium bicolor (assembly GCA_023374045.1). NCBI lineage: Eukaryota > Viridiplantae > Streptophyta > Magnoliopsida > Caryophyllales > Plumbaginaceae > Limonium > Limonium bicolor. The sequence goes on from CM041781.1 coordinate 235,223,455, forward strand.
TCCAAAAATATATCCCTGAACACCACTATCAAAAACCTCACTCAAAAACTGAAAGAAAAGGAGCACGCTCTCTCCCTTAAGCCAATCAAGTTTATCAAACAAGTCACCTCCTCTGAACTACCTGAGTGGGCCAACTCCAAGATCACAGAAATTAGCCAAGATCGAGATGATCTTCGCTCCAAAGTAGACAACTCTCTCAATAGATCACAAATCTACAATCCGGAGTTCGATCCACTCAATCCACGCCCAAGTGGCACAAAGGTAAGTTCGACATCCCAAAAAATATGTCCAAATCCGACAACAGAGCCAAACGGTATGAAGAAAAAGAGAAATTCGACTCCTGGTGGAAAGGACAGCAGAAATACGTCAATCTTCCACCAACCAAAATTTGTGGCTACTGCGGGAGTCTTGGACATCGAGACAGTGCATGTGATAAACTGAATAAAGATCTTTTGTTTAATGTCAAACGTGTTAAATTGATACTTGAAGCACGAGAAAAATTGAAAAGGTCTGGCTCGAAAAGGGAACCCAAGTACATCTGGGTTCCCAAATCTAACAAATGATCTGTTCTTTTGTAGGTGAAGGCGAATGGAGACAGCTGGTACATGGACAGTGGATGCTCTCGTCACATGACTGGAGATCCAAATCAATTCAATTCGCTTTCATCCTACCAAGGAGGTAAGGTTACTTTTGGAAACAACAACCAGGGTGAAATCGTGGGAGTTGGCTCCATAGGTAACCCCTCAAAATTTAAAATTGATAGAGTCCATCTGGTCACTGGACTCCAACATAGTTTACTCAGTATTTCTCAAATTTGTGATAGATTCAACTTGGTACTTTTCTCCTCTTCGGATTGTAAAGTCTATGATGAGCGTACAGGTTCCTTAAAAGTTGTGGGACGTAGAGAAGGAAATCTCTACAAAATGTGCTTAAACTCCATTAATTCAGATGATCAAGTCTGTCTCAACGTGCATTCTAAAAACTCATTGCTGTGGCACTCCAGACTTGGTCACGCAAATCACAGACTGTTGAACAGACTCAAAAGCAAGGACTTGGTGATTGGTTTACCTGACAGAACCTTTGACACAGACTCTGTCTGTGAAGCATGCGTAAAAGGTAAACACACCCGGTCCTCCTTCAAAAGTAAGCCTACTCTCTCTACTAGCTCTCCGCTAGAATTACTACACATGGAACTTGTTGGTCCCATGCGTACACAAAGTAGAAGTGGTAAGAGGTACATCCTGGTCATAGTCGATGACTATTCCAGGTGGACTTGGGTCATTTTTCTATCTACTAAGGATGAAACTTTTACGGAGTTCGTCAAACTCCATAAAATGCTGGTCACCAAGTTTTCATTTACTTTGAAAACCCTGAGAACGGACCAGGGCACTGAATTTTGCAACAAGTCGTTTGATGAGTTTTGCAGGGACAACGGAGTGGATCACCAAATATCATCAGCACGCACTCCAGTACAAAACGGAGTGGTTGAACGCAAGAATAGAACTTTGGTAGAAATGGCACAAACAATGCTCATTGATAGTCAACTCACTCCATCTTACTGGGCAGAAGCTGTTAACACAGCATGCTATGTGTTAAATCGTGCGCTGATTCATCCATTCCTTCACAAGACACCCTATGAACTACTCCGTCAACGAAAACCAAGTCTTATTCATCTCAGGCGTTTTGGATGTAAGTGCTTTATTCACAATAATGGTAAGGACAACTTGGGTAAGTTCTCTCCTAAAAGTGATGAAGGTATTTTTCTTGGTTACTCTTCTAAAAGCAAAGCTTATCGTGTTATCAATCTGAGAACTCAATGTTTAGAAGAGAGTCCCCATGTCAAGTTCGATGAGTCCCACAATGTCGGCTCATCTTCTGATCAACTTGACTTCGCTCCTGATGAATTCCTGACTGATCCAAACTTCATCACTGTACCCATAGGAAGACTCCCCAATTCCCAATCCATCACTCCTAATGACTCTCCGACAAACAAAAACAATACATCTGATTCTGCTGACTCTGACACCAACCCGGAGACACCCTTACCACAAAACTTGAACTTTGACTCCTCTGACAAAGACACACCCCCTCCTGCTTCACGTCGGCAGTTCTAACAAAAATCAGCCCACCCTCCTGAAAACATCATCACAGACCCAACCTTGGGTGTTCAAACACGTCTCCAAGCTATGCAAAATCTCTGTGCCTTTGGTGCTTTTCTCTCTAGTACTGAACCAAGAAATGTTAAAGAAGCACTCCTTGACAGTGATTGGGTCACTGCAATGCAAGAGGAACTAAACTCCCTCCAAAGACATGCTGTCTGGGAATTAGTTCCTCGACCCACACATCAACAAACCATTGGTACTCGATGGGTCTTTCGTAACAAACTTGATGATGCAGGACAAGTTTTCAGGAATAAGGCTCGATTGGTCGTCCAGGGCTACAATCAAGAAGAAGGGATTGACTATGATGAAACCTTCGCACCCGTAGCTCGTCTTGAAGCAATCCGCGTGTTAATTGCGTTTGCTACATTTAAAGGTTTCACATTATATCAAATGGATGTCAAGACAGCCTTTCTCCATGGCTATATTGATAGAGAAGTCTACGTCGAGCAACCTCCAGGGTTCACAGACTCCGTCCATCCCGACTACGTCTATAAACTATGTAAAGCCCTTTACGGACTGAAATAGGCTCCGCGCGCCTGATTTATGTTGATGATATCATTTACGGCTCTACGAGTAACATCCTCTGTGACCATTTCGCTAACCTCATGAAGCAAGAGTTTTCCATGAATGAGTTAGGTGAGCTCAAGTTCTTCTTAGGATTACAAATCCAACAGGACAAGGACGGGATCAAGATCCATCAACAAAAGTACATCAAGGAACTCCTTGACAAGTACAACCTCAAAAATGCTAAGAGTATGTCCACACCAAGCTGCACATCTACCAAACTACATCCTGATGATGACGGAGTCGGTGTCAATGCCACCGAATATAGAGGAATGATAGGGTCCCTCTTGTACCTAACTGCTAGTCGCCCCGACATTCTTCACGCAGTCTGTCTCTGTGCTCGCTTCCAAGCAGCACCAAAGCAGTCACACCTCAAAGCAGTCAAGCGCATCTTCCGTTATCTTAAAGGTACAAGTACACTCTATCTATGGTATCCACGATCTCCTACTTTTACATTATCTGGATATAGTGACTCTTTGGGCTGGTTCTCTCCAAGATCGAAAGAGTACTTCAGGTAACGCACAGTTCTTGGGTCTTTGCCTTGTTTCATGGTCCTCCAAAAAACAAAATTCTGTAGCACTCTCTACAGCGGAGGCAGAGTATGTCTCTGCTGCAGCCTGTTGCTCCCAACTCCTTTGGATGAAACAACAACTTCAAGATTATTATGTCACCCAAGAACAAATTCCAATCTACTGTGACAATAAAAGCACCATCAAAATATCCGAAAACCCGGTCCAACACTCAAGAACCAAACATATTGAAATTCGCTTTCACTTCTTGAAAGACTGTGTCGAGAAAAAGCTCATCCAACTTGACTTTGTGCCCACAGAAGATCAACTTGCAGATATTTTTACTAAACCTCTGTCTACAGCACGATTCGAAGCACTGCGATCAGCAATCGGGTTGACTCCGTCTACCTAGACGGTCGCATCTCCTTGCCCCTACCGCAATCTTCAGCAGGTACTCCCTCATGTCTCATCGGGTCTGTCTCTGTTTACACTTGAATTGTTGAAAATGTGTTTTATTACTAGCATACCTATAACTCTAGCGCTACCACACAGTAATCTATCCGCATCCACCTCGCCTACATCCTTGCCATTAATCTCGCTAATCCTGACGTCACCGCATTTATCTCACCTGACACACGCCTTCTCTGCAACTTCCAGCCTTTATATCCATCACCCGTCCACTCCATCTCTCTCACTTCCACCTTTTTAACCCACGCATCCTACAATTTCCAAATGGCAGGCATCAACTTCAACGGTATCAACATCCGGCAGATATTTTTCAGATCCCATCCGCCTTCAGGCGTATCCAATCGATGGCCACCAGAATCCATCTCCACTCACCACCACCACCATCACTCACTCTCCCACTAAAACCACTGCACCTTCCCCACACACTCCGCCACACCACCACCAACCACCCGTGATACATCCCCCCATCAAACACCACCATCTGCCGCAAAAACCGAAATTTTTGATACCGATATTGACGATGCTACCCCACTCCAAACCATACCACCATCTCCACCACCACAAGATCAAAACCCTACTGCCGCACCCCAATCTACTGATCAACCACAAGCTCCAACCACCAAATCTCTACACCAACCCCACCCGCATCTCCCGAAATCAGCACACCACACAACAACCTCAGCCCAAAACCCGCAAGCGAAAAGCCAAACCTCTACTCGACCCACAGCCAAAAGGATTCTCCGTTCTTCTGTCAAGGGCAAACTCAGTCTCCTTGTTCCGGCGAATCGTCTCCAGTCCATGAACTGCCCACGGCTAGTCACGATGCTTCTACTGGCGCCACATCCTTCAAAGACCAGAAACCTCCAAAGCCGCACCGAAGATGTGCGAAGATCGACCCCTTCAACCAATGCTACATGCTCGGGGACCCTGCCTCAGAACGGAATATCGTCAGGGGTAAGTTCCTCGATTTTTCATGGGCTCAATCTTCAAACCTAGGGGAGTTGGTAACCATGCTAGATGTTCAGGGGTGGAAACACCTCTTCTGTGAGATAACGGAGTGGTACCCCCAAGAGGCTGTTGATTTCTTTCAAAATCTTGTTATCAGAAACGGTGTTGCACAGTCTTTTGTTAATTCCACCCCAATCTTCTTCAATCTTGAAAAATTGTCCCAAATCATTGGAGTCCCTACTACTGGCCTGTCCTTCTATGATAAAGGAGTCCTTCCTGAAATCCCCGGGGTCCCACAAAATAAAATCTATCGCTTTTTCTCCTCCAAGAAAAAGATTGGCTCACCCATACCCCGTGGCGATCTCTCCATTTTACACCAACTCCTCCACATTCTGGTCATCAAAAATATTGTCCCACGAAAAGAGGGAAATCTCATGGTCAACTGCTTGGACCTCGCCATAGTGTACTGCATCATTAACCGTCATTCCATCAATCTGGCCCACATCATACTCCACCACTTAGCCCAGTCTGTCGACACCCCGAAACACTCCCTGGGGTATGTGTTCTGGCTGCCTCGAATTCTCAAATTCTTTCAGGTACCCCTGGTGACATCAACGCCAGAGTCCATCGAAGAGGCAGACACCATCAACCTGCGGTATCTGAATCGGCTGACATCTATCGACAAATCAAAGCTGCTGCCCCCACCATCAACTCCGTCGACGGCAGGACCCTCCACTTCCCAAGAGGCAGTCCCTCAAGCTTCACTCCTACCCCTCCTTGAGAAAGTGGAGCAACTCCTTGCGCAGGCAGCAGAGCTGATTCAGGGGCAAACGCGGATGATGGACAGACTCGCTGGGATAGAGACGACTGTGGCGGCCTTGCAAGAACAACTCCTTGACATCCAATCCACCCTGACCCCAACCCCTTAGCCGTGACGTGTGTGTGTCGTGTTAGGACTTAGGCTGTTTTTAAGTTCTAAACACTTTTTGCTGGTTTGTGTGTGAATTTTTTGACTAACTCTTAGGTGACTGTGGGCTTCCCCCTGATGAAAGCCAAAAGGGGAAGCGGTGAATCCCGTCTGGTGTACGGGTTACTCTATTGTTGTTTTTAAATTGCTTTTGGATTGTTGCTGCTGGACCATGTGGTCTAGTATCTTAACTGCTTTATATACTACGCCCTATCCTGCTTGTTACATTGCCTATTAATGTTTTGCTTGCCTGGAGTTCCTCTACGATTAAGGGGGAACCTAACTGGAGTCTTTAAACTCAATTACTATTGCTGCTATTAAGGGGGGACTTTGACAGGGTCGGTTCCCCTAGTCCTTTGTGTTTCTGTTTCAGGATTGACTCCATCGGGATTCACGGAGGTTTGCTATCATCAGCAACAAGGGGGAAACTGTTGGGACATCAGAGTGTTGCAGAGATAGCCAATCAACTCGACAGAGTGAATCGTCCTCAGTCAGACACAAAGAGTGAGCCGCTTCAATGGAGTCCACGAAACGAAGGAGGCCTCATAGACTCACTCGTGCAGTTGCGAATAAAAAGGAGTCAACTCGGGAAAGCCTCAATGCCACAACGGTCATAAAGTCTCCCTTAACTCCCGAAGTTCGCGCCTCAAGTAAAGACTTCACTCAAAGACGTTGGATGTTGCCCACTTAGTTAGTTCCGGTATTTTCAGAACTAACTCCTTCGACCTACCGTTTGTAATACTAGTATAAATAGGTTATGTAATAGCTAGTTCAATGCGTGCTTTTCATTGAGGATTATCTTAGAGCTAAGAGAGAGAAAGAGAATCGCTTTGTAAGTCAGAAAGAGAGAGAGAATACGTGCCAAGTTAGTTAGCGCCTTTAGATAGACTCTGCCTAGGAAGATCCTAGTTTCACTACACTTATCATTGAGCTGATTAGAAAGTGTGTTGGGTGAGTGAGTGAAAAACCGCTAAGTAGATTCCCTCTACTTAGTGGACATTTGTAAGTTGTTTTATTTGACCAGGAAATGAAATAGCTTATTTGTGTATCTTGCTGAGTTCCACAGAGTCCTTCTTTCTTTTCATCGTTTCGTTTCAATTACTATAAAAGTCTTCCGCACCCTCAGTTTGATCAATTCGATTGAGTGCCTCTGCATCACAGAGTGTTTCTCACTTACGAAGGCTGATTGAGTCAAACCAACTCTTAGACTCACACCTTTGGTTGGTTTGAGTTAGCCACCCGATCCTACACGTCCGAACCACACTGGTCCGGACACTGGTTCGGACACGACAAAATGAACTTCCGTGTTACGTCCGCCCAAAAAAGGCAGGACGCAAAACAAAGACATAACGTGTCCGTGGAAAAAAGGGCGGACAAGGGATAAGCTGTCCGTGGATATAAGACCGGACAGAATAGAGAGGTGTGTGTGACGTCCGTGTAAAAATGGCCAGACAAGAGACAAACATGTCCGATGAAAAAAGACCGGACAACAAATAGAGGTGCAACCCAGATCCAGAAAAATTGACCCGCCGACCGTCTTCCCCATCTTACTTGCGGCGCCTGCAACATATCTATCTACCCCATCAGCAAAATCAGGCGTCGGCGCACTCCTTAAAATCCTCACGCGTGTTCCAGCCTGTCTTCTTCCTCCTCCTTTCTTCTATAAAACCCACGCTCCTTCAATCTTCTTCAATCATCCCTTCCAAAAATCCAAAGTTCATCATACACGGGAGATTAAAGAAAACAGACAATCGACCACAACACAAACCACACCTACGATCCATTCCATCCTCTTATCCCCCACTTCTCCATTTTACTTTTATTCTTCATTCCACCACTCAGCAGAAGCGGGATAAGAAGAAGCGAAGAGAAGCAGCTGGAGCAAGAGCGAGCCGCACTCCCGTTTCCTCCAACAGTCTCCAAAATAATGGCTACTTCTATCTTTATTTTATTTTCATTCGTGTTAATGTCTAAGTAATTTTTATTTGTATCCTAGGACGGGGTTTAACCCCAAATAATTCAGACTTATTTATAATACCGAGTTTGCTTAAAAATATTTGTTTTGTCTCTCTAAATTATTAAATGCTTAAGAACTGATCATCTTTACGCATTTACGGTTTCTCTTATTTCAATGATTTTGTAAATTTGAGAATAGACCACAAAGAGAGACAAACGTTAGATATTATCTCCTTGATTAGCAGATAAAATCCATCACTGTTATTAAAAGAATTCTTGCTTAAATGCTAATTAATGATTTTAGACTTTTTCTGATTGTAAGAAGTCTATTGAATTAATTAAGAGTTGTCCTTATCTATGATTTAGGAAGGCCACAAGATAAATTCTTAAACAGACAAATAGAGCAAATTAGGATTATAATTAATGTCTGTACTTAAATAAATATTTATTACCTGTCTCATTTATTAAACTTGTTTTTATTCCTTTCAATAAATATTGTTAAATGCTTTACGCGACAAACTACTGCATTTTTATGGTAACTATCAACATATGATTTTGAGATAGTCAAAGTACCACAAAGGTATAAACCTTGGTATTTACACTCCGGATTGAGCAGGAAAATACTAAGGCTATTATTAAGAGTTCATAACTTACCCTTATTAACTCTAATAGACAATAAATAATTGAGACATGGTTATAAATTTGTTTAAGTAATTTAGGCAATTCCCCCGCTATCCTAGGATACCTTTTTCCATCCATTCAATACACTACAGTTTTATTTAAGCTTTTAAATATTTTTATTTTCCCAACACCAAGATTGCAACTGGCTAAACCCCCAATTTACATTTTTTGCACTTTTATTTATCTTCTTGTACATTTACTAACTTGATAATTAATTAGATAGTTGCGAAGTCTCTGTGGATACGACCTTGTTGTACTACAATGATTGGGTTCACTGCTCATAAGTAGCAAGATAGTTTAACTACTATTTTGCCCAACAAGTTTTTGGCGCCATTGCCGGGGACTTCGGTCCAACTATCTGGTTTATTATCTGTTTAGTTTTTCTTTTATTTTCGTATTTGCCCCTTTTGTGTCTAAATTTTTGTTTTGTTTTAAGGTACTTAATTCTGATGGATGGTCACTACGATCAAGTAGGAGGTTGGCGCAAAGAACTACAATCAATGGAGTGTCTGTCAAAGGTGCGGAGAGTACCATGAAAGCCCCCAATGTTCGGACCCAAATGCTGAATTGAGAGCTCTCTTGAAGGATTTCAAGTCTCTCAAGCCTATCCCCATCTTTGTGTGCTGAGAGTGTGGAGGAGACCATGAAAGTTCCCATTGTCCTATGGTTGCAATAGAGAGAGACAATGCCATTTTAAGGGAAATGGTGGCAAATTTTACCTCAAAGTTTGGAACCTCTTAAATGATCCAGCAAAGAACGCTAGATCAGGTAGAACACATGGAACAACCTGTTCAACAACTGAATGAAGTGGTTCACGAGGAGGAACAACCTGCTGAGGACTTAAGCTACTCTCCACCTCCTCCCCTATTCGAATCAGAGAATCCATCACCAAACAACCATCAGCTTGATTATGAAGTCAACTCCTCAGAAGAGAGTTTCTCCTTGGACTTCATGGAGTCTCCTCCCTCTGAAATCAACTACTATTTCCCCTCCTTCTCTGTGCTCTACCCAGAAGATGAGGGTGGATACATCCTCAACCTTGAGAAGGAGGAGATGACGCCTCCCTCCGAGCCATCAGAAGAGAGTGCTATAATCAATTTCAAGGAGCCACTTCCCTCTGAAGTTAATTTACATCAAAGCTCGTCCGATGAGCCTCACCAAGAAGATGAGGACATCTACATCCTCAAATTTGAGGAGGAGAAGCCATCCAACTTTGATCTTCGTCTGGAGGATCAAGGCCTTCCCCACCTAAGCAACAATGATGTAAGGTGGAAGCATAAAATTCACCCACTAAGTGTGGAGGCCACCTTCCCTTTTGATCCCAGACTAGAGATAGAAAACAAAGTCCGCCCCAGAGCTCTCCCTGCACCGCTCATTGAAGATAAGGATGTCTTCATCCTTAATTTCGAAGAGGAGGCTCCACCAAAATTCAATCCTCGCACCAAGGATCAACAATCTCAACACCTTCACCTGACTAAAGATCAGTGGAGCCTACACTTCTACATTCTAAGTGTTGAGATAACATTTCCTTTTGATCCTGGTGGTTTTTCAATAATTCATGATGCCCGTCCCACCCACCCATTAAAACCAACTTCAACGTTCATATTCGATCCCGGATGACTTCATGGTGGTACTTTCTAGCCAAAGACGTTAAAAAAAGGCAGCTTCCCGGGAGGCAACCCGGATGAAATTATCTTTCATTTTCTTTTATTTCTCTTTTAATTTTCAGGTTCTCTTTAAATTTTGTTTTTGCTAACTCTTAACCCTGTCTGTAGTATGGTTGCTTCTAGTGTCTTATGCGGGTGCAACTTCATATCTACACTGCAACCAAGCTACGCTGCGTTGAGGCTGAAGCTCAAGTGTGGGGGAACTCCAATAACCTAGCAACAATAATCTCGGGAGTACAGTTTCTTTAATTATGCTTTTATTTGCTAAATTCTGCTGTGAAGAGCTCCTGTGCTAAAATGTCTATTTGGGACCTTTGGTTTCTCTATTTTTACTATTACCGAAAAGGTCTTCTGAAACCTTCCCTGTTTTTCTGGTGAACAATGAGGACATTGTTCGATTTAAGTGTGGGGGAGTGCCCTTTTCGGCGACATTTTGTGCTTAAAATGCTTAATCCTCTGCTTATCTTGCGTTTGTCCAAATTCAATATCGTGGACCCTTTATATGTGGGTTGTTCTCTTTATGAATAAATACTGTTATGAATTGTGGGATAAATGGTACAAAATTTTTCATTTGATTACTTTTGAGCATTTTTATGCGGTGACCAAATGATCTGCAATGGTTGGATTTTTATTGCTCAGGGGTTCTTTCTGTCTTCTCTCTTAGGGATCGCTAAGGGGTGCTTCTCTGTCTAAAAAATATATATATACAAAAAAATATAATAATAAATAAGGGACTTGCGAGACATCATTGGTAACCAACAAAGAGAGTTGAGTGTTCTTAAATACAAAGGCTTGAAGCCTAAATATTATCTTCTCATCTCTTCTGCAAAAGTGAAACAAATGCATAATTCTATTTTTCCTTTTGTTTTCTCCTCAATGCCCATTCTTGAGAGAAGTTGGCCATGGTAAAAGTTCTCAAAGTTACCTAATCTTCCAGCATTGAAGCACTCCGGATCATACCCCGAAACTCTATATTTTATTTTTACCCTGAGCACACCTATGCCACCAGTAGGTGATGATTCACACTCCTCAAAAAGTTTAAGATCATGTACTGTTCACCTCCTTATCCTACCCTTCATAATAATATTGAGCATTCCCTACTTGCTTGGGTACATGGTTTTACTTGTATGTGTGGGGGTGTGATAAGTGTCCAAATGAGCATGTTTTATGGGTGTATTTCATATATTATATTAGCACTTTTCTTGCTTATTTCTCCACTTTGGTTAGTTTTCCTCTAGTTTATGTTTTATTGGTTATCTTACAGATTTATTGGTTAAACATGAGGAAAACCAAGCTAGGAGCAAAGTAGACGAAGAGACGAAGGCATAGGCGCAAACGGATCTCAAAACGGAGCTGAGACGAACATTTTATAAGCAATTAATTTTCGTCCGAACCACACTGGTCCGGACAGTGGTTCCGACACGTCAAATGGGACGTCCGTGGCACGTCCGGGTAAAAAAGCACGGACACAAAATAAGGACGCGTTCTCCACATAAAATCGAAGCGTCCGAACCACACTGGTCCGGACACTGGTTCGGACGCGACAAAATGAACGTCCGTGTTACGTCCGCCCAAAAAAGGCAGGACGCAAAACAAAGACATAACGTGTCCGTGGAAAAAAGGGCGGACAAGGGATAAGCTGTCCGTGGATATAAGACCGGACAGAATAGAGGGTTGTGTGATGTCCGTGTAAAAATGGCCGGACAAGAGACAAACATGTCCGATGAAAAAAGACCGGACAACAAATAGAGGTGCAACCCAGATCCAGAAAAATTGACGCGCCGACCGTCTTCCCCATCTTTCTTGCGGCGCCTGCAACATATCTATCTACCCCATCAGCAAAATCAGGCGCCGGCGCACTCCTTAAATTCCTCACGCGTGCTCCAGCTCTGTCTCCAACCTTCCTTGCTTCTATAAAAACCCAGCTCCTTCTACGATAAAACATATGCGGGAGATTGAAGAATACACAGACGATCGTTCACCACACACCACCATTCTCTTCCATTCATTTTCTCCCGTAACACCATAACACTCCATCTTATATTTATTTCACCACTCCACCATACTCACTCACGTACTCAGCAGAAGCAGTATTTTAAAAGGAGAGAAAAGAGGCAGCAGAAGTGAGAGCGAGTGCAGACCCGTTCTTCTCAAGCAGTTTCCGATATAATGACTATTTTATCGTTACTCTATTTTTATTTTGTCAATGTCTGAGTAATTATATTTGTGTTTAGGATGGGTGTTTAACCCCAAATAATTCAGACTTATTTATAATACCGAGTTTGCTTATAAATATTGTTTTGTCTCTCTAAATTATTAAATTCTTAAGAACTGATCATTTTTACGCATTTACGGTTTCTCTTATTTCAATGATTTTTGCAAATTTGAGAATAGACCACAAAGAAAGACAAACGTTAGATATTATCTCCTTGATTAGCCGATAAAATCCATCGTTGTTATTAAAAGAATTCTTACTTAATGCTAATTAATGATTTTTAGACTTTTTTCTGATTGTAAAATGTCTATTGAATTAATTAAGAGTTGTCCTTATCTATGATTTAGGAAGGCCACAAGATAAATTCTTAAACAGACAAATAGAGCAAATTAGTATTATAATTAATGTCTAAAGTATATTTGGGCGATTTCACCTTCCTTAGCACATTTTCCATCCATTTGATACACAACTGTTTTATTTAAGCTTTTAATTGTTTTTATCTGTCCAACCCAAAAATACCAAGATTGCCACTGGCTAAACCCCATTTTATTTACTGTTTATTAAATACCGGAACTAGGAAAATTGAACAATTTCCCTGAGGATACGACACTTGTTGTACTACTCTGACTAGGTGCACTTGCCTATTAGTTTGCTATAAATCTATATATAATAATGTGTAGATTTTACTCAACAACTATAGAAGAGAAATCTTTAGGGGACATCGAAGATGAATTCCTACTGTGTCAAACCCCCTAAGCTCATAAAATTCAACTACACTAGTTGGTGCTAGCAGATGGAAGACCAGTTGATCTCGATCGACTTGCAATTATGGGATGTAGTAACTGAAGGAGATCTTAAGCCTAAGATCGAAGAAAATGGATCTCTAAAGAAAGGCCAAGATCAAACTGGAATGAAAATGACAACAAGATGATCAGCAAAAATAGACAAGCTCGTAGAATCATCATTTCATCTCTGTCAGTCTCAGATCAACAGACTGTACTGGGATTGTGCACTGCCAAGGAGGTATGAGATTTTCTTAAGACAGTATATGCTGGAACTGATTCTATTAAAAAGACGAAAGGTAAACAACTCAAAAGACAATTCGACAATTTTAAGATGATGGAAGGAGAAACGATTTCACAAACACTAGAAAGGTTCGACAAGATACTTTGTGAGCTCAAGATTGTTGGAGAGGTTCTTTCAAACAATGTTGTTAATGAGAGATTTCTTGATTGTTTGTGTAAAGAGTGGTTAAACTTCACTACTCTCTTGGAGTCTACAAAGGATTTATCAAAATTATCCTTTAAAGAACAGAGTTCAGAACTCATGGTTTATAAAGGAAAAATGAAGGCAGAAATAGCTACTTCGTCAGCACCAATCAATGATTTATCTCTGAAAGCACGTGACACAGCAACAGAGTCAGAGGATGACGACTTTGATATAGATGAGGAAATTACCTCAATTGTAAATCGCATTCGGAGGCTATTTAGTAGACAACAAAAGTCAAACCAACATTATAAGTCAAAGAAGGGACAAATTACTTGTTTTAAATGTAACAAGCCTGGCCATGTTGTCAAGGATTGTCCTCTTCACCAGAAGACAAATTCTTAGAAGAAGATTAAGAAACACACAAATACAGCTGCAGCTGCATGGGGACAGGATATTTCAGATACAGACTCAGAACCTGGGGAGTACACACAGATGTGTTTGACGACAGTTGCTCACGAAGATGATGACATCAATACTGAGTACAACATAAAGGAAAAGGAAAACTGGAATGACACTCTTGAGAAAGAAAAGATGCTTACTAAGTTAACCTCTGCACTCTCTGAGATAAAAGTTTTGAAGCATCAATATGATACTGAGATTAAAGATGTAACACCCCTCTCCATAATCACGATATAATCCCTTACGTAGCAATAAATAAAAACGTCTCGCAGCGGAAAATAACTAACAATTACAAAACTCACTCGGGTGTCACCGGCCATTACTCGCCCATGCGAGCAACGTAGCCAAACTACATCCAACTTCCAAAAAACAAACTGCTAACCGCAGTGATAACGAGAAACTCCTATACATCATACTAAGTCATAACCATAAACATCGACAAGTGAGCGTCTACCCAATCCTGAAAATACATAACCTTACCATAAGACCATACACCATCTTCATTACTATACAACGTCTCCAATTACCCTGTTCCGCTCTTCAGCTCCGACAATGATCAACAACCTGAAATGGTGTAGTATCAGCGATAGACGCTGAGTATGCCGGGCCTGGACCCTAATGGTCACTTGTCATTTTAACCATCTTTTTATTAGATTGGTTTCATGCTCTTCCATTTTACAGTTATAACAATACTGTAGCATAAATGTATAATGTACATAACCATCCAAATATTCATAGACACTAATCATCCATCCAAACCAAACAATCATTTAGATATCACAAACCACAAATATATATCGAACGTATCGAACAACAACAATATATTGTACAATGTACAATCGCCGTAGCGTACAGTTTTCATATTTGATTTACCTTAGCCTTGTAGGCTCCATCTAACCATCAACACACAATATAATACCCACAAGTATAACCAATGAACAACAAAGCGAAACAACGAGAATGATAAACAAGTATTAAGTCTCGTCCATGGTATTGTTCGCCACTGTATATGTCTTAATTGTTTTAGTTGTTCAGTTATACCTAGTGACAATGTCTCGTTAAAACGACACGTCTCTAGTTACCCATATATTATGGCGGGTCACCCACGGCAGTAGCCACTCCAACGGTAGAGTCTCCGACCAACGAGCCATTCTAGCTCACGGGAAATTTTCTTGATACTTACGGACCCGTACGCGGACATCCTGGTATCGTTTTTGTGATCACAGCGCGCACCAAGAGCCACATCCTCTTGGCTTTCCTTCCATTCCATTAATTAATTAATTATTTATACCATCGCATCGCATTACCAAATTTTCTAACACAGCAGACTAAGGTCATTAGTCCAATCCGGAGTCTGTAAACTCGGGATCCAGTGTTAGATACGAGAGCGGCGTATAGAAAGGCCAATACTCCGTATAAAAGTCTCAGATAATATGTATATCTTATTATCTTAGTGCTACAACGTTTTACTTACGTTCCTTATATTTCATATAAGATAGCACCATAGCCGCTAGTTCGTTTTATATATATAGGTTCATATATACGAACCAATACTGTTAACTCAACAACAGTAAATAATAAGCAGCTATAAATATACAGTTCATGCATATTAATTATCACATTCAGACAAACAATCTTATCAAAGATCACACAGATGTCTGAACTGAGGAAGCCCTCAGTGACAATCAGAGACACATAACAACATACAAGTTATATCAACCAAATCCGAGCCCAAGGAGCAACCTTAGGACAACTCGGCAAACCCCTTTACATACCGTTCACCCTGACTGTATTACGGTGGAGTATGAATCAGCAAGATCCTACGCTCCGTGTAGTCCGTTAGCTCGTCAAGCGTCCTTGTCAGAAGTGTATACTCTAAACGGTAATTAAACTATAAGTCAGTCTCCATGACTAACTACGTCCGGTATTTCCGAATAATAAGTAACCCCGACAGTTCACCCCTGTTTTCTACAGTTTTGTTACGGGTTTCTCTAAAACAGTCGGCTTTGTTACTTAAAACGCGTACGTCAAACTATTTCAACTGTTAAGTTTAATTCCTTATATTTTTTTAATCTTATCCACATCCAGTTTAGGTACGTAACCTATAGTTGCATGAATGCATGCATTCTTGTATTATACTGCATTCTAAAATTCATAACTTATAGTTCGTAACTATCTTTATTATTTTTTAAATAACCACCACCATTAAATCATATGGTTTTCAACCAAAATAATATATATATATCCACCTTATATACATTATTCTTGTGTATGTATATATTTACCACGTAGGTAATTCCCATGAGTTTAATAACTCTTGTATTTATGTTACATTTTCATCTTTTATTGGATGATTATTCCCATTAGTTGTATTATTATACAACTTAGATTATTATCCTATATCATGTAACATCTTATGTGTATAATTACAACTCCTAAGGTTTATTCCATAAACACCTTAGTTTATAAATCTCATTTATTTATAGTTTGTCACATTATTTTATGTGAGTACCCTTCCTTATATCAATTCCATCTAACCATATCATTGTCATAACGTTTATAACATTATAGACCTTACTCTAAAATTCATCTTTCAACTCCTATTAACTCAGTATAACCCTTAACTTAATTTAAATTCCGTTTTGACCACATAACATTATGTAATGTATACCATATACTAATATCATACTATGTGATATTTTTATTCCCTTTAACTTATAACCTATAGTCTTTATACAAAACTATTTATTATTGCCTCTTAGGCACCATAAGAAAATCTTATTCTTTTCCATAAACCATAGTTTCCTTTATTTACAAAATCACCCATTTCTTTTTACCATGTTATATATTCCATTTAATATAACATTTCTAACTTATAAAAGTATACCTATGGTTATTTTTTGTAAATTCCGAACAGCCCTTGTGCTATTCTATAATTGCCATTTGGCCCTATTTATAACATAGTTCTTCCATATCATTAAAACCATATTTATACACATATCTTAATAAATTCTCTTAATAATTCCAAAAATCACCAAATTCCACAAAGGGTTATAAATATCCTTATTAACCCATATACTCTCGGTATTTACCATTCCACCATCTATATTTCTCCAAAGTGTCATAATGACATAATAACTATATATTATACATATATAGTTTATTTTAATTCCAAAAACATTCCAATAAATTCCTAATAGCCCATGGGTGTTTAAAATACCATTGTACACCCTTTATTTTTCGGTAATAACATATTTACCATATATGTTATAAAATATTACCATAAGATACTTATCTTATTATAAAGCCTTAAATAGTTATCTAACTTATTTAATTTGGTCAAAACCTAGCATATGGTCAAGGTTGGCCACCTTAATATTTCCTTGACCACCAATTCCTTATAATTACGGTTTAGTACCCAAACTTTCTAGAAATCACCATTTAACCCCAAAACTTTATAAATCTTATAAACTTTATTTTAACTCCTTTTTAACTCTAATTTTCGGCCTTATTATTCTAAAGCCCCAAATTTAATTTAATCACCTAATACCCCATTTATTTTCGGTAATGCATTTATACTACTTAAACTTAATTAAAAGCTTGTAAATGCATAAATAAAATGGCCTAAAATACATGGCCTTATTACAAACATTGGCTTGCAAAATAAATTACACATAAATGTCCCAAAACACTTATAAGATTTTGGCCTCACCATATAATTTCCATTTATTTACCAAACTTCCACATAATGTCTTAAATTTGACATTTATGCTTGTTTAATTTAGTTATAAAATTTATTAAACCATTTCTTAAACATTTTAAGGTCAAACAAGACCTTTTTTTTTTCTCCTTCACTCACGGCAATTAATATACACCACTTAAACTTGTGTTAATGTATCAAGTTAAGGTTTTAAGTGATTTATACCTTGATTTAGCTTAGGTAAAGCCTTGTTTGAGTTCGCCACCTTAAGGAGAAATTCTCCACAGCTTGTTTTACATGTTTTCAACAGAAACCAAGGCCTAGTTAGTCTCCAAGAAAGATCTAACCATAAGAAGTAATTTAATGTAAGATTTAAGGCAAAAATCACCTTAAGAATGCAAGGAGAGTTCAAGATGGTTTCAACCTGAATCAAACACACCACAAGGTGTTAGGTATACCATATTGACATAGGAAATAGCTAGATCTCGAAATTCTACCTTGTTATTAGGTTTTTCCTTGGAAAAATGCCTTAAAAGAGGGTATTTCCTTTGGATCTCGGCCACTCTTGCTCCAAATGGCTTACCAACAGATTCCACATGAAAAGGAGAAAGATGAGGCTATGAGCAAAGTTTCACAGCCGAATTCGAAGGGAATCAAAAGTTATGAGCTTAAAGCACATTTTTACCTTAAATGGTCAAGACTTGAACTTTCCTCCTTAGATCTGGTTATGTACGAAACCAACACTTCCTATAACCTCCAAATCACTCTACATAGATGTATAGAAAAGGTTGGAGTGTAGATCAATCGAAAAAGGAAGGAAAGATGAAGAAAATGGGCATTTTTATGCCTTAAGAGCTTACCTAGAGCTTGAAACCTCATCAATGGTGCTTGGAACTCTTACCTACGGTGGAGGGGAGCCAAGAGAGCTCAAGGGGTGAGCCATCTCGGCTGAAGAGGAAGGAATGAAGGGGAAAGACCTAATATTGCCTTAAAGCACCTTTTTGCATTTTTTTTATGATTTCCTTGCTTTGATGACTCATCAAGGCTGGTTGTAATTGATAAATTCGTGGGACAACAGCAAGGGGCAGATGGACATGATAGGAAAGGTGGGTGAATTATTTGTACATAATTGATTCCAATTTGATTGATTAAAGGAGTAATAATGTTACTTTTAGCCATTTGTTGTAAGGTGACTAAGCACTTTTGTCTTGTACCAGCTGGAGCCACGAAATTCAAAGAGGAAGAGGAGCAAATGGAGCTCCAAATCAGCTGGCTCACATGGGAAAGGTAAGTGGAGCCCACCTTTTTTGTTTTATAAGGTAAAGTATGTCTTTTTTTGTTATTTTATGCTAAAGTAAAGGACTATATTTAATTGTCACATGGGACTTGTCTCTTGGTCTGTTAAGAGACTTATTTATCTGATTTTATGTAGTCCATTTCGTGGTCAATGGTCAACATTGGTCAACTTAGTCAATGTTGACCCAACGGGCCCCACTTTAGGGTTTTATTAATATTTTAATATTAAATTTGTAAAAATTCGTAAATTTCTGGAATTAAATTCCTAATATCATATAATATGATATTTTATTATATTTAAAGGTATTTATAACCTTTTAGCCCATTTAAAACCATTTAAAAGGCGATTACACAAAAACGTGCTTTAAGGAGTTTTAGTGCACATTTTGTGTCGCAAGGTGTTTCTGGGCTCTATTTTCTTTGACAACGGTTTTTTGTGTTCCTTACATGATGTTTGATCATGGTATTCAATTTTATATCATTTAGAGGTCATTTGATTTTTAAGGTTTTCCTATAGCACCTTTTTGCCCTTTTTGACCTTGAAGCATGTAAATGCTTTTTCTTTGTGTTGGAGTGTTGTCCAACGGTTATAATATGTTTAATATTATGTCAATATACTTAGGACAAATTTTTAGGTCCTAAGAAGTTCATTTGGGTATTTATTTACCCTTAACAGTCAAAGGGTGCAACATCTTGTTTTGTGTTGACCACTGTTGTTCTCAGTTGACTTTTAAGGCATGTTTTAGGCCTTAATTAATGTGATTAAATATTTAATCCATGTTTTATTAATTTGGGGTATTTCAATCTACCCCCCTTAAAAAGACTTCGTCCCGAAGTCTCTTAATCAAATAGGTAAGTATATATAAATGTATAACTACCCATTGTTCCCATAATGTATATCTATGCACTAGTAGAAAAAAGATTTTATGTGACGCCATTTAAACCACGGTTTCACTAAAACCGTGGTTTAAACATTACCGCGTGACTTTATACGACGGTTGGTCAGAGAACCGTGGTTTTTAGGTGTTATAAACGACGGTTCTTGCGAAACCGTCGTTTATAGTTTCGGCGGTGAAACAATAAACCACGGTTAAGGTTTAACCGACGTTTTTCTTGCGCCTCGTTACATTTTAAACGACGGTTTCTTACAAACCGTGGTTTAAAACCGGTACAGTGACGACTTTAAACGACGGTTTCTTACAAACCGTGGTTTAAAACCGGTACAGTGACGATTTTAAACGACGGTTTTTGAGGGAACCGTCGTTTAAAAACTCTTTAACTTAAAACCCCCCGCCCACCTAATTTCCTTCTTCTTCCTCGCTCGATTTTCCCTCTCTGCTCTGAATTTTCCCGGCGATCTTCAGCTCCTCAACTCGCCGTCGCCCCACCACCTCCCCACCACCCTCGCCGTCGTTACCTCTGCTTCATCTTCCAATCTTCTCGCCCGCCTCTGCTTCATCTTCCAATCTTCTCCGTCGCCCGCCTCTGCTTCGTCCCTTCTCCGTCGCCCGCATCTGCTCCCGCCATCTTCTCCGTCCAAGTCCAGCTCGCCTCCGACCTGCGCACGGCCCAGTGAAGCACGCTCCACCGCCCCAACCTCCCCTCTCGCCTGAATCGCACGCGACGCCCCCCTATCTCTTCGGTAATTAAACTCCAAGTTTTAGCAATTTTTTGATTAGTGTGGCTGATTATGCGTACTGATATACATATAATATGTCTGCCTTTGAAGTTTGATATCTGTGTGGATGTGTATATCTATACCGACAATAAGATAGCAGCTAGGAAAAATAATAGGGAGTCACGAGCAGTTTGTCTGTGTGAATATATATAGGCATGTTATTAGCGGAAGTGAATGTGTATTTATATATGCATGCGCATATTAAACTAGTAATAGCAGTGAATTGAAAATGTTTGTTGGCTACTAAACTTTCTAACGTGATGTTCTGTACAAATATGAATAGGTGGGATCGGGTGTGAGTATATAATGCATATCAATAATCGAAAGATGGTAGCCAGTCACGCCTAGCTATATGTTGAGTGTAAATATTTACATGCATATCAACAACCGGGTACAGCAGCCAAAGAAAAAAAAAGAGATGATGGGACCGAGAGAGAATGTGTGTATATAGATATATATTATATTATGTATTGCTGAATGTAATTTGCTATCTTTTTTTTTCCTAGCTGCTATGTTACTGATATGCATATATATTTATACACACACTGCCTGAAGGTCCTGGCTTGGTTTGGCGATTTGTAGGTTGCTTCAAAGGGAAATTGCATTGTTCTCCCGCTGCCTGAAGGTCGTGTTCATCCTCCACCATCGCTGCCCATCCACCGCCGGAGTCTCATCGCCACTCTGGTAATTAATTTGTAAAACTTTAGCATTTATTTGCAGCCCAACTCCATTATTATTGTTTGTTAATTGGTTAGTGTCTTGATCCCCGCCCTTAATATCCCTAAGTGTCTGTGCATTTTGCTGCGAATGATGCTTAAATGTCTGTGTGTTTTATTGAGAATCACTTGAACCTTGATCTGATGCTGCTATTGTGTTTGTTTTTGCCAAAAAAAGTGTGGGGTATCTAAAAATACGCAATGGTCATGCCAAATTTTTTCCAGAATTAAACCTTATTCTAAGTTCATTGGATAGGTGTTACTACCCACGGTTGGATTGTCCACTTGTCGCACTAATTGTTGCTGCCCCGTCAACCTCTGCCACCGGTTTGCGTAATCAGAACCCACGGTAAAACACTTGCATTTCTGATTATGATTTTAGAAAGAAATACTTATATGTATGTACAATATATAATATATTGTCACAAATAAACGTTATACTAAATTCTATTTGTATTCTGAAATCATTAGAATATATTTGCATAATGTGGTGAAATGTGAGATTAATGTTGTTGCTACTATGTTTGTTTCTGCCTTAAAAAAATGTGGAGTATCTAAAAATACGCAAAGATCATGCCAAATTTTTTCCAGAATTTAACCTTATTTTAATTTTATTGAATAGGTGTTTCTACGGTTGAACAATCCCTCTTCCTTCCCATTTGTGACTTGATCATCCGTACTCATTGGGTTAGTTTTTTAAAAATGTTTCAATAACATGGTTTATTCAAAATATCTTCGTTTGTTTATTTGTTCAATTCATATTTTTTTTCAAATTAAAACCTTATATTCTAATTTCATTTACTATATGCATACTTGTCTGTCTGATAATAATTCGTATGGTTTGCTGAGAATTAATTTTGCTGCTACTGTGTTTGTTTCTGCCTTTAAAAAATGTGGAGTGTCTAAAAATACGCAAAGGTCATGCCAAATTTTTTCCAGAATTTAAGCTTTCTTCGTTTGTTTAATATGTTCAATTATTCAAGTTTTTATAAAATTAAAACCTTATTCTAATTTCATTGAATAGGTGTTATATACTGCGCGCAAGAGCATTTGCCTACTTCTCCTTCTTCTGTGCTGTTCGCGCTAGCTGACCATCCAGTACTCATCAGGTTGGTATTTAAAATGTTTCAATTTATTTTTGTTTTTCTATTAAACAATGGAAAATCAATTCAAACATAGAATTACCTGTCTGAGATATACCTGATAGAGGTATGTCTTAGATAGTCCCTGTTGGGACTATCCAATGACCTTTGCTCTCACCATCTAGGTTGTGAATGAGTTAATAATATACAGTAGTTCAGTGATAATTTCAGCAGCATTACCCTAGTGTTCTTCTAGTGTACATATATATATGTGAATTGAAACGATTCGTATATATATATCTACACTAGGAGAACTGTAGGGTAATGCTGCCGAAATTATCACTGAACTACTGTATATTATTAACTTGTTCCTAGGTGAGATCGTAGGTGATTGGATAGGTTTAGGTTGTTAAATCTGTAAATAAAAAAAGAGGAGATCAATGGAACGAGTTCACGACATCTGGTGTGTGTTGAAAAAGGAGATGGAGCGCTCAGTGATGTACAGTGACAGATTGGACATCAAGTACCTACAAGGGGTCAATAAATTTTGCAAAGTCCTTGTTGACAATCTTAAACCAAGGGATAAGGGATATATTCGATGTCCTTGTGTCGATTGCAAGAACGACTTCAAATACCGAGGTGTGGACAAGATTAAGGATCATCTGATTCGCAGAGGGTTTACAGATGATTATGAAGCCATAACAATACTGCATGGTCAACATTCAGTACAAGTGTTTGAATGTGCTGATAACGTTGTTGCAGAACAATCAGAAATGGATGCTTCACACGATTTTGGGGATACTCAAGATGATTCACTAGGTAGTGATTCAGATGATCAGGAGGACCTTAATGCAATGATGGAAGATGTTGAACAACATTTTTCCAACAAACCCAAATCATTCGAAAATCTGATGGAAGCATCAAAGGAACCGTTGTACAGTGGATGTGAAACGCAAACACAAAACAAATTGAGCGTTGTCTTAAAACTATTCAATCTGAAGGCGAGACATGGATGGAGTGATGTCAGTTTTACAGATCTTTTACAACTGCTGAAGAATGTACTACCAAAGGACAATGTGATACCCACAACAACTTATGAGGCAAAGAAGTTAATGTGTCCGATGGGTATGGAATATAAAAAAATACATGCTTGTCCAAATGGGTGTATGTTGTATTGGAAGGAGAATGAGTTGGATGACCATTGCTCTGAATGTGGGGAATCACGCTATGTAAAAAAGGGTGACAGAAACCACATAAGCACTAAAGTGGGCTCTCCTGCGAAGGTGTTGTGGTATCTACCGATAATTCCCCGATTCAAACGTTTGTTTGCAGTTCAGAAAGATGCTGAGAACCTCCGATGGCATGCTACCCATAGAAAGGATGATGGTAAATTGAGACATCCAGCCGATTCACCACAATGGAGAAACATTGACAGAATATACCCTCAATTCGGTACAGACCCAAGGAACTTAAGACTTGGTTTATGCACTGATGGGATGAACCCTTATGGCACTTTGAGCAGTATACACAGTACTTGGCCTGTTTTATTGACAATATACAATCTGCCACCATGGTTGTGTATGAAACCCAGACATATTCTCCTCTCTCTGTTGATATCGGGTCCAAAACAACCGGGAAACAAAATTGATGTGTTTTTGCAACCACTTATTGACGATTTAAAATTGTTGTGGAATGAAGGTGCGACGGTGTATGATTCATATGGTATGGAAAACTTCACGCTCCGGGCTATGTTGTTTTGTACGATCAATGATTTCCCTGCATACGGTAACCTCTCGGGATACACAATTAAAGGAGCTCTAGCGTGCCCTATATGTGGAGATAGAACTTGCAGTATACGGTTAAAACACAGTGGAAAAAATGTGTACATGGGCCATCGGAAATTCCTTCCTAAAGGGCACAAATATCGTAAGATGACAAAAGAGTTTGATGGAAAAACGGATCATGCAGTCGCTCGACCACCACTATCTGCTGCTGAGACTTACAATCAGTTGAAGAATGTGGTGAACAACTTCGGTCCACCAATTAAAGCCACTGAAAAGAGCATCTGGAAGAAAAAATCAATATTTTGGGAACTTGAATATTGGCAACATTTAGAGGTGAGACATTGCATTGATGCTATGCACGTGGAGAAAAACATTGGTGAAAGTGTATCTGCGACACTACTAAACGTGAAAGGAAAGACAAAAGACCATTTAAAGGGTAGAAAAGATCTGGTTGAATTGGGTATACGAGAAGAACTCACGCCACAACAAAGAGGGAAAAGAACATTCTTGCCTCCCGCTTGTCATACATTATCCAAAGAAGAGAAAATAAGTTTTTGTAGTTCTCTTCGTCATATTAAAGTGCCATCCGGTTACTCATCGAACATAGCAAGTTTGGTATCAATGTCTGATCTGAAATTGGTAGGGATGAAGTCTCACGACTATCATGTGCTGATGCAGCACTTACTTCCGGTTGCTCTCCGTGGAATCCTTCCAGCTGATGTCAGGAAAACTATTACAAATTTATGTGTTTTTTTCAAAGGAATTTCGTGTAAAGTGCTTGATGTGGAGACGCTGGATAAACTACAGAATGACCTTGTGATCACCATGTGTCAGTTGGAAATGTATTTTCCTCCTTCGTTTTTTGATATTATGGTGCATCTACTTGTTCATCTTGTTAGAGAGATCAAACATTGTGGTCCGTTATACCTTCGATACATGTATCCGTTTGAGAGATATATGGGTATACTGAAAAAGAAAATGAAAAACCGTCGGCGTCCAGAGGGAAGTATAATTGAAGGGACAGTAACAGAGGAGGTAGTTGACTTCTGCACTCACTACTTACACGGTGTTGATGTTATTGGATTACCGAAAGCAAGACATGATGGCAGGCTTAAAGGGGTTGGTACCTGTGGGAAAAAATTATGCAGAGTTGATTTTGATACATTGAACAAGGCACATCTGGTTGTGTTGAATCATTCTGAAGTTGTTGAACCGTATTTCGATGCACACCTAGCCTACCTCAAAACAAAACACCCAACGATGAGTAATGCCAAATTAAAAAAAGAGCAGAATGCAACATTTGTTAAGTGGTTCAGACAGAAGGTGTTGTATGAAGATTCAAGGAACGTGGATGAAATGATCCAGTTGTTGGCACTTGGTCCAAATCTCGATGTGTTGTCTTATGAAGGATATGATGTAAATGGATTTTCGTTTTACACTGAACGTCAAGATTGTAAATCGACAAACCAGAACAGTGGTGTGCATCTTATCGCTTCACAAGACATTTTCACAGGAACAAATCGTAATACACTGAAGAACGAATATTATGGTGTTATTGAGGATATTTGGGTCTTGAATTACACTAGTTATGAAACTTGTGTATTTCGTTGCAAATGGGTGGACAACAAACAGGGATATCGTGAGGAGGATCATGGTATGAAGCTAGTTGATTTAACGACAGCGGCTCCTACTGATGAACCCTTTATCGTTGCATCAAAGGCAAAACAAGTATTCTACTGTCGTGATCAGTCTAATCCCAGATGGTCTATTGTAATGCAGAGTAAAAGATCGATAGTTGGGATTGATAATATTGTTGATGAGGATGAATACGACTGTGAAGATGAAACAGATGTACCTATTCGGTTGCCGATGGAGGTAGATAATGTAACTAATTTTGAATATCGAAGGTCCGACCACAACGAAGGATTGTGGATTGAACGATGAAATGTTATTTTGTAAGTTTGGTTGACAATATTATATTAATTATTTCATTTTTGTCATGTTTCAATATTTGATTCAGTAGATGTTCGTATTAACCTTGTTAATTGTTGATTATTTTTCAGATTATGGATCCTGACGATAGAGTCGAAGAGGACTTACTGTTGGGGTTGGATGATATTGACGATGACGTCCCTACTGAAGAACCACCAGCTACATCTACTTCGCAGGACACTCGGAAGGGACGTGGACCGACCCGTGGGTTGAAGGAGAAGAAAAATGCTCCCATCGATTTGTTCTGGGACAAGTACCTCCGACATTCTGGTGGGTCGAAGCAGCAGTTTGCTTCTTACTTGGGATTGATGGTAAAATCCCATTGTTCGATTAATAAGGATTGGAAGTATCAAGAAAAGGCAGACAAAGACATCATGTGGCAGATGGTGCAGAAGAAATACAATGTCGCGGCTGAACTTCGGAAGAAGATTGAATCACTTTTAGCGACATCGCTGCGACAATTCAAGCATCGGTTGGTAGATGGTTGGATTAACAAACCGGGCTCCAAGAGGTCACCGCCGTGGGTAGTGTATGATGGTATGTTCACGGAGGAGGACTGGAAGATATTCTACGACCATCGCCAGACTGAAGAGTTTAAGGTACTTTTACAATTATTCTGTCTTAATTATTTAAGGAATAAAATTTAACAAATATTTTTTTTATTATGTATAACTTACAAATATACAAATTTTGTAACAGTTACGTCAAGAACAAGCGAGACGTAACCGGGCGAAGAATGTATATAAGCACTACATGGGGCGAGCTGGATATACGGGGCGGTTGGAGAAGTGGAAGAGCGAGGGCTTACTGACGAAGACGAATGAAGACGGCACTCAGTCAGTTGTTGATACTGTTGACGATGCAAGTAGGGTGCAGACATTTATGCTGGGGCGCATGAAGAAAAATGAAGAGGGAGTCTATGTGTTCCCGCAGAGCGAGACTGCTGAGTTGGCTTCAAAGATTGTAAGTATATATTTTTAAAAGTTGTTGTTTACTAATTAGTAACTTCATTTCTAATATTTTTGTAATTTAAAATAGTCTGGATCTACTGATCGATGGGAGATGGTCCCGGCCCCTCCGTCTCAGGATGATCCACTGAATAAGGCCCTTGGGCAAAAGGATCATCCAGGGCGAGTGCGGGGGCTTGGAGGGGAAGTTCGCCAAAAAGACGTGTTTTCTACGTCTCGATCGAGAGTACCGCAGGCTGAAATAGAGAGAATGGTGGATGAACGGGTGCACGACCGGTTGGCGGAGTCGGAAAGACGTCACGCTGAGGAGCTCAGACGTCACGCTGAGGAGCGTCAAGCCTACGAGGAGCGCCTGCGAAGACTTGAGGCTTTAGTATTGGGCCAGGTGCATTCTCCTACACCGACACCTACTCTTACACCGGCGTCTGCTCCTACTGCGACGGCGGATACATCGATAGTGGCCGCGTCTCCTACACCGGCACCTACTGCTACACCGACGTCTGTTCCTACCACGACGGCGGATACTGTCGATGATCCTGCACCGACGTCTGCTCCTACCACGACGGCGGATACTCCGATGGTCGATCATCCTGCACCTTCTTCTCCTACCAGAGACACATTTCCTTATCAAAACCTTTCGGTTTGTTCTTTTTTCCTCCTTAGTTATTTTAACATTACTTTTAAAACAATATAATTTTATTAGCTTGCTTACTGTTGTGAGTTGATGTAGGTGGCTAAATCATGTCATTGTTTCAAGTGTTGGATGGTGGGACTGTTCATGTTGCATTCGGTCGGGTTTTACAGACCGGACCGAACACTGTAGTACATTTCAAGCCCATCCCACCTCTCCACGCTCGTGTGATGGTAGACGATATTGTGAAAGGTCATGAGGACTCTCCCCTTCCGTTGGAGTGGAATCAGTGGAGTAAAATAGTTCAAGCAAAATCTTCAGTTGTTCCATGGCCATATTCTCTCATTGATGTCAGTAGTGACAAGGTAAACTATTTAATTACATGTTACTGTTTAGTTTTTAACTTGACTGTTGACTGATATGTTTATTATTTAAATTTTGTATACTATTAGATTGATAAGGAATTAAGACCGGTTAAGAAGAGGAAAGTGGATAAGGGGAAGGAAGTTGTGAAATCAAATGAGGAGAGTCAGAGTGTGAGAAAGGAAGTGGTCAAACCTTTCGATATGACTCCTAGGAGATCCCCATTCTGACACCCAAGTATCTGAAGAGTTGACCTCCAAAAAATGCTGTATGACTTTTTCATGACGAAGCCGCAGTCTGTCACCAATTTCAACATGAAAGTGTCTAAGCATGTTTTCCACTCCCCCGAGCCCAGAGATCTGATGATTACCGTGAGCGATCTAAGAGAATTTTTGATGGGAGACCTGCTTAACATCTCTGTGATTCAGGCCTATTGTGTGTAAGTATCTTTCAAATTATTAAATTATCTTTCATTTTTTTAAGCTATTTAACATATCTTATGAAAAAATGTTGTTTAGGTGTTTGACTACTAGACTGATAGCGAGCAAGAGATTACTTCCATCTCTTTCTTGTGCCCACAATTGATGTCAGCAAATCAGGCCGCATTGGATGCGCAAGGATGTGCACATGTGAGGCAGGGATTTTGTGCTGCGGTGCGAAGAAGAAGCAAATATTTGCTGATCCCATATCATCAGATGTAAGTACACAATAACTGGAATTTTTGCTTCCTAATTGTGATATTAAAATTGTTCTACAAAACATTCTTTGTTTTATCTGTGCAGCAATCATTGGATGTTGATGGTGTTGTGTATCGACACCTCATGCTTGTTGATACTAGACCCATTGGGCGGCCCTGATGACCTTCGAGAGATCGCTGTAGAGAAATATTTGAAGGAGTGAGTATTCAAAAATTTTAATGCATTCTGTATTTATTTTAAGCTTGTCCTAGATTATTGACAATAAATGGCTTCATTTTAAAATGCTGTATTTATGCAGGGGTCATAAGCTTGGTTTGAGTGATGCGAAGAAACCATTCTCCATCTTGGACTTCCATTACATACGTGTAAGTAATCATTTAATTTATGCATTTTTGTATTAAAGTTAAACGTTTAATTTTTTGATCTATCTAAAGTTGGTAATCCATGGATGGTGTGATGACAGTGTCCTCAGCAGCCTGATTCACGAAGCTGTGGCTATTATGTGATGCGGTACATGTTCGAGATTGTACAAAATATTGACACGCTTGCTGATGATGACAAGGTAAACCATACCAATCAAAGTTTTAGTTAAAGTTATTGCATTTGAAATAAAATTGTGTACTAATGATGATCAGTTTCTTTTTATGGACAGATCGTTTCTTTTTTCACAAAGCAGGGAGCACGTATTCCAAAGGGATCTGACTTTGTAAGAGATCATCTATCGCAGTTTTGGTGTAAAAATTACTTGAGTGTTACTTAGATCTTATCCTAGTGTAGTTAGACTTACACTTTTGTTTGTGCTGAAGGTAGACTCTCAAAGTTTGTAAAGTTCAACTCTCTTATTTTGAAAGTTTTGTTTGCAATTCGTTTTCAATGTTGCAATTCAAATGGCAACTTGGTTTATATGTCATATAGTGTGGTTGGTTATCAAAGGGCAATACCAGTTGGATGCCCTGTACAGGTTGTATATACGATTGTAAATTGGGTGTGTTGGAAAACATGTGGTAGAGGCTAAAAAACAAAAAAAAAAAACCACGGTTCGACCAAAACCGTGGTTTAAAACTCTCTGGAACGAGTATAAACCACGGTTTACCGCAAAACCGTCGTATAAAGTCGACTTAATACCACGGTTACTGCTATAACCGTCGTATAAAACTGTTATATACCACGGTTTCCGTACAAACCGTGGTATAAAGTCTTCTGATCCCGCGACAAAAAGGTTTAAACGACGGTTTATTCAGAACCGTGGTTTATAATCTACTTTTAAACGACGGTTTTAAACCGTGGTTTATGTCAATTTTCCGATATACCACGCGAGTAAAAACCACGGTTTCTAACCGTAGTATATAGGCAAAATAACCGTGGTAAAAAACATTTTCTGCACTAGTGATGTGATATATCATTTACATACATCGTGTTGCACTTATACAGCACATAGCCATCACGTTGTGGCGTTAGTTCAATCATATATGGATATAGGTGATCCATCGGCACCATCATTTCCTATCAGTACTACCAACCCTGACAACCTCCCTGAGGTGTCCATAACATTCCATTGTTCCACATTCCATATCTAATGATTCATTTCGTATCTAGGCGATACCATATGTAATCATTCTATAAAGCAATATGAATACATATCACAAATAGCATAGGAAACGTACTACACACATGGTGTACATACAACATTCAAACAAGTATCTCTTGAGATACATACATACCAATGCACATCACACACAAACAAACCAAACAACGCACGCCCCGTGCACCAACCATAATCAACAAAACCAATTCATTGTATGCCATGCATACCAAATAATTCACATACCAACCAAACAACCCTCGTATGCCCCGCACACCACCAATTCTTTGTATGCAATGCATACTAATCAAACAAAATTTAGAGGCTCTACCCCCCTTAAAAAGGGTTACGCCCCCGTACCCCACAAGTTACAACTGTCGCTCTACAAGGAGCGCTGGATACTTGGCTCTCAAAGAGTTCATCAACTCGTGGATTATCCTCATATCAGAGAGACGGGCATGACTCTAGCCCTTATGGGCTCCACAATACATAAAGGATGTGGCACTAAACAATTTGTGCTCTCTCCCAAATTCATTCTAATGGGCCCACTCGCTCCGTATGAGGTGCAGACCCATGAACACAGGTTGAATTTGCCTTTCTTTCTTTTTTTTTTCCATTGCTGTGAATCCACTTGTTTGGTTCACTAGCATACATGTGTGTGTCTTTTCTCACTGATATTCAGTTGAGGTATACTATGACATTGGCCATTGTTAGTACTTAGTGCTTTTTGCACTTGTCTTTGTAATACTAAGACGTACCAGCCTATATGTCCACAAAGATGATGTTTGTCATCCATGTCTCCTGGTGTTTTGTTCCGGAGTAACACACTGTTATAGTTCTTTTTTTTTACACACTCTTGTTGATATCCACTTTATCTTTCTGCGTTCTCACTAGATTAATAACTGCACGGGTGCAATACCAAAACACTCAGTCATACAGAGTGCAGAGGCGTAAACGCTCAACAACTAATATCTCATGAGTCAAACAGATAAGATGTGCGAATTATCCTGTGAGTGGTACATTCCAAATCCATTGTTCTTTGCTTAAGGTATCTGCTATCATATAGCTTTATCTTTTCTCCTTGCGTAGTCACGCGTTTATGTCCATATCATCTGGTAGATTTCCTCTGGATTACAAGCATTTGCTTGATCCTTATGAGGGTTCTACATATTTTCGTCCATAATGGGTTTTCCTTTTTTTTTGGTTCCTGTCCTAAACTGTTCCTTTGTCTTCTCTGTATACTGTCTACTATTCTCCGTTGAAGGTTCTCTTTTTTTTTTCCAGCCCGTTGGTTTAACTGCGGCTCTTCTCGTCCATCTTCGAGGTAATATGTCTTACTGTCCGTAGAATGGAGTTGACTACTTCTAGCGTTCCTAACACTACTTGTCTACTTGCATGGGGTACCGTACTGATACATTACTACTTACCCGACTAACTCATAAATAAGTCTGTCAGGCCCACATGCTCCTAACGGAGTGCGGTCGTCCCATGACTCGTTTAGTAAACTGGTAATGTCTGTCACACGGTTGTTGTGAAGTATTCTGTTGTCAATCCCCCTTTGATGGATATCTTTTTTTTTTTCTTCTTTTTTTTGTCTTCTTTTTGCTTCTGCTTTTTTTTTGTCTAATAGTTCGTGTTAACGGTTATCCTGTAATAAGTGTTATTGCCTTTGTGGCATCCGTGGTAATTTGTATCATAGACTGGTATTATTCAACTCGGTGTAAGTAAAATCTGTGCTATATTAGCAAACTTGTTTCTCCTTTTTTTTTTGATCTCATTGAGTACAACACATTTTTCCTTTTTCTCCCTGTTTTTTTTTCATATCTCATCCATAGTTCATATTCGTCCCCTCATCCGTGTAATTGGATGTATTGCAGATTGCATAATAGCTTGAGCAACTTGGTTCTTCACTTCCCAACCATCCTCACTGACGGTGGTGCATCTACAAAGGGTATGCTTGTCCATGAGGACTAAACCTTTATCACTGGTAGTGATTAGCATTAAATGCCGGTATACACTGTTGGTATTTGGCTAATAAGCCCTGTCTGAAACTTCCTCGTACGTTTAAACTGGTGTTTTTTTTTTACAGTCATAGTGGCTGTATAATGTGTCCAGTTGCAGTGGTCGGACTAACGGTCCTTCCAAGGTTGCATAGGTTTCTAATCTCAAGGTTTGAATGAAAAAGTTTGAAAAACAGTTTTTTTTATAAAAGGTTAAAAGTAGTAGTTGTTGCAGTTGCATTTGCAGTAGTTGTTACTGTTGTTGTCGCTGTCGCTGCACTTGCTGTAGCAAGTGCGCAAGGCAGATGGAAATTTCAGTGGTTTACTGTCATAGCGCTTGCAATAGCAAGTGCGCCATGCAGGTGGAAATTCTGGTTCAGTAATTCCCGGTCTCATTGACTCTGTGTCATTTAGTATGGCTACATGATAATGTAAGTTTTAACATCCTGTTCATATATATTATCCTTCAAGGTTCAAAGCTTATTGGTACTGAGTACACACAACTAATCCCAAAGTCTTACACGAAAGGCGAGTGGTCAATGACACACTCCCACATACTTATAACATAGCTCCTTCTAACATAGTAAGTAAAAGTCTTCCACCAGCGGTCTCATGGAGTTAGGGTACTCTGCCCTATCTACCCTTGCCCTTCTGGGCTCCAGCATCAGTAGATGTCTGGCCATCCTGACCGCCTCGTGGTACTCCAGATCCTCCAGCTGAGGTCTTTGAGTATTCTTTGGTGGCCTGTAATTACGGCTCTCTGGGTTCATCCAGCATTCAAATTCCCTATGGCCTTCTTTGTGGCAGCACCGACATTCGACTTTGCGACCTTCGCAGTCGACCCCTGGGTGGTCCTTCCCATAACGCTTACAGTAAAAATGGCGCTGGGGCCGTCCGGTGCCTAATGGTAGTATTTAAGTTTAAGTTAAAATCTGATGGTATAAAGGTTAAGATTATATTTGTATTTAAGAGGTAGGTGTTCTCACCCTTAGGAGGTGCAGATCTCAGAGGCTTAGCATCAATAGCTGGGCCGGTCAATTGAAGGGTGGGCTCTTTTCCTTTCTTTCCCTTGTGACCCTGTTGCCCTTTCTTTTGGAAAAACTTCCTGTTTAAATGTTTCGGGTCAGTATTTATAAGATATTTAGCATGGTAAACAATCTAGAGTGGAATAAGCCCATACTTTCCCTTTCTCTGGCCCCCTCCTGGAGATGCTCCTCCACCCTCAGACTCTCTTTCAGGGTTCTTCCTTTTCTTTGCCCCTAGAGTCTCTTCCCGAGTCTGGAGCATTAGCTCCGTCCTCGAGGCAGCCTCATAACACTCCTGGAATCTCCTTGGTAAGTTCTCACAAAGTTAATTGGTAATGTAGTAAGTAAAGAATCTTATGGCTTTCATGTTGGTACTTGGATGGTAGTGTAGAGGGTAGCACATATCGCCATCTGGATGCGAAATAATAGTCCTCCCCGGAACTTCTCGACCTTCACGGTCTCTGAGTAATCCACACCGGGAATGAAGTCCAATAGATCAATGAATCGAGCGTAGTACTCATCCACGGTCAGACCTTCTTGGGTCAATGTTTCAAACTCATGGCGCTTCTTCTGCTTGAGGTGCGCCGGGTAGTACTTTCCTCTCAGTAATTCTACAAAGGCAGCCCACGAAAAGTCGGGCGTGGCCAGGTGATGGTCCTTGACCAACCTCCACCAAGTGCTGGCTGCATCCTTCAGATGGAAAGCAGCAATGGCGACCTTCTTGTCGTCCGGTACCTGTAAAGCTTCACATGTCTTCTCGTGTTCAACGATGTAACGCTCCAAAGCTACGGGGTCTGGTTCCCCAAAATATGTAGGTGGTCGGGTCTTGCTAACTGACTTCAGCCAGTTCGTTTCCCTGGCTGTGGCGGGTGGGCTGGTGCTCTTCCTATCTGAGTTCCCCGCTGTGCAAGAACGGCTGCAACCGTCTCAGCAACTCCTGGAATGCCGGGGTCACCGCCTCCACCTCTTCCAGTACCACGCCCCCTAGTTCCACCAGACATCTGTAGTACAGTATGTCACATAATTACTCGGTAAAATTACCGTACACAACCAATAGATATTAAGTTGCCTTAAGGCTAACCTGTCACGCAATTTGTGTTACTAGACACAATATCTTTCTAAGACGAATCGTCTCGTACTTCCCAAATATTTCCCAATGTTTCCCAAGTCCTAAGCTCACTGTCTTAACCTACTTTCTCGTCATCAGAGCGGTACTCCGCTCTGATACCACTTTTGTAACACCCCTCTCCATAATCACGATATAATCCCTCACGTAGCAATAAATAAAAACGTCTCGCAGCGGAAAATAACTAACAATTACAAAACTCACTCGGGTGTCACCGGCCATTACTCGCCCATGCGAGCAACGTAGCCAAACTACATCCAACTTCCAAAATAAACAAACTGCTAACCGCAGTGATAACGAGAAACTCCTATACATCATACTAAGTCATAACCATAAACATCGACAAGTGAGCGTCTACCCAATCCTGAAAAATACATAACCTTACCATAAGACCATACACCATCTTCATTACTATACAACGTCTCCAATTACCCTGTTCCTGCTCTTCAGCTCCGACAATGATCAACAACCTGAAATGGTGTAGTATCAGCGATAGACGCTGAGTATGCCGGGCCTGGACCCTAATGGTCACTTGTCATTTTAACCATCTTTTTATTAGATTGGTTTCATGCTCTTCCATTTTACAGTTATAACAATACTGTAGCATAAATGTATAATGTACATAACCATCCAAATATTCATAGACACTAATCATCCATCCAAACCAAACAATCATTTAGATATCACAAACCACAAATATATATCGAACGTATCGAACAACAACAATATATTGTACAATGTACAATCGCCGTAGCGTACAGTTTCATATTTGATTTACCTTAGCCTTGTAGGCTCCATCCAACCATCAACACACAATATAATACCCACAAGTATAACCAATGAACAACAAAGCGAAACAACGAGAATGATAAACAAGTATTAAGTCTCGTCCATGGTATTGTTCGCCACTGTATATGTCTCAATTGTTTTAGTTGTTCAGTTATACCTAGTGACAATGTCTCGTTAAAACGACACGTCTCTAGTTACCCATATATTATGGCGGGTCACCCACGGCAGTAGCCACTCCAACGGTAGAGTCTCCGACCAACGAGCCATTCTAGCTCACGGGAAATTTTCTTGATACTTACGGACCCGTACGCGGACATCCTGGTATCGTTTTTGTGATCACAGCGCGCACCAAGAGCCACATCCTCTTGGCTTTCCTTCCATTCCATTAATTAATTAATTATTTATACCATCGCATCGCATTACCAAATTTTCTAACACAGCAGACTAAGGTCATTAGTCCAATCCGGAGTCTGTAAACTCGGGATCCAGTGTTAGATACGAGAGCGGCGTATAGAAAGGCCAATGCTCCGTATAAAAGTCTCAGATAATATGTATATCTTATTATCTTAGTGCTACAACGTTTTACTTACGTTCCTTATATTTCATATAAGATAGCACCATAGCCGCTAGTTCGTTTTTATATATAGGTTCATATATACGAACCAATACTGTTAACTCAACAACAGTAAATAATAAGCAGCTATAAATATACAGTTCATGCATATTAATTATCACATTCAGACAAACAATCTTATCACAGATCATACAGATGTCTGAACTGAAGAAGCCCTCAGTGACAATCAGAGACACATAACAACATACAAGTTATATCAAGCGTCCTTGTCAGAAGTATACTCTAAACGGTAATTAAACTATAAGTCAGTCTCCATGACTAACTACATCCGGTATTTCCGAATAATAAGTAACCCCGACAGTTCACCCCTGTTTTCTACAGTTTTGTTACGGGTTTCTCTAAAACAGTCGGCTTTGTTATTTAAAACGCGTACGTCAAAACTATTTCAACTGTTAAGTTTAATTCCTTATATTTCTTTTAATCTTATCCACATCCAGTTTAGGTACGTAACCTATAGTTGCATGAATGCATGCATTCTTGTATTATACTGCATTCTAAAATTCATAACTTATAGTTCGTAACTATCTTTATTATTTTTTTTAAATAACCACCACCATTAAATCATATGGTTTTCAACCAAAATATATATATATATCCACCTTATATACATTATTCTTGTGTATGTATATATTTACCACGTAGGTAATTCCCATGAGTTTAATAAACTCTTGTATTTTATGTTACATTTTATCATCTTTTATTGGATGATTATTCCCATTAGTTGTATTATATTATACAACTTATATTAAGATTATTATCCTAATATCATGTAACATCTTATGTTGTATAATTACAACTCCTAAGGTTTATTCCATAAACACCTTAGTTTATAAATCTCATTTATTTATAGTTTGTCACATTATTTTATGTGAGTACCCTTCCTTATATCAATTCCATCTAAACCATATCATTGTCATAACGTTTATAACATTATAGACCTTAGTCTAAAATTCATCTTTCAACTCCTATTAACTCAGTATAACCCTTAACTTAATTTAAATTCCGTTTTGACCACATAACATTATGTAATGTTATACCATATACTAATATCATACTATGTGATATTTTTATTCCCTTTAACTTATAACCTATAGTCTTTATACAAAACTATTTATTATTGCCTCTTAGGCACCATAAGAAAATCTTATTCTTTTCCATAAACCATAGTTTCCTTTATTTACAAAATCACCCCTTTCTTTTTACCATGTTATATATTCCATTTAATATAACATTTCTAACTTATAAAAGAGTATAACCTATGGTTATTTTTTTGTAAACTCCGAACAGCCCTTGTGCTATTCTATAATTGCCATTTGGCCCTATTTATAACATATAGTTCTTCCATATCATTAAAACCATATTTTATACACATATCTTAATAAATTCTCTTAATAATTCCAAAAATCACCAAATTCCACCAAAGGGTTATAAATATCCTTATTAACCCATATACTCTTGGTATTTACCATTCCACCATCTATATTTCTCCAAAGTGTCATAATGACATAATAACTATATATTATACATATATAGTTTATTTTAATTCCAAAAACATTCCAATAAATTCCTAAAAATTCCTAATAGCCCATGGGTGTTTAAAATACCATTGTACACCCTTTATTTTTCGGTAATAACATATTTACCATATACGTTATAAAAATATTACCATAAGATACTTATCTTATTATAAAGCCTTAAATAAGTTATCTAACTTATTTAATTTGGTCAAAACCTAGCATATGGTCAAGGTTGACCACCTTAATATTTCCTTGACCACCAATTCCTTATAATTACGGTTTAGTACCCAAACTTTCTAGAAATCACCCTTTAACCCCAAAACTTTATAAAATCTTATAAACTTTATTTTAACTCTAATTTTCGGCCTTATTATTCTAAAGCCCCCAAATTTAATTTAATTACACCTAATACCCCATTTATTTTCGGTAATGGATTTATACTACTTAAACTTAATTAAAAGCTTGTAAATGCATAAATAAAATGGCCTAAAATACATGGCCTTATTACAAACATTGGCTTGCAAAATAAATTACACATAAATGTCCCAAAACACTTATAAGATTTCGGCCTCACCATATAATTTCCATTTATTTACCAAACTTCCACATAATGTCTTAAATTTGACATTTATGCTTGTTTAATTAGTTATAAAATTTATTAAACCATTTCTTAAACATTTTAAGGTCAAACAAGACCTTTTTTTTCTCCTTCACTCACGGCAATTAATATACACACACTTAAACTTGTGTTAATGTATCAAGTTAAGGTTTTAAGTGATTTATACCTTGATTTAGCTTAGGTAAAGCCTTGTTTGAGTTCGCCACCTTAAGGAGAAATTCTCCACAGCTTTTTTTACATGTTTTCAATAGAAACCAAGGCCTAGTTAGTCTCCAAGAAAGATCTAACCATAAGAAGTAATTTAATGTAAGATTTAAGGCAAAAATCACCTTAAGAATGCAAGGAGAGTTCAAGATGGTTTCGACCTGAATCAAACACACCACAAGGTGTTAGATATACCATATTGACATAGGAAATAGCTAGATCTCGAAATGCTACCTTGTTATTAGGTTTTTCCTTGGAAAAATGCCTTAAAAGAGGGTATTTCCTTTGGATCTCGGCCACCCTTGCTCCAAATGGCTTACCAACAGATTCCACATGAAAAGAGAGAAGATGAGGCTATGAGCAAAGTTTCACAGCCGAATTCGAAGGGAATCAAAAGTTATGAGCTTAAAGCACATTTTTACCTTAAATGGTCAAGAATTGAACTTTCCTCCTTAGATCTGGTTATGTACGAAACCAACACTTCCTCTAACCTCCAAATCACTCTACATAGATGTATAGAAAAGGTTTGAGTGTAGATCAATCGAAAAAGGAAGGAAAGATGAAGAAAATGGGCATTTTTTATGCCTTAAGAGCTTACCTAGAGCTTGAAACCTCATCAATGGTGCTTGGAACTCTTACCTACGGTGGAGGGGAGCCAAAGAGATCTCAAGGGGTGAGCCATCTCGGCTGAAGAGGAAGGAATGAAGGGGAAAGACCTAATATTGCCTTAAAGCACCTTTTTGCATTTTTTTGATTTCCTTGCTTTGATGACTCATCAAGGCTGGTTGTAATTGATAAATTCGTGGGAGACAACAGCAAGGGGCAGCTGGACATGATAGGAAAGGTGGGTGAATTATTTGTACATAATTGATTCCAATTTGATTGATTAAAGGAGTAATAATGTTACTTTTAGCCATTTGTTGTAAGGTGACTAAGCACTTTTGTCTTGTACCAGCTGGAGCCACGAAATTCAAAGAGGAAGAGGAGCAAATGGAGGCTCCAAATCAGCTGGCTCACATGGGAAAGGTAAGTGGAGCCCACCTTTTTTGTTTTATAAGGTAAAGTATGTCTTTTTTTGTTATTTTATGCTAAAGTAAAGGACTATATTTAATTGTCACATGGGACTTGTCTCTTGGTCTGTTAAGAGACTTATTTATCTGATTTTATGTAGTCCATTTCGTGGTCAATGGTCAACATTGGTCAACTTAGTCAATGTTGACCCAAACGGGCCCCACTTTAGGGTTTTATTAATATTTTAATATTAAATTTGTAAAAATTCGTAAATTTCTGGAATTAAATTCCTAATATCATATAATATGATATTTTATTATATTTAAAGGTATTTATAACCTTTTAGCCCATTTAAAACCAATTTAAAAGGCGATTACACAAAAACGTGCTTTAAGGAGTTTTAGTGCACATTTTGTGTCGCAAGGTGTTTCTGGCTCTGTTTTCTTTGACAACGGTTTTGTTGTGTTCCTTACATGATGTTTGATCATGGTATTCAATTTTATATCATTTAGAGGTCATTTGATTTTTAAGGTTTTCCTATAGCACCTTTTTGCCCTTTTTGACCTTGAAGCATGTAAATGCTTTTTCTTTGTGTTGGAGTGTTGTCCAACGGTTATAATATGTTTAATATTATGTCAATATACTTAGGACAAATTTTTAGGTCCTAAGAAGTTCATTTGGGTATTTATTTACCCTTAATAGTCAAAGGGTGCAACATCTTGTTTTGTGTTGACCACTGTTGTTCTCAGTTGACTTTTAAGGCATGTTTAGGCCTTAATTAATGTGATTAAATATTTAATCCATGTTTTATTAATTTGGGGTATTTCAAAAGAACTCAGGGCTAAGGTGGAAACTCTGAGTCAGTCTTCGACTGAAAACAAAAACTATGTCATAGAGAGTCTAGATAAGCCAAGGATTAATCTTGTTAGTCCTTTGGAAACTAGAATTCTCATTTTTCCTTGTTCGGCACAAGAAGAGATGAATTCCCTTTTGGATAGCAACAAATCATTAAAAAGAGAATGTGAAACTCTCTCAGACATGGTAGCCAAGGCAAATCGAAAGTTAGAACTTTGGGCTTTGACTAATCCAACTTGGTATACCGGGAAGGCGAATTTGAAGCAAATGATGCGGAATAATAACTCAGAAAAATGTGGTTTGGGATATAAGTGAGACATTCTTTTAGTCTACGAATGAGAAGTTAAAGACTGGAACTGTGAGACCTCAACTAAGATTACACTCATGTCGATATTGCCATCAGCCAGGACATAAGATCAGATGGTGTCCCAAATTGTTGAGAAAACAATTGCGTGAAGTATCATCGAGATGGAGCTCATACAAAACTAAAAGATCGCATACTAAAAGGTGGATTCCTATCAACCATTCTAAGTCTAAGTCTACAACTGAGTTCAAACAAGTCTGGGTACCAAAGTCTAATCAGCCCTATCAGACTCGCCAAGAAGACATCTCACCTTCTTCAGACTATTTATCTCCTTCACAGTGATCAGACCATGATCACTTCCATAAGTACTCTCAGCATATGCCTCGCCATTTATTTGCCTGCGTGGAGTGACTTCCTTTTTTATTTGGCAAAAGGGGGAAATTGATCTTGAACGTATACAACAATTCAGGGGGAGCATTAATCAGTTCAAGACTTACAAAGTTTAACAATTGGTCTTGAATGTATACAATGATTCAGGGGGGACATTCATCAGTTCCAAACTTATAGAGTTTACCGTATCAAAAAGAGGGAAACTGTTGATGTAGTGTTTTGATCAGCAAACTCAGTCATATACTGAACACAGTCGAGAGATCAATCTTGAACTGACCACTGGCTTTTATCTTTCCTAAATATGTGGCGAAGAGAAATCAAGCAAATATTTCTAGATCTTCTAAATTAGGTTATATCTCCTTGGAGATTAATATTCTTCGGTCGAAGATCTAGTTTTCTAGTTTGATAATTAAATACTTTGTATACATAGAGAAAATCAAGGAGATATTTAGGAGTTTATCTTTTATAGATAAATAGCCTAGAGTTCTATATATACATTCATAGGAAGAGAGTAGGGATGCGCGGCGGAGAAAAATATAAAGAGTGAGATTGAGAGGCAATCAGAAGGGAGTTTAGCTGTTGGTTGTGTTGTACATAATTTGAGTTCAAAACTCAAATTACACCAAGCTTATCAGCTATGACCATACCTGGATGGTCTGATGTTGTGATGAACAAAGAATCGGACATTTCTATGGCTCCATCTCATCCTTTTCCTGTCGCGATAAACTCCAAGATTTTCTCTATCGATCTAAAAGAGGTAGTTATGGCTGATAAGTGATTTCCTTGAGATCAATACTAAACAGTATACACCTGTTGCTCTGATACCATGTGAAATTTCACGGATCGCATACTGAGAAAGTAGAGATCAAGAACAAGAAGAGAAGCAAGAGAACCAGAAGAAAAGAGAGCGGGAGAAAAAAATAGAGCTGCTCATAAGAGCACTACTCTTTCTTGCTGATTCGGGAAGAAAGGAGATTACTGTTTTATGTAAGACAGTCACAACTACCATACAATACTGATGGGCCTAACTAACAACATCGCCCAAAAGCATATACAATAGACTGACTGGAAAAGTCAAGTCCTAATACTAACACCTGAAATAGAACCCATCTAAAAAATTGGAATTAAATCCAAATGACAGGAATGAGTAGGAAAATTGACAACCCTCAGTATTAGTAAAGAAAATGACAAGCAGTGCAAGTAGACAAAAGATTGAACAGGTAAGGAAAAATGACGAGTTAAAAATAAAGTCATAAACAGAGAAAGTATGAATGTGTGAAATTGCAGGTCAAAATGATAACCTGAGCAATTGGAAGGCTGGAATTAAGTAGGTACTTTGCTCGGTATCTGCATGTGAAGTTGATGAGAATGGGGTTGTTATTACTAGAGACCCTCCTTCACCACCTGTATACTAGTGCAGTCTCAAGAATAGACCATCAATATGTGAGGAACAAATTTTGGGAAATGTCGAAAATGTGATGTTTCGGGCATATTAGTGGAATATGTTTATTTGTATTTGTTGTGTTGGTATCTATGTGGGCAATAGCCCAATGCTTTAGCTATTTAAGGAAATAAAGGTCAATGCTTTAGCTATTTAAGGAAAGAAAGACCAATGCTTTAGCTATTTAAGGAAAGAAATAGTCCTTAGGTGAGCATGGTGAATTGTAATCTTGTTGGCCACTTTGTTGAGTTGGCATGATTTTTCCTTCTTTGGCAGAGCATGCTCAGAATTTACCTGGTTACTATTCTATTGCCTTCCCTAAATAATAGTAAAATCTATTACTGTTTGAAGGTGTAATAAGCAGTGCCCCTGAGTTATCGCGAATTAGAACATGGAGGTTGTGCCTTGTCTTTTTGTGGTTTATCATTTTGTAAAACTTTAAAATGTGGTAATTTATTATATATAAGTTCAAATTACACAAATTTTATACCATTATTTATCATAATTCGAGCTCTTCAAAATAAGACCAAATATGAATATGTTTTGATAAATTTTAATTTTTTTTAATTTTTGTACGTACATATTTTTTTAAAATTCATTGTGAATCTTAAGTTTAGGAAAAGTGAATCAAAGGTTGTTAAAAAGTGAATCGAAGGTTGTTAAAAAGTGAATTAGAGAGTTGCGTAAAAGTGAATAAGAGGTTTTAAAAGAAGTGAATCTCATAAACAT
Organism: Limonium bicolor; assembly: GCA_023374045.1. Lineage (NCBI taxonomy): Eukaryota > Viridiplantae > Streptophyta > Magnoliopsida > Caryophyllales > Plumbaginaceae > Limonium > Limonium bicolor. The sequence goes on from CM041781.1 coordinate 235,266,394, forward strand.
AGATTGTTTAACTAAAATGATTCCGATTGTTTGACTAGTGTGAATTAGACGTTTTAGAAAAGTGAATCAAAGGTTGTTAAAAAGTGAATCACAAGTTGTTACAAAGTGAATCAGAGTAATAAGAAAAGTGAATCTCGTAAGCGTAGATTGTTTAACTAAAGTGATTAAGAGGTTTAAGAAATGTGAATCAAAGGTTTTTATAAAGTGAATCATGCGTTTAAGAAAAGTGAATCAAAGGTTTAAGAAAAGTCATTCTCGTAAATAGAAATTGTTTAACTAAAGTGAATAAGAGGTAGAAAAAAGTGAATTAGAGGTTTAAGAAAAATGAATCAAAGGTTTTTTAAAGGTGAATCAAAGGTTTAAGAAAAGTAAATATTTTGTTTAATACTAGTAAAAGTTAATCCTACCACAAACTTATGAAAGAAAAGTATGAACCTTTCATTTATTGAAAGTGAACCCTAAACCCTACATTACAAACCATACAAATGTCTTCGACGTTTTTAACTTTCCTAGGGTGATTTTTAGAGTGTTTGGGATAAGATTCATTTTCTTAATGAATAAGGTTCGTTTTATTGTTAAAGAATATTCATTTTGTTAATGAATAAAATTCACTTTTAAAATATATAATATATACTCCTTATAAAAACATAAAATTTTAAGTTTATCAAAACATATCCATGATGTATCTTGTTTTAAAGAGCACGAAAAATGATAAACAATGATATAATTTTTTTTATTTTTACACATATTTTGTGAGTTATAACATTTTGAAAAAAAAATTGTTTCTCTCCTCCCACCTTAACTTTAGTACTTCTCTTTTACCAATAATGTATTGACATGTGGAAGCCATTCATCAGAAGCTGTGTTCTCTCATGACTTGAAACCAACGAGGTACTTTGCTGGGGCAGTTTGTGTCAGTGATGCAGGCTGGCGAGGCATGAATTGGATGGGATTCCAAGTTCAGCTACGGAGAGTCAAAGGCTGGTTTTGTCCGATTTGGATATTGTCTTCGTGTATTTGATGCTTTTTGTTTTCCTCAGTTTTTTTTTTTTTTTTTAGTAAAACTTCATACTGCATATATTAACAAACAGACCACACACTCCTTCCTAACCAAAAAACAAAAACATTAGAGAATGAGCATAACTAATTGACAGACCAATTAGTTCCTCTATCCTCCATATCCAAAGTAGCAGCAGCCATTATGCTAACAGGAAGATTCTCCTTCCTCCACCACTTGACTTTCCTGTTGTAGCTGCTAGCTAAACCAGCCATCAAAAAAACTAGGGAAATTGAAATACTTTACATTACAGTTCCAGTTAACATACTTAAAACGATAAATTAAGTAGCGAATCCTATTACAATTCAGCAGCAACTCCAAGTCGTTTCCTCTTTCCCTGTTACACACATTCATCAACCAATCTTGCATGTTGTCGAAGCCTATACTATCACTGCCTACTCTAAGAGCAAGTGTCATAGCATGTTTCATGGCTTTGATGTTTGCAAGTTGCACTCCACAAGTGCTATGTAAAAGCCGCGAAAAACCATGCTAATATAACCCCATTGTTGTTTCTTATCAGCCCTCCAATCCTGATGGGTGAACCTTGTTTCTGATCAATAGCCCAGCCTAGTCTAACTTCACCAACTGGTGGAGGCACCCACCCTTCAGTTTGAGCCCTGTTACAAGTAGAATTCTGCATATTATGATAGTAATAGATGTAAGCTTTGTTAGCTTCCACAGTCGGCCACCAAGCAAAACTTGTATTATGTTTGACCTTGTTTCTAGCATCATACACTACCCATAACATATCTAAAATTTGACTACACTTAGAGGAATTCCAGTTACATATTCTTTCATTCATCCACCTAATACATTCTACATCAGAAAACGCTGCTAACTCTGCAGTATTGATAATATTGCTCCAGATATCAGAGACAAAACAGCAGAGAAAAAAAGAATGGACAATTGTATCTTTTTTCCCACAGAGAAAACACTTTGAACTGCCTCCAATTCTTCTAGCTAGATTAGCTTGGCAAGGAGTTATGTTACGAATCATTTTCCAAGCAATCAGTTTGGCTTTAGGACAAATATGGAGATTATTAATCTGTTTGAAACTACTGCTCGATGGAGAAGAAGAAGACGCTGCAACAGTTTGCATATGGCTGTGAATTCTAATGTATCCTGATTTCACCGAATAGTTCCCATCTAATGTATAATTCCATATCCACTCATCTTGTTCCACAAGATTAGGATTGATAGAAAGAATACAATCGACATCATAATCAGTCAAGTTATCTTTGAGCTTGGCTCTGTTCCATCTCCCTGAATTTTTATCAATAAATTCAGAAACCAGATCCTGGCTATTAGCTTCTTCTTGATTTTGGGCAATAACCTTGAAACCTTCAGATCTAGGTAGCCATGGGTCCTTCCAAAACAAAGTGTTAGAGCCATTCCCCACCTGTTTTCTAAGGCCTAGGCTGAGGTTATCCACATTGGCAACAAATGATTTCCACACTGGACTGTCATGCTTACCAGGAGTAGCATTCTGAATAGTACCTTCAGGGAAATATAGATTTCTTAGAATAATCGACACTAGATTGGAAGGATTTTTACAGATTCTCCACAGCTGTTTAGTAATTAACGCTTTGTTAAACGCTTCAATTTCCTTAAAACCCAATCCCCCTTTATCCACATCTTCACAAACCTCTCTCCACTTAATCCAATGCATAGATCTAGTCTTCTCTCTCCCTCCCCACCAGAAGTTAGCGATGATTGAATTGAGTTTATGGATAATACCTCTGGGGAGTTGGAAAATGGACATAGTGAAGGATGGAATAGCCTGAAGAACACTAGATACAAGAATCGATCTAGACGCTTGAGACATAGGCTTTCCCCACCCCCCAACCCTTTTCCTAACTTTCTGGATCAGATAATCAAATAACTCAGTCTTGTTTCTTCCTACCTTTAAAGGGAGACCCAGATATCTCCCGAAACTCCTCACTTCTTGGACTTGAAAGATGTCAGCTATCTCAGCTCTTAAACCCACCTCAAGCTTCTTGCTGAATAGGAGTTCAGATTTCGCAAGATTGAAAGAATGCCCAGACGAACACAGAAAGTTGTTTAGGATATCTTGGAGAATTAAAACATTATCCTTAGAAGCTTTCCCAAAAAAAATAATATCGTCTGCAAAGGCTAAGTGAGAGATAGAGGGACTGTTATAAGTCACTTTAATCCCCTTAAATAAATTCTTACTCTCATTTTGATTCAAGGCACTCGAAAGAGATTCTTGAGCAAGAATAAATAAGAAAGGGGATAAGGGGTCACCTTGCCTAATCCCCCTAGATTGTTGAAACTGGCTGCCTGGAGAACCATTGATGAGAACCGCTCCTTTGACTGATTTCACAAACTGCATAACTGGATGGAGCCAATAAGGAGGAAATCCCATGTCAGAAAGCATGTTTTCTAAGAAAGACCATTCAATCCTATCGTAAGCCTTACTAAGATCCATCTTAAGAGCAAAGTATCCTTTTTTTTAGCCTTACATCTGTCAATAAAGTGATGAAGCTCACCAGCCAAAATGACATTATCTGTGAGTAATCTGCCACTAACAAAACCTGCCTGATTCTGCGAGATGATATCTGGAAGGATATGAATGATCCTGTTAGCTAAGGTTTTAGCCACTATTTTATACACAAAATTACATAGAGCTATGGGCCTATAATCCACAATATTGACCGCTCCCTTTAGCTTAGGAATAAGTGTTATAAAATAGTGATTAAGAACATCAGGCTTAGCATTACCTTTAAGTATATCCAGAACAGTTTTGGTAACCTTGTTCCCAATAATACTCCAAAAGTACTAAAGAACTTACCGTTGTACCCATCCGGCCCAGGGGACTTATCTTTCCCCAACTGTTTGACTGCTGTAACAACTTCTTGAATATTGTATTCCACCTTCAACTCGTCTATGAACCTTTGATTAAGTTTGCCTTCTATAGCCTTCCTAAACATAGGATGCGTCACTGGGGTTGAAGAAGTGAACAGATTCTGAAAAAAACTGGTAGCTGTCTGGTTAATCTGATTCCAAGAATAGACCATCTTCTGCTCATCGTTAACCAGCCCAAAAATCACATTTCTCCTCAGTTGGTTGTCATTAAGTTGTTAGGGTAGCCTTTCTGCTTGTTTGTACTATTGTATCCTATTTCTGTGGCCTTGTTGCCCTACTTATTAATTAATAAAACATACCAGGCACACGGTTCATACATGCAGCAACTTCATCTTTGACTATGCTTTCTGCCAATTTCTTTCCCGAAAGAAACCATCCCTTATAAATATATGTTTGTCTATAGCGGTGTCCAATAATTCTACCAAAGGGCAGAGCAAATCACAGAACATAAGTTAAACATAAAGATACGTGGGGAAGACAACCTTGACAGGATCATAATAACTCCATCAGAAGATTGTACAGCTTATAGCCAATGGGTCATACTCAATGTATAGGTTTTAGCTTTAGCAAAACAGTGGCAGATATATCACATATCAGTAACACTACTAGCACAAGGTGCATAGAAGAGGATAGTAAACGAAATTCACGATCTACAAAAGAAATTAACTAGCAGCAGTCAATGAAGCAGACCCAATGAGGGCGAACCCACAGTTGGAGCAAACCCAAGTAACCAAAACGATAGAATAAACTGTGGCATAGCCTTTTACCTTCTCAGATGAGAGGGCTTAACAAGGGAGTATGAGATTAATGAAAGTATTACCAATGTTTGAGTATGCATAGCAGGATGAGACAGCATACAGGAACTTGGTAAGGCATCTTTAGGGGCTCCGGTGTTCAGCATTTCCTCCTCACTTCCCTGAACATCGAGTCAACAGCAGACATCACCCGCTCCTCAATCAACAAACTCCATAGGGGCCTTCTGTTGGCTGATCAGCTGGTCATAGTATGGGATAACCCATGATCATCATTCATATATCTTCATAAGACACTCCCGAAATTCAAATAAAATTAACAGCATCAGCTTATAGCTCTTTTCAGAAAGAGGGCCAAAAAGCCAACAAGTTCAACTCAGTGTGGGCAGCATTAACTTCAGGAAGCTGACAACTCTGATTCGGGAATGTTCACCTCTCACATCAAGAGTCAGAGGCGAACCAAAATCCAGCCAATGTAAAAGAATTACTGCTCTTTGAAGCTCACCTCTTTTATATTTAACAAGGAACCAGAGCCCATAAACAGAGAGACCAATAATCAAAGTGAAACTTCTCGAGATAGCAGAAAAATAAAAGTAAAATACTCTAAGTCAATCTGATTGGCGGAAGATAATTACTGGCTCTTTCTTCTCCTCGAGGTTGATAACAATCAATGAGTAGGCATAGCCAACAAAACAGGAAACAAAACATACTATGACAAGCTCAGATGTCTTGCATAATCTTTCCCAGGTATGTGTCAACATGATTAGAATTGTCTACTAAAAGTCTACCAACAAGAGTCTCACAGACATCTTTCCCAATGTTATAACCTACATAAAATAAGGAATCCAAAACAAGCAAAGCATCATCCAATTTATTTTGTTCAGAAAGACATTGTATCAATCTGTGAAATGTTATGTCATCCGGTATTAGCTTCTCTTTGAGTGACTCTATCAGCCACTGTACCCCATCAGCTGCCCGCCCTTTCTCACAGAATCCAGCAATTATATGATCAAAGTTATAACTCCGTGGCTCTACACCCTTTCTTTCCATATCTTTCCAAAATTCTAGCGCTTTCTCCATTTCTCCCATCTCACAGTATCTTCTTATTAGTGAAGTATATGTCGATATTGATGGCTCCACACCTTGCTCTAACAGCTTCCCAAAAAACTCCTCACCCTTGGCCATATCCCCTGCCATGCAAAAGCCTCTAATAAGCGCATTATATGTAATTAAATCACAAGCAATACCCTTAGTGGACATCTCTTCCAGTAAGGAACCAGCTTCTTCCATCTTCCCGTTGATACACATCCCCAAGATTAATGTGTTATAAGTCACAGTCGTCTCCAAAAATCCACGACCTCTCATCTCCTCTTTCAATTTGTGAGCCTCCTCCAGTTTCCCAACTCGGTAAAGCCCATAAATCAAAGAGCTATAAGTATACTCGTTGGGTTTTAGACCCGTATCTGACATCTCACACCACAGTTTCTTGGCTTCTTCAATCTTCCTTATCTGGCAGAGGCCCCGAATCATTGTTGTATAAAGCACCACATTTAGAGTATACCCGTTGGCCTTGAGACTATTGAAAACACGATATCCTTCATAAACCTTCCTCTTCTTGCATAATCCATTTATAACCTCGTGATAAATAGCGACATTAGGTGTGCAATTTCTATCGATCAGTATGTGAAGAATCTCAGAAACTTTTGCAAAGTCTCCAATTTTACAAAATCCAGTTATCAACTTACAGAAAACCCATGTACGAGGAGTGATGCCATCAGCCAACAGCGGTCGAAGAAGCTCATAGCCATTATCAGCTTGACCGTCCAAGCAAAAAGCAGTGATCAAATGTTCAACCGTTTCAGTGTCGGGAGCAACGTTCAATCCTAACATCTGCTCGTACAAGCTCCAGAAGACATCGGTCCTCCCAACTCGAATAGAACCGGAAAGGGACGAGTTCCAAGTGCTAAGGGACGGGTGAACTTCGCAGTCCTTTTTCTTCAGCTTTAAAAGCAGATCGAGTGCTTCCTCTAGTGATGCTTTTCGAGACTGAAGCTGGCTCTGAATAAGAACATTGGACACTCTGGATGATTCGTCACCTTCTGTGGGTGTATTATCGAGCAGTTCCACGCCACGTGTTTCCTCAATTTGGGGAGCACTGACTGGAGTAGGTGGGTTCTGATCCTCATCATTTTGGGATATGGTTTCCACGCTTTTTCTACCAATGCTAGTGGGTACGACTCCAGATGTGAGATTTCTATCGCTGATACAACTGCGCGGATGGGGAAAACTTAGGGTTTTCTGGTGGCGGCAAAGGATATGGAGGATAGGGAACGGATACCCTCTTGCCATCCTAAGCAGAAGATTGATTTACTTCCTCCACTTCATCGCCGACCAGAGGATCAATTGCAAACGGATGCAGCTCTGAAGGCATCATCAAACAGAACCACAACATTAAGATTTTAGACAGTGCACCATTTACAAGAGTACCCCCTTACAAAAAAGAATGAGAAAAAAAATCAAAAGAAAGAACCATATTTCGGCCTACGTATTCTTGTTCTCAGCAAAAACAAGTGTAAACTTGTCCAGATATTATTACCGCCTCCTTCGACTTCCCAACCTCCTAACGAACCAAACTTGCGAGGTGCCTTTTTGCAGTTAATTGTTGATAGAGTTGGTCTTTGGTCTGATCGAGATCTGGGTACATTTGACAGTCGGATTCCCGATAACTGAGATCAAATCGGGGATAAGGGCGCACTCTTTCGACTGAAGGAATACGAATCTAGATCCCTAATACCATCTATCTAGTTCTTGTTCTCTGTTTCAGTCTCTGACGCGGACAGAGAACCTGAAGGGATTTAGAACAGTGGAGAAGTTGGAGAAGGTCGGTCATCAGATTCGACGAAGTGGGAAGGCTGAACAAAATCGAGCGGCCCACGAAGAGATAGTTTAAAATGTATCGGTAAAGTTATATATTGAATTTTAATTTTATTGAAATTTTATTAGATGTAGAATTAATTTTTCAAATTATAGGATAAGCTAATAAAACTTGTACTACCTCCGTCCCATCATAAGTGTCCTGTTTGCTTTTTGGCACGTTTTTCCACCTCAATATTAAACATATAAGGTAAAATAATTTTATAAAACTAAATTTTGTATTATACTATAGTTTATCATGTAAGGAATCATATGCAAAATTTAAATTTTCAAAATTAATTTATCTTATATGTTAAAAATTGAAGTCAAATGACATGTCCAAATAGTAAATAGGACAGTCAAGGTGAGACGGAGGGAGTATATTTATACTATATTAATTATATATGTGAAAATGTAGTTAAAGATAGCTATATATACTTATAGCCGAGAATAATTGTTAGAAAAAATAGTACACATTTTAGTAGTCAGCTTACACATACTGTAACTAGAGAAGAAACAATAAAACCATATAAGACAATACACCACCACTAACAAACGGCCACTCACCACCATCAACAAATAGTCACTCATAATCACCCTAGACCTTCCCACCATTGTTGGTAATAAACCATCCAAAGGCAACCACATTTGTCATGCGCATGAGAACTCTTGCAAGAGCATGTGTATCCAGAAGACAAGCGAATGATGAAGCAACTGCTTAATCATGTTTAAAACATCCTCACACCAACCTAAAGTTCAGGCCGACAACCAACCCAAAAGACAACCAACCAAAATCAACAACACCCATAACACAAACCTACTCCATGAGGAACTAAGAAAACCAAGATTAAGATAAAGCTTACACATGGTTCTGTTCGGCATAGCTATTTTGCAGTTGTTTTGGTCTGGCTATTTTGTGCCTACTTTATATGTAGCAGTATATTATTAGAGGAGAACGTAAGACTTATGTGGGACCTATACAGGACCCACCTATCTGTGCCACAAATATGCCATCAAATATGTCAAGACCGAACAAATCCCTGCATAGCACCCTTAACACAACCGCTGGCCAAAGTAAACCACTAGATAAACAGAATTATACATAAATCATAATAAAACATACGACAAAGATCCAAAGCCCTACTTTTTTAACACTTAAGATCACAAACCTACTAGCTACATGAGAAGTACCCAAACTCATGTACCTACCAAAAACGCCTTTAGACTCCATTGCGACCCTGGGATGTGCCCATAGTCGCTTCATTTCGCAGACTTGATCCGTGAGTGATGCGACTGATATCACTGTCTGGTCACAACAACCCCAGTTAGTTGCCGCATCACCAGCAAACCCGTCACTGTCACTCGAACCATTTCTATATCTATACCATGTATAACAACTAAAATCTTTGCATTCATTTTGTCAATAACCCTTGCTCCCCTTCCTCAAATCCAAATAGGAGGATCCGCTCCAAAATCTCTTTCTTAGACCTTAGAGTTGCGGTAGTGGTAGTTGTGTTGTATGAGATCTCCCACCACAATCATCAATCACCAAAAGGTGAACACCAAAGCACCGTGACTTGGCTACTACCACTGCGGCATCGTCATCCTAGATGGTTTTCGGTTGGTGCCCGGGATACAAGATATTTGTGTCAGAATTCAATAGCAATGAAACAATTATACTACGGCGTGATACAAGATATTTGTGTTCGGGATTATAACAACTATGAAATGTGTATATTTCATTGCAAGTGGGTTGTCAACAAACATGCCTGCTGTGAGGATGATCATGGTATGAAACTAGTTCAACTATCTAGAGCGACTCCCACTGTTGAGATATTTGTTGTTGGAACGAAGGCAAACCAAGTACTTTATATCACCGATCATTGCAATCCTAGATGGTATATTGTGCTCAAAGGCAAGAGATGAATAGTTGGTATGGATGGTGTTTTTGATGATGATGATGATTATGACGTGGAAGATGAAACTCAAACGGTTCTTGTTTCATTACCAGCATAAAATGATGTCACGGTTCATCGTGATTATATATGGTCATACCATAACGAAGGAATGTGGATTGACATATGACGGTTTATGTAAGTTTGTAGAAATGTTTTGTAATGTTTTAGTATCTTTTATAAATTTTGTATGTAAAATGCTTATTTTGTATCATTATTTTTAGTCATTCGCTAATAATGACAGGTTTTGTGTTTTGCAGAAATGGACACTAACGAGGACATCGACCTTCAGTTTATTGAGGCATTTGATGACACTGATGTTGCCCGGATGCAGCAGATAGTTAAGGCTCCCATGACGTCTATCAACACTGGTACGAAGAAATCAAGGGGTAGAGGGCCAACTAGAGGGCTAAAACTGCAGAAAGAATATGTGATAGATACCAGCGATATTGCGGCGACAATAGAGCAGAGTTTGCCAGCATACTGGGGAACTCTAGGCAAGCCCTCGTGGCTTGGTCGGTAGGAGAGTGGTATACTAGAACCAAAGGTTATGGGTTTGAGACGTACTCACTACCATATTGCGAGAAATGTTCATTTAGAATCTCAGTATCGCTCTTATGCTGAACTTTCAGCCACTTGAAATCGCAACTGGTCCCACTTATCTCTAAATGAAATCGTAACTGATCCCACTTCTCTCTCTCTCTCCCTCTTAGACAGCGATGAAAGGAATATCAGCAAGTATATAAATGTGAGAGTGCCTTTTTACATTACCAATAGTCCCGATTTATAGACTTACTGTGGCATTTAACTGCTTCTGTGGGCCTACACTATTCTGGAATGTTCTATAGTACATGGGGCTATTCTTATATTTTTATTCTTTATTACTAATTGTCGAACACTTTCGGCGCTACCGGTAGATCTTTGTTTCATTGCCACCAGTAAGAATGCTCGTAAGGCTTCTTGCTCTTTACGGTTGGTGAGAGTGACCCTTTCGATCGTTGCTTTCACCCCTCTACAGGTAGGGGGCTTTAGTGTTGCTTTCGGTAGCAGTTGGGTTGTTTCATTCGGTAGTACCTCACTTCACCACTTATAAAAAAAAAAGCATGTTGGGAACTTTGTCGAAGTCCCACTTATCTATCAACCACCTGTGGCAACAAGCTCTTGAAGAAGTAAAGGAGATGATCGGGAAGAAAGTGCAAGAACAATACAAATTCCAGAAGATGCAAAGGACACCGTTCTTTCACTTGTGGGCGGTAAGGCTAGGGTGTTCTGCCACTATCTGGTGGCCAAGTGGATCAACATGGATAACCCAAATCCAGTGCCATCGTTTGTGGTATACAACAGGATGATCACTAAGAAGTAGTTCTACGAGGAGCACCATACTCTAGAGTTCAGGGTATGCTTCAGCTTATAAGTTTCTTAAACACATTTTTATTATTTATGTGTAAGTGTTAACCTAATTATTATTTTTAACAGCAAAAGCAAGAACAAGCAAGGCTGAGCCGTGAAGCCAGTGTCCATCCTCTTACAATGGGAGAAAAGGATATGTGGGCAGCATGAAAGAATGCAAGCAAGCGGGTTTATTGACTCGGAGGAATGAGGACGGTACAGAAGGCCCCATTGATGATCTAGGTAAGGTGAGTAGGACTTAAATGTACTTACTTGGATGCCAGAAAGTAAACATAGAGGGTCAGAGGGAGAATCCCCATCATGAGATGACACAATTTGCTGCAAGAAATGAAAGTGTTCAAAATTATTGAATGATGACCATAAGTTTGAATATTTGTAGTCTAGTGTTAAATTATTATAATTTGGACAGTATAAAGCTGCACAGAGAGAAGATATAGATATCGTTGCTCCTCCTTCCCAAGATGATCCTCTTAATCAAGCACTTGAGATGAGGGATCACCCTGAATGTATTAGAAGATTCGGGGGAGAAGTACGTCAAAAACACGTATTCCCAAAGGCTACAAAGTAGAGTTTGGGTGTTGCTAATTTTGAAGTCATGCTTGAGAGAAAGCTAGCTGCTGAGTGTCACGCTACTGAGGAGAAATTCCAGGAAGATTTGGAGGCAATGACACAGCAGAGGCAACAACGTCAAGTTGATCCACCTCAGCCTTCTTCCTCATCCAGCTGTGCTGCTACTCCTAACCTATATCCATTCGCTAACATCAAGGTTAGTTCCCTTTTAATATTGCACTCTTAAGGTTAAATACTATTAAATTTACAGCTTTATTAAATTAATGCGCATGTTTGTTAGAAGAAAAAAAATTGTCTTCTTCTAATGCCGGTCGGGGGGATTATTGTGGATATTACCTAGAGGATATTCCTACCATCCGAGCCACACACGTTGATTAATTTCAACCGTCAATCTGTTTTCTACGCTCGAGTAACGCTGGACCTTGTTATACAAGGATATGAAAACATATTCCTTCCGATGGCTACTGATAACAAGTGCACGCTGGTTGAAGCAAAAAGAGACAAGCTACCATGGCCATCAAGTTTTATCTTTGTCACTTATGAGGTAATAGCATTTTACAATTACATTGATAATCAAATATCAAGTTGTTTGTCATAATTTTAATGTGGTTACGTTTGGATAGATCCCTCATATGCCCCCTCGTGTGGAACATCATGAGATGGGAGTTAATGAGGAGATCAACTAGTCGATAAGAAGCATGAGAAGTGGTCAAAATGGCATACATGTTACTGTCCGCGTTGCAAAGTAAAAGACCAAGGTAGCTACCTACGGTAAGTACAAAGTAGTAGAGAAGACTGCAGAGCCCTAACCACTAATTAATGCGTCTATGAGAAGAAGGTTGACACCACCATACAAATTCATTAAACTCTTAGGACCCTCACAGATGAATCTATATGACAAGATACAACAAAAAGACACTCAGGTCACTAGCATCACTGTAACACCCCAACTACAACACGACACTTAACTAACGAATGCAGTGGAATTACAACTCAACACTTAACTTAATCCATGGGTGCTACAAGCCGTTAGCCACCCACGTGACTAACAAGGCTAATACATACATATTGTACCGGTCTGATGGACAGGATTCCCGAGCATTAAACATTACGATTCCATTTCTAAACTGAAACAAATGCATTTACATTTACATTACAACTGTACCGAGTATATACTTTCAGCTACCGATATCAAACTTCAGTCTTCCACCTCCTACAACTACATAAACAAACTAAACAACTATCCATGTATAAACAGCTACCCCGCCCTACTCTCGAACGGCTGCCAGCTCCATTGTACCTGAAAAGTAATGCGGGGCCCCCAAAGGGGCTCAGCACCTTCGCTGGTATGGTAATCGTGCAACCCGCATACTACCGGGCCATACACAACTAATTGTCGTGTGAGCATGCAGTTGATTTTATTTAGAGCATGCAAGAAATACTATAAACACATAACATGCTTATAAATCACAAATATCCATTCAATAGGATACAACCAAGAGGTTAGCACATTAACATTTGTTAGTTCACATTATCGTATTACTAGACCCTTGGGGGTTTCTACCTTAATGAATCTCAATTCCCATTAGACAATCGGATAAAATATAGGTCCGAACACACCGTACAAATTTACTTTACTTAGATATGTCGGCCATAATATAGGCCCAATCACACCATACACAATAACTTTACTTAGATGTGTCAGTCTTAATATAGAACCGATCACACCATACACATATCCCCCTAGCCTCGAATAATAATCAAGGTAGGAAAGTCTCTCATTAGACTTGTGGGTGATTGTATTCCAAGAAGGAAAACAACCAAAACAAAGAGGGAGTTAATTCAGCTATAGATTCCAACTCCCAAACACACGTGCATGACCGGGACACCCCGGATTCCTCACCCCCCATAATATATTTTAGTTAGAAGTTCCCTTATGGAAATTGTCACATCAAGACACCTTTTGGTGTTACAACTTGGTTAAACATACGAGGGAGGTAACATTCCATTCGACAAACATGGATAACAACATTCGTTAGATAACAACATACTAACAAGGGCAACACACATCACACACAACCACAACATATAACTAATGCACGGATAGCCGTTGTTAGAATGTTCCCATAGGTTGGGACGTTAAGTCCGAATACCGATCTCTTATGTGATCCTAGAGTCGATTAGCTACGGTTTAACACATATTCGAGGTTAAACGGTATCGGAACTAATCACGCCATATAAATGAATTACTATAAACTCATTACATGTTTTATCTTACAAGGTGGCAAACACAGAGAAAAACAAGTTGGCATACAAGCCGGTGTAACCCGGTAGGACACAGGTTGCAAGAAAACCATACCTTACACCATAGGTTACTCTTTTACTGTGTCACCTCACAATGCTCGGTTCGCACTTGGTCCACTGATAACAATCAAAGTGTTTCTATTAACATTAGGGTATTACGGTATGTAAATAAGTACTACTCCCGCACTTACCCCGTTATCCCGTTAAACTCATCTTTACTCTTGTTAACTTAAGTACTTACTCTTCACTCATTTCTAACACTTGTTTACACTTCTTAGGACCTTTACTAGTCACCAAACAAGGCCTAATCATCATCTAACATCATTAACATTTAAACCCCCATCATTAGAAAGCTTTAAAATGCTCTCGGCACATTTCTGGGGGTGGTCCGGGACTTGGTCCTTACCCTAAGTCCTGGACCAATCACGAACTAAACTCTCGGACACTTTTATGCACTGGTCCGAGACCTTGTACCTGGCCTAAGTCCTGGACCAGCTGTGCAGACAAATCCTCGGCCATTTTAAAGGTGTGGTCCGGGACTTCGCTAAGGAACTAAGTCTCGGACCGTAGCAGCAGTAATCCAAACATGACATTTTTGCATTGTTTTCAAACTCCAAACTTCACCCAATCATTTCCTAACCCTTTTACAAGTTTCCTAACATGCTTAAACACACTTAAAACGCCCCTAAAAGACCTTAAATCATTGGTCCAACCCTTACTCCAATTCTTTCGTTATTTCACAAATTCCAACTTCTACATTTGCACTTTACTCACTAATGTTCTAAACATTACCTTGACAGTTTACACTTCTTCCATTCTTTACCAACTCACTTAATGACCATTCCCAATTATTCCTTGACAAATGCACCTCTAAAACCCAAGTCCATCCATTTCTTTCAATCTCTTACAACCTAGTTTCTTCTCTAATCTCCATGGCACTAATTTACTAGTTTGCTACAGATTTTATACCCTCTCTAATCCATTCTCCATCTACCATTCCAAGGTTGTTAATCCACACAACTCACCCAAATGAACACCTAAGTTCTCCCATTGCCAAAGCCGCCTAAAACACTTGTTTTTATACTAGAATTTTGTAATAACCTCCCCATAAACTTAACATATCCCATTTCACTAACTCTCACCAATTTTGACTTAAATCAATCCTAAACTAGATACACCCATATAAGGGTCCTACTAGCACTCACTAATTTGATCCAAATCATCAAATAACATTATAGCTCCAAAAATCTCAACAAACCACAATATGAACACAACCTCAAATCACTTGGCTTCAAAGCCCATAATTCAACAACAATTTACCATTGCACAAGTTTAACCACAATTCTCTCCCAATTATACTAACACACTTCAACTCATAATTTTTGGTTAAGATTTTAATTCCTCTTTTATTCCCCAACCCAAATTCTAAAACAATCAAAACAAGCATTAAGGTGAGTTTCTTACCTTGAGCTCACAAACTCTTCTTTTCTTTTTCCCAATCCCCTCCTTCTCTGTTCCTTGGCTAAAATTGGCCAAGTTGGCCACTCACTTGCCAACCTCAAATTCAACACCCAAATGGGGAATTAGGTACTAATTAATACACTCATGCTTATAAATCAATCTAGGAGGATAGAGAAAGTGCTTAGAGCACCTAAATGAAGATTTACCTTAAAACCCTAGGATGGGCTTTTGGTCATGAATCAAAGAGAAGCTTTAACCCTCCATTGGAGGCTTGGAGAATAGCTCAAAACAAGAAAAAGAACAAGGCATAAGAGGGCAAAATCGGCCACCTTAAGAAATGGAGAAAAAAATGAGTTTTCTTGGGAACTTTTTACCTTGGAAGAAAGAGGAGAATCCAAGCTTCAAAATGGTGCCATTTACTCTTCAAATGGGATATACCCATGGAGATGAAGTTCATCATTCTTGTATTTTGAAAAGAGAGAAAGATAGAGTTTGATGAGATGAAGAAGAATATGTGATTATTTTCTCATTTGGAGTGGTGTAGCACCTTGGGCAAGCTTGGGAAGGAGGAGAAGCCATGGGTGAGCTTCAAAAATTGGCTAGAACCAGAGGGGGAGAAAGATAACGGCTGATGGAGGATA
Organism: Limonium bicolor; assembly: GCA_023374045.1. NCBI lineage: Eukaryota > Viridiplantae > Streptophyta > Magnoliopsida > Caryophyllales > Plumbaginaceae > Limonium > Limonium bicolor. Next base: position 235,282,343 of record CM041781.1, read on the forward strand.
AATAGAGGAAAGAGAGGGAAAAGAGAAGTGAGGGAGGAGAGAGAGAAGAGAGGTTACCTTTTTACTTTTCACTTTTTATGCTTTTTGCTCTTTATTGTACTAGCTAGTTATTAACTAGTAAGGGGTGGGCTGATTATTTAAAAAAACCGGCCCCAACTGTACATACAAGCTGGAGCACTTTTCGTCTTTTACAGAAAACGCTTGTTAATTTTCCCGGTTTTAACATTATTCACTAACCGGGCCCGTTTTCTGGATTTTTCTCATTTCTTTAATTTTTAATGGTTTTTAAGCTCCCATTAATGTTTAATAATAGTCATATGATCTACCGTAATTTTTACGGGGTCATTTGACTGTTTAAAGTCACGTTTTTGGGTTTTCTTGAAAAACGCGCTTTAAGACTCTATTAGCGTTTTAACGCGTTATTTGGATCCGTTTTCTTCGGGAATTTTTCCCACATGTTATTAGTGTGTGATTAGGGTATAAAAATATATTTATAACCCAAGTTAAGGTTATATTCCTCCTAAGAAATTTAAATATGCGTTTTTGCATTTTATGACTTTTACGTGTTTTCCTTTATCTTTTGATTTCTCTTTCTTCACCAATGTTCTTAAGGAATTAATTAGCCTTAGAAAATAATAATTACATAATTAATTAACACTTAAAGGTTTGGGGTATTTCAATCTACCCCCCTTAAAAGAACTTTGTCCTCAAAGTTCCAAACTTTCACATGCATCACTTAATTAGAATACTGGGATTACTTTACAACATAGTTCTCACATATTAATTACACTTGACATAAACCTTCAAACCCAAGGTCTGGATAACACATCAACCTTCAGACTCATCGGTCTGTATAACATATACCACACATATCACACAACATGTCTTAGCATGTATAACAATCAGAAATACCTTTTACATCTCTTCATGGGCTCGGTCTAAAGACTATAGGACATCACAGTCCTCGAGTCCCATGTCGAGTACATATACTGTGATCCCGCAAGTACCGGTCGCGATGGACACTTCCTGGTCCCCGGTCCTTTGGAAGATTCAAAACCATCACATACATTTTTAACATATACTTCTCATGTCACCGGTCCGAAGACAAAGGCTCATACGTCCTCATCTCGTGAGCAAGTAATACAAAAATACTCTTTACGAGGTTAAGTAGAACGAAATCCTTTATTGGAAAAGTATCAATTAAAAATCCTTTTTACAAAGTCAAGTAAAAGAAATCCTTCATTTGAAAATACCATTTGAGAATCTTGGAAATATTAATTGAAGTCTTGAAAATACCAATTGAAAATTTGAAAACACTAATTTAAAATCCTTTTTGAAATGCAATACAACTCCAAGTGCAATTTATGCTAACTGCATCTTACTCTTAACGTGATTATTTGTGACCACTTATAGGGAGTTTCAAGAGTCGTTCAACCCTGGTGTGATCAGCATCCGTGTTGAACTATCTTTCCACCCCAATTTGTGTTCAGTTTCCCTTGATCGCATGCAAATCAAGTTCCACCTCCCACTTCAATTTCAACCAATAACTAATTCAAACATTTACCATTTGCTATCTTTTAATCTTTCTAGTCATAATCACACCATCAAATAGCTCAATCATTTCCATTTTCTATTCCTTTTGAACATCCTAGTCATGATCACGAAACAATACATCTTCAAGGGATGGAACTCTGTCCATGAATTATTTTCAATTTGCCACAATCATGTTACCTAGAGAATTATACCACTTCGTACATCACAATACTATATACATCAGAACAAGTTATTTTGTGCTATGCACAACATCGTAACAACTTATCTTATGCTATGCGCGACATCGTTCACGTACTCTTGTATGTTAACATTCACTAAGCGGTTTTGCGCTCTACCCCCTTAAAAGGAATTACGCCCGCTTAATCTACCATATGTTATTACTTAACATTGGTTTAAAATGTTCTGCCGTCGTGAAGTGTTTTAACTTCCACGCGGTTTATTATACAATGTGTTCCAGTCAGGGGACCTTAACCATATTAACGGTTTAGTCCCTGAACCAGAATTCTTATCGAAGTTTGTTTAACTCATCTCCGGTTTCGGTTCTGGCCTGTGAGGCTTCCAGGCATAGATAATTCGCCCTTTACTCGTATTCACTAGGTATATTCAACTTTGAATCATGGCCTACTAGCTTCTGCTACGCCACTCTGATAACTTTAGGGCTTAGTTAGCCCTTTTGTTATTCTTGATGTGTTGTACATCTCCCATTTATCACCTTTATCTTGGTAATAACGGTTTCTCAACCGACGTGTGGTATCTCTTACCGTGCACGGATTCGGTGAGTTACAAATTTTCTATCCAGTTCTCTGATAATTTACTGTGTATACTGTTATGTATTTCATGATCACTCACTTGTTTTTCCGACTTACTGTCGGTTGAGGTCGAGCTACTACCTAATATGTAGTGCTTCTTCTATTGTTTTCAACACTTGAAGTATATATTATATCTATCTTTGTTATTCAGTGTTACCGTAGTCACTTATTCCTAATCAGGCCTCCTCATTTGGTTCTATACAAGTATTCTTTAATTTGTATGACCTTGCATTTCCTATGCATCGGTCCTTATCACGTTATAAGTCTCTTTCCGCCTTTATTGTGGTGAGGTTCAACTATTGAGATGGTTGGCTTCTCCAACGGTTTTATTTGTAGGTCTATGCTTGACCGACTTGTGCCATAGTCATTGGTGCGTTTGCACACCATCCGCATCAGTACGGGTTGGTTACTTAACATCCGGGTATCCTCGTCTTTCAACTTCACTTAACATGTTAATTTACTAGGAGTACACCTCCATTCCTTATGCAACTGCAATAGGAATTCACACCGTGTCCCAACGAGACCTTTATCACCTCGTACCAGCTACTGGCTTACTGCCCAGTCTATTTACTATCACTTACCTTGCATTTCCACCGAGTTTAACTCATAACTCCGTTTGCTCTCCACAACATTGTTTACCAATACTCGTACAATGGTCGCTTACTGTGCACCATGTTCTTACTCATTGTACAACGCTAACTTACATGGCATCCACTCTTATATTAGCTTCCGCTCATGTACTTTCACCATTTGTATTATGGTTCAGCATTTATTTGGATGACTACTGAATACACTACTCTTCGATTCTTTATGCTCCTTGAGCATTGTTCACTCTACACTTCGTATCACATACCTATGGTGGTTGCTATTAAACTCACTACTCTTCCGGTTTTCCCCTAATTGGTATGAAAGCTCCTTTTTCGTATTATTCTTATTCCAATAATTCTTTGGCAATAAAAACACAGTCAATCTTTAACTTATTTATTGAACTTTGTTCACATAATTACAGCTCCAGCGGTCTCACAATATCGAGAGGTATCCCCACTCTTAAAGCAGTGGTTCGTTCTCCGTTCTATTCACTTGTACAACATAAACTTCCATAATCAATTAAATTTACGTAACACATTTAGTTTGTCGCTTATATGCCTCATTGCCTCGAGTTGTGCTCATTATAAGCTGTTCACACAAAACTTTACTTCTTCAAACGCCATCACATGGTTTAGAGGTTGTATTGGGCTCCATGACAAGGTTGTTGCATCACGCTTCCTTTCATGGGATGCCCCTTAGGAATGTCAGGTTGCCCTTTGACGACTCAGGGTTCTACTGTTAAATGGGTTCCCTTAGTGTTTAACCGAATATTCGTTTCAACTCTTGTGTTTCTATCACGGTATTTTGTTCAACAATTGTTGACCCAAACACCCTCCAAGGATTGCTCCCAGGTGTTGCTAAGTTATGCCATTACATCTGGCTTGTACTTATGGGTGTGTTTAATTAACTACGCCGCTTTGTGTCCTTGGCTGGGTTAATATCCTCTTCGGTGAAGATCATTATTCCCTGGTAGCCTAGGGAATCATTCAGGGAATTCCATCCCGTTCATTGGACCATAACGTGTCCATATTAGGCGTCTGCCTTACTGTGTTCAAGTCGGGTATTCCTCCTACTATCTTGTGTTCCCTTTACAAATCTTGAAACATGTCATTGGTCTGTACTCATCAACTTGTGCTCTTTGCACTCCATGAATCTTACTCCTTTTTCCTGGAATGAGTTCTTAAATTCCTTTAGGCTTGCTAACTTAACTGAGTCTTTTCACTTCCTTCATTCTCGGTAATCGGTTATTCTGATCTGCATTTTACTGTTGACCGTAGTACGGAGTCGACTACTTCCCGTGTTCCTAACTCTACTCGTATACATATGTGGCGCACCCTACTGATACATTACTACTTACCTGACTAACCTATAGGTAGGTCTGTCAGGCCCGCAAGCTCCTATTGGAGTGCGGTCATCCCACATTTCATTTTCGTATACTAGTAGTGTCCGTCACCCGCCTATGCGAAGTATTCTGTTGTCAACTCCTCTTAGATCGTCTGATGATAATGCACCTTTGGTGCTTCCCGAAATATATTAAGGGAAATTTGTCCACTATCTGTATCTAGTACGGACTGGATCCCTTCCCTCGGGTTAATACCCTCGGGTTATTCGATTGTTGTTAGGTTGTTCAAAGGTGAATTGCGTATAACTTACCTACTGTGTGGCGCTGAGGCCGGTGTAGGTCTTCTAGTTTTGGTTTTAAGAATCGTCTACGGTTTGAGAGAAATTTGGGTTTAAAAGAAGGCTTGAAATAGCCTAAGCTTGGAAAGAAATTTAGTTTCGAAAGAGGGTTTGAAATAACTATGAGTTTGTTAGTAAAGTTAGGTTTAAGAGAAAATTCTTCACGGTATTTAAAATGTCTGCATACCTTGACCAAGTCTAGCTTCGCGCTGACTGGTGTATCCTCAAATATAATGGTTAGGCCGCTAAGCCCTTCCAAGTTTCACACTTCAAATTCTTGGATTCTTGATTCTATAATGACTTCATTCGCCAATACGGTACTCTACTAAGCACTTTATAGTCATTAAATTTCTCCCGAATAGCATCGTCATCGCAGCACTTGCCATGGCAAGTGCGCCATGCAGGCTGGCTATCGGTTCAACACATACTGGTTGCGGTATTATTTCTGCCTGTACCTTACTTGGTAGCCTTGTTGGCACTTTCTTTGATCTTTTATTCTTTATAATAAATCTTCGGAGCGACTCTCGTTAGTCTTGACATGGCGATCATAATTCGGGGCGACTCTTCACTGTCAGAGGCCCCTATCATTTAGCTCTGTGTCATTTCTTATCGCCCGTCCCCACACTCTTACTGTGGTTATTAAGGCTGGATTCTTATTTAGGCACTACTTAATAGTCCTATTAGTGTATGTTTCATAAATACTCCCATAGTTGTCTAAACCATGATAATCTGGTATTATAGCCTCCTTGGCATTGTAGGTTTGGAATTATCCAACCTTGACTCATTCCTTAGTCGGTTACTATACCATTGTCGGTATTATTTAACAATTGTGGTCCCGTAGACATGTGTCTCGGGTTTGTTGCTTCTTCATTGTCCGCTTCTGTGCACAGTTAGTGCTTTCTTTCTTGTTGGCTGGGTTTCCTCGACAGCTAGGCATGTCGACCCAGGTTGGCAGAAATTTCATTCTCCTGTAAATAGGACTCTTCATTTCTCCGTTGTCAAGTGCGATTAATGTTGTTTAAAACGGGAACCGTCTCCGGAATTTCTAGTTCTTGAAATCTACCGTATGACTGCTTCTTACTGGAACAATTCATAACAGCCAGATCGGGTTCTTCCCGAGGATGAGAGGACTTTCCATTTCTCTGGCGTTCTTTCCCGGGTTATAAAGCGGGGGTTGTGGAGGGCGGGAAGGATGTTGTAGGTATCTAGTGAACACTGGTAATTCCTAACTAGCGTACTTCTCACGCTATCACTCAACCCTTAACCCAAAGTCTTAAACTCTTAACTCGGTACTTCCTAAGCTCGGTAATTCCAGTCATCAGAGCGAAGCTCTGATACCACTTTTTGTAACACCCTAACTACAACACGACACTTAACTAACGACTGCAGCGGAATTACAACTCGACACTTAACTGATTCCATGGGTGCTACAAGCCATTAGCCACCCACGTGACTAACAAGGCTAATACATACATATTGTACCGGTCTGATGGACAGGACTCCCGAGCATTAAACATTACGATTCCATTTCTAAAGAAATAAATGCATTTACATTTACATTACAAATGTACCGAGTATATACTTTCAGCTACCGATATCAAACTTCGGTCTTACACCTCCTACAACTACATAAACAAACTAAACAACTATCCATGTATAAACAGCTACCCCGTCCTACTCTCGAACGGCTGTCAGCTCCATTGTACCTGAAAAGTAATGGGGGCCCCCAAAGGGGCTCAGTACCTTCGCTGGTATGGTAATCGTGCAGCCCGTATACTACCGGGCCATGCACAACTAATTGTCGTGTGAGCATGCAGTTGATTTATTTAGAGCATGCAAGAAATACTATAAACATATAACATCCTTATAAATCGCACATATCCATTCAATAGGATACAACCAAATGGTTAGCACATTAACATTTGTTAGTTCACATTATCGTGTTACTTGACCCTTGGGGGTTTCTACCTTAATGAATCTCAATTCCCATTAGACAACACTTACCGATTTGATCGGGTTACACTTAATTACTTCTTATATTAATATGGGGTTGATTTCGGAGATCAACGTTCACAACATGACAACATACTTCACGTAATAACATGTACATAACATAATACCGTTCTTCTTAGAGAACGTACACTTTACTTAGGATGTGTCGGATAAAATATAGGTCCGAACACACCGTACAAATTTACTTTACTTAGATGTGTTGGCCATAATATAGGCCAGATCACACCATACACAATAACTTTACTTAGATGTGTCGGTCTTAATATAGAACCAATCACACCATACCTATATCCCCCTAGCCCGAATAATAATTGAAATACCCCGTAATTAAAAATAGTGATTAATTAGGCTAATAAATAATTTAGAGGCTTAATTAAGTATAAATAATCATGAGGGAACAAATCCCGAAGGAAACGGATCCTTAAAACGGATTAAAATCACTAACGAACCTTAAAGCGCGTTTTTCGAGGTAACCGGGAAAACACGTCTTTAAGCGGGTCAAATAGACTCGTAACAATTTTGGTCAACTAAATAATCATTAATAAATATTAGTGAAGCTTTAGGACCAATAAAATCAATAAAACGAGAGATTAGTAAAAACTGTCAAAAACGGAAGTTGTGGGGTAGAAATACAAATAACACAAACTTATGTGTCCAATTTTGTAAATAAAATTTCTAAAACCCTTATGGGTCTGTGTGTGGTCCGATTTTTAAGGCCCCCTCACACTCCCTCACACTCTCTTTTTACTCACAAAAGACAAACATAATTAAAAACAATAAAGTAACCCCCACCCTCACACTTACTCTCTCTCCTATCTTCATTCTTCTTCACTCACGTACACACACAGCCCTCACTCTCTATTTCTTCTTCTCCAGCCGACATCAATGGAGAATAAGAAAACAACACAAAACTCTCTTCTTTCCTCTTGTAACTCCCTCAAATCCCTCCAAAAATTACAAAACTTGTACCATTGGAATCCTCTCCTCAAGAGCTACATTTCCATCTTTCCAAACCGAAAACCAACATTTTCGTTTTTATGGGTATGTCCCATTTGGAGCTTCAACACCACCATTAGAAGGCCTCCTTCTCCTTGTTCTTTTGAGGTAAAATATTCTCAAAACTCCATCTTTTTCTAGCCTTAAAAGCAAACGAAAATTTGAGCTGAACTCTTGCTTGCTCCCTTGTATTCTAGCCGATTTTTGGCATTGTTGGAGTGTGAGAAGTCTTGTTCTTGAGCTATTCCAAACAGCACTTGCACCCTTGGAGAGGTAATGGATTTTCTAAACCCTAAAACCCACATTAAAAGCTTAAGTAATGTTAGGGTTAGTTTTAATATTAAAATGGTGTATTTATGAATGGGTTATAATGTTAGATTGTTGAGAAACCATAACCGGTAGAGAAAGAAGGAAGGAACAAGAGGAAGAAAGAAAACTAGAAGGAGAAACAAGGTAAGAATGCTCTTTTGTGTAGCTTGGTATATACATGTATGTAACAGATTTTAGAAGGTTTGAATTTAGTAATGAAAATGGTATTGTGAAGTAGAGTAATGTATAAGAGAATGTAAGTGTTTTAAACCCTTCAAAGACATTTTAAAATTTATCAAAACAGATTGGGAATGAGATGTTGAGTGCAGGAAATTCAATGTTGTAGTGTAGTGTTTGTGGATGAGAAATTGGGTATATTGTTATTGACTGTAAACAGGTGGTATAGATCGTTGAAATGTGGTTGAAACAGTGTGGTGAGAGTGCAAGATTTTAGGGGAGGTTATGTCAAAATTTACCTAGGATTAGAACACTTAATGAATTGAAAACTAGGTGAATAATGTAGGTTGTAACAGATTTTGATTGAGGTAGATAGAGGGTATATTAGGAGAGATAGCTAATGTAGTCGTAATGTATTAGAGGTGTTATAAATGACATTAGAAGAGGGAGTTATAGTTGGGAAGAGTTAGAGGAGAAATCTGTAGCAAAATGCAACTAGAGAAGAAACTAGTGTGAGTGTTGTATGAAACTTGGAAATTATGTGAGTGAATGAGTATAGAAATGTGTAAAGAGTTAATGAATGAATTAAGGTGTATTAGGAGGCTTAATTAGTGTTAAAACATGTGGGATTAAGTGTAGGAACAATGGGGAAGTAATGGGTAAAAGAGAGGACTGAAAACAGAAATAAAAATGCAAACACTGGGTCGGACCGAACTTGCGACTGGACTTGCAAGTTCGGTCGAGCCCAGATTTACAAGACGGGAAAGCTTCTGGAATCGACCGGACTTGCGACCGGACTTGCAAGTTCGGTCGGACCAGAAAACTTTCCCCGTCTGTAACCTACTGGAATCGACCGGACTTGCGACCGGACTTGCAAGTTCGGTCGAGCCAGAAAAAAATTCACCGATGAAACCTTCTGGAATGGACCGAACTTGCGACCGGACATGCAAGTTCGGTCGGCCAGAAAAATTCCTGTAATGCAAGCTACTGGAATGGACCGAACTTGCGACCGGACTTGCAAGTTCAGTCGGCCAGAAGAATTTCTCGTACCGATAGCTACTGGAATGGACCGGACTTGCAAGGTCGGTCGCAAGTCCGGTCCGGTCAAAAAAAAATTTAAATTAAATAATATATATATATATATATATTAATATATATATATATATATATATATATATATATATATATATATAAGCATGCCAATGTTAAGTAATGAAATACCCCAAACCTTGGTATGTTGTTTAAACATTAAATAATAATTATTAAGACTAAAAAGAGTCTTAGAAACATTAGTAAACAATTTAATAATAGTAAATACAATAAATTGTCAAAAAGGCAATAAAGGCGAAATATGCTCTAAGCTTGGAATAATCTTGGTTAAGACTTATAAAACTTACCAAGACCTTATATGTATTTAATGAATTTATTAATCAGTTACCAGAGAAAACCGAGCTTGAAAACAAGTTAAAATACAAAATGTGCTTTGAGGAGCCTTAAAAGCTCGCTCCCTTGTATTCTAGCCGATTTTTGGCATTGTTGGAGTGTGAGAAGTCTTGTTCTTGAGCTATTCCAAACAGCACTTGCACCCTTGGAGAGGTAATGGATTTCTAAACCCTAAAACCCACATTAAAAGCTTAAGTAATGTTAGGGTTAGTTTTAATATTAAAATGGTGTATTTATGAATGGGTTATAATGTTAGATTGTTGAGAAACCATAACCGGTAGAGAAAGAAGGAAGGAACAAGAGGAAGAAAGAAAACTAGAAGGAGAAACAAGGTAAGAATGCTCTTTTTTGTAGCTTGGTATATACATGTATGTAACAGATTTTAGAAGGTTTGAATTTAGTAATGAAAATGGTATTGTGAAGTAGAGTAATGTATAAGAGAATGTAAGTGTTTTAAACCCTTCAAAGACATTTTAAAACTTATCAAAACAGATTGGGAATGAGATGTTGAGTGCAGGAAATTCAATGTTGTAGTGTAGTGTTTGTGGATGAGAAATTGGGTATATTGTTATTGACTGTAAACAGGTGGTATAGATCGTTGAAATGTGGTTGAAACAGTGTGGTGAGAGTGCAAGATTTTAGGGGAGGTTATGTCAAAATTTACCTAGGATTAGAACACTTAATGAATTGAAAACTAGGTGAATAATGTAGGTTGTAACAGATTTTGATTGAGGTAGATAGAGGGTATATTAGGAGAGATAGCTAATGTAGTCGTAATGTATTAGAGGTGTTAGAAATGACATTAGAAGAGGGAGTTATAGTTGGGAAGAGTTAGAGGAGAAATCTGTAGCAAAATGCAACTAGAGAAGAAACTAGTGTGAGTGTTGTATGAAACTTGGAAAATTATGTGAGTGAATGAGTATAGAAATGTGTAAAGAGTTAATGAATGAATTAAGGTGTATTAGGAGGCTTAATTAGTGTTAAAACATGTGGGATTAAGTGTAGGAACAATGGGGAAGTAATGGGTAAAAGAGAGGACTGAAAACAGAAATAAAAATGCAAACACTGGGTCGGACCGAACTTGCGACCGGACTTGCAAGTTCGGTCGAGCCCAGATTTACAAAGACGGGAAAGCTTCTGGAATCGACCGGACTTGCGACCGGACTTGCAAGTTCGGTCGGACCAGAAAACTTTCCCCGTCTGTAACCTACTGGAATCGACCGACTTGCGACCGGACTTGCAAGTTCGGTCGAGCCAGAAAAAAATTCACCGATGAAACCTTCTGGAATGGACCGAACTTGCGACCGGACATGCAAGTTCGGTCGGCCAGAAAAATTCCTGTAATGCAAGCTACTGGAATGGACCGAACTTGCGACCGGACTTGCAAGTTCTCGGCCAGAAGAATTTCTCGTACCGATAGCTACTGGAATGGACCGGACTTGCAAGGTCGGTCGCAAGTCCGGTCCGGTCAAAAAAAAATTATTTAAATTAAATAATATATATATATATATATATATATATATATATATAGCATGCCAATGTTAAGTAAGAAAGTAAAACTTAAGTAATGAAAAAATAAGTAAGTAAAGTGTAAGTGTAAGAAGTATAAGGACATAGTAAGTAGGAGTTAAGTTGATGATAGGTATATTAATCATTCAATTGTATGTACATAATAGGACTTGATTTGTGACACCGAAGGACGTTTGGAATCACGTACAACGGTGAACGGTATGGATTCCTCATGCCCCGTATGCTATCTTGGTTACTCTGATTTGTGTGTTGTGTGCTAATTGATCACCAAATAAGATAAATGCACGAATCGGAGTTAATATGCATACTTGTGAACATGTAGTGTTGTATGTTGTGAATATTCTCTTAAATTCTAGTTTGTATAATTCATGAAATGTTTGGATGAATATGACCGTGTGTATGTATGATGTATTGTATTGTGACCGATTGTGATGTGTTTGGACTTCTAACTTATTCCTAACAAACTAACCATCCTAACTTAAATTGGTAATTAAATTGGAATGAGTAGAAGTCCGATATAGTTTCGGCCACGCGTGAGGATGCGGAGTCACGAGAGGTTGGCTCCAATTCCTGACTCTTAAACTGGTCCGCGGCCCAAATCCCTTAAGTGGGTAGCATCCCGGATTGGTGAGTCAAGTAAATCCCGGAGGTGGGACGGCGTAGTCCCCAGGGCCGGAGGTCCCGACGACTTAACTTGAGTATAAGTAAGTAAGTAAGTATGAGTAAGTAAAGTAAATGAAAGTAAGTAATTGTAAGTAAGAAAAAGTAAGTAATGAGTAAAAGAGTAAAAGCATTCCGATTAACCCGGATGCATAATTTGGCTAACCTTGTGAAGGTAAGTAAGATGTGTGCTATTATATTGTTGCCTTGGATTGTGTAATGAATTGTATAGCATGTATGTTGAATGCAAAGCATGTATGTATGAAAATAATGAACTGCATGTTTAGTGGACGTCAAATAGTCGGCGTGCCCTAGCTAGCACGCGGTATATGCGGAGTTTATACGCAGCGTTTGCTGAGCCCCTTGGGGCACCATTTTTACTACACGCAGGTACTCGTGAAGGATGAAGACTAGAGAGTTGAAGTTTATTTCTTGTCTTTCTTTTTGGATTGTAAACATTGAACTTATGACTGGTGTACTGAGTAGTACATGGCTGTAGTTTTTGAATAGCCGGTGTACCATGGGGTACACCTTTTTGGATTTTGATAGGATGGGAGTTGGTATAGATGAGTAGCCTTAGAAACTCATTCTTTTGGTAAGCTTGAAAGTTGTAATTGAATATACTTTAAATACTCGGTGATCCAGGATGTAAGTATTTGGTATATGATATTTTGGTAAGTAATTTAGTAGCTCGGTACACTATGTTCATCAGACCGTGACTGTAAGTAAGGTAAGCCTAGCTAGCCGTATGGGCGGTTAGCGGCGTTGTACCACCCGCCGTAGTAAGTAGTAATATTTCCGCTGCGAACTCGTAGGATTAATAGGACGATTAGACGGTAAGCATAGGATTAGCGGTTGGGGTGTTACAAAAAGTGGTATCAGAGCGTAGTAACGCTCTGATGTCCATAGTACCGAGCATAGGGGATTACCGAGTTAGGATTTCAACCGTCTTAAGACGGATACTTAGAAACCTAACTAGGAACTACAACTACCGTATTAACGGATACCCTTGACGTTCTTAGGAACATACTTTGCTTAAATTCCAAGACCTTTGAGTCGTATCTTGCAAGCCTAATGAAACTGTTAAATATTCAGATGTCAGGAAGAGGTCCAGGTCGCCCTAGAGGAGGGGGCAATGACGGACCCGGCACGCAGACGATAGCCGAGATCGTCGCTGCCACGGTAGCACAGATGCTACCACAAGTATACAAGCCATGCAACAGAACCAACAAAACCAACAAACTCAAGCGGGGCCAATCCCTCCCCCGCCACCCAGAGAAGCGAACTGGGTAAAAGCTGTAGCGGAACTCCGCCCTCCCTGCTTTAGGGGTGAGAGTGATCCGGCTAAGCTCGAGGCCTACATCTCCGAGATGGAGACGGCTTTCGAAACACTCGAAGCTCCTGCTGGAGTTCGAGTCAGAGTTGCTGCTTACTACCTAAAGGATGCTGCTATGGATTGGTGGAAGCTGGTCAAGCACGAGCACGTTAGTGACCCCACATTCGATTGGGATTCTTTTGCATCACTCCTCCGATCCAAGTACTATCCGGAGCATGTAAAGACCAAGAAAAGGCTAGAGCTAGATGCCTTAAAGATGACAGACAAGATGTCTGTGGATGAGTACTACCGCACCTTCACTTCTATCCTCCGTCTCCTCCCTGATCTAGGATACACCGGCCAGGTGTTGGTCGATCGCTTCTATGGCGGTCTGAGCCATCGCCTACGGTACGGTATGGGCTACACGAGATTTACCTCCCTTCAGGTAAATATCAGTTAACCCTTAGTATCAATTCAATTCCTTGAATTCCTTAAATTCCTTGAATTCTTTGAATCTTTTCCTTATCCTTTCTTAAATAGAATCCCGGCTAATACCTGAGATTTCAGGAGTGTTACCACGCGGCTTCTCGCGTTGAGATCACTTGCCAATTAAGGGATGAAGAGACCGCGCTGAAGCGCAAAGCTAACAACAAAAACACCAGCACTGAGGAGCAGAACCAGGGGAAGAGCTGGAAAAAGAAGAAGGGAATTTCTTTCAGCAATCCCAAAAGAAATCCCAGGGTGAGAGCAGTGCCCATGCTGAGCAGGGCAAACCAGTTGAGCTTCTTCAACTTGGTTATTCTGCACCGGTGGCAGCCAAGCCACTGAGATCACACCCACCTAAGGGTAAATTCCTAATCCAATTGTATTCATATAAGTAATGTATCTAGTATATCCACGCACACATGTGCTAACCCTCTAACCTCAGGTTCTAGCTCCGGTGCCGCCAAAACCTTCGCCGATGGCCGCACCTATGTGTGCAGAAAGTGCAACCTAGACCATCCCGGCAAGGACTGCTATGGGAGAGACATCAAATGCTATAACTGCCAGAAGCTGGACACACAGCGAAAAGTGCCCAGAGAATGGGAAGCAAAGGGGGAACTTCCAGAACTACAAACAGAGGGAAGGCAAGGAGGTTGCATCTGGCGATGCACCGACCCAGCAGGCACCACAGGGACAGGGATCCCGGGGACCTCCGCGGGGTGCACCTCAGAGGCAGCCTGTCCTTCATGTCATAGACCGTGATGGCCCGGTTCTAAGTCCGGCCCAGGTAATAATCTCAACCTTTAATCCTTGAAACAACATGTCTAAGTAGTAGAGTAACTGTTTGGATGAATGCATGAGTAAATAAATGAAGTGTGTATTAAGCATGAAATGAAGTAGTTGAAACTAGTACTCACCGTAGATGGAATTTATAACCATAGGAAGCTTTAGTATCTGTTACCCGATACCGGTAAACTTGAATCAAGAAGAGATCGACATCACCAACCACAACTACACCACGAACAGTGTCAGGTCATCCGACCAGGTATGATCTTATTAAAGGGATACCTGACACCCGAAGCGCAAATCTCAATCATTCGACGATGCAACGAGCTAGGAACGGGTCAAGGTGGATTTTACACACCCGAATTCCCCGTGGAGCGAAGATGAAGCTGAAGATGATGTGCTTGGGAAAGGACTGGAATCCTTATACCAAGACATACCAGGAGACACGAACACAAGATGGAGCGACGCCACCGACAATACCACCAGAGTTTCAGACACTCATCACACAAGCAGTAGAACTTGCACAACAATGTGAACCTGAACCGATCCCCGCACTTGAGGCGGACCTCTGTATCGTCAACTTCTATGAGAAAGAAGGACGACTTGGGTTACACCAAGACAAGGACGAGACAGCGGAATCTCTTGAACAAGGAGTGCCCGTAGTGTCTTGGTCCATTGGTGATGACGCCGTATTCCTGTATAGCGAGCAGAAGCGTGTGGACCTCGCACAGAAACTGGTATTGAGATCAGGAGATGTCCTAATCATGGGTGGAAACTCTAGGATGCTGTATCACGGGATCAACAAGATCAAGCTGAATACGGCACCGCCGGCAATAATCAATGCCACACACATGAAACCAGGACGCCTGAACCTTACCTTTAGAAAGTATTAAATTCATAGTATCATGTAATGTTTTAGTAACGTGTATTAGAGACACGGTATGTATGATGGTTGGTTTATCAATAAAGAGCAGTGTTGATTTAATTCCACTTGTGTCCACCATCAATACTTATCCAATTGTGAATCCAATAGGTTGTGGGCTCGGTACCGAAGGTATCCTGAGCATCCTCACCGAAGCACAAGCCGGCAAAAGCGGCACCATCTTAACGGGAACCTTCCCAGTAAATGGCATTGATGCCAATGTGTTATTCGACTCCGGCGCCTCTCACACCTTCGTATCACCATCTTTCGTGAAGAGGTTGAAGCTAGATGCGGATGAGCTACCGAACTTCATGGTTACTCTCCATCGAAGGAGCAAGTAAAGTGCACCAAGTATTATCAATCAGCCACAATTCAAATCAAAAGCGAATCGTTTCCCATTTCCTTCATCGAATTCAATGGATTGGGATTCGACGTAATCATTGGAATGAATTGGTTGGAGCGGCACAAGGGTAGAATCCTCTGCGCCGAGCATCGTTTGCTGCTCAAGAGTCCTTCTGGGGTTACTGTATCTTACCGCCAGAGACCGAGAGAGAGCCTTCGACCACACTCATATCTGCCATGGCTATGTACCGGGAGCTCAGAAAGGGCCAAGAGGTGTATCTATGTTATGTGCAAGACCTGGAGCGAGATCCAGAGTTCAGTGATGAAGTACCCATTGTATCCGAATTTCCCGACATATTCCCTAAGGAGCTACCCGGCATGCCACCACCGAGAGCAGTGGAATTTGAAATTGACCTATTGCCAGGTACCGGTCCCATTGCTAGGGCACCGTACCGTATGGCACCTGCTGAAATGGCCGAATTGAAGAGAACACTACGAGACCTTCTAGACAAAGGGTTTATACGCCCGAGCGTATCACCCTGGGGAGCACCGGTTCTCTTCGTGAAGAAGAAGGACGGTAGCCTCCGACTATGTATTGACTACCGCGAGTTGAATGCGGTCACAGTCAAAATAAATACCCACTACCACCACGTATCGACGACCTATTCGACAGTTGAAAGGAGCCTCAGTCTTCTCCAAGATCGACCTCCGTTCAGGTATCATCAGATTGCAATCAAAGAACAAGACATCGAGAAAACGGCATTCCGTACCAGATATGGCCACTACGAATTCAGTGATGCCATTCGGTTTGTCAAATGCACCAGCTAAATTCATGGACCTCATGAACCGTTATTCAGTGAGCAGTTGGACACTTCAGTGGTTGTCTTCATCGACGACATCCTTGTATATTCCAAATCAGCAGAGGAACATGAAATTCATTTGAGGAAAGTGCTTGAGACACTGCGCGAGAACCAGCTGTATGCGAAGTTCTCCAAATGCGAGTTTTGGCTTGATCAGGTATCATTCCTTGGACATGTCATCTCGAGCGCAGGTATCTCGGTTGACCCTTCTAAGATAGAAGCTGTACGATCATGGCCTAGACCTAAGACTGTTACCGACATTCGGAGCTTTCTTGGTCTAGCCGGTTACTACCGGAGATTTGTAAGGGACTTCTCGAAAGTCGCTAAGCCCATGACGACACTGATGAAGAAGGATGCACCGTTTGTATGGACACACGAGTGCGAACTATCATTTCAGAAACTGAAGGACTCATTGACCTCAGCGCCCGTCCTTACTCTTCCAGAGGGCACAAAGGGATTTGAGGTGTACTGTGATGCATCAGGCAAAGGAATGGGATGCGTACTCATGCAGCATGGCAAGGTTGTTGCTTATGCCTCCCGCCAGCTGAAAAAGCATGAGGAGAATTACCCGACTCACGATCTAGAGTTAGGAGCCATTGTCTTCGCCTTGAAGATATGGCGACACTATCTCTATGGGGTAAGCATCACCATCTACTCCGACCACAAGAGCTTGCAGTATGTATTCACTCAGAAAGAACTGAATTTGAGACAGAGAAGATGGATGGAATTTCTTTCAGACTATGACATCAACTTGTATAAGGAAGGGAAGGCAAACATTGTAGCCGACGCCCTGAGCCGTCGAGCACACTCGCTCCATTCGCTACTCGCTTCTTCTAGCTTGGTTGACGAGGTGCGAGACGCTCAGTTGAGCGACCCTTACCTAACCGAAATCAGACACAAGATCGAGAATGGTACATTTGAGAAGAAAAAGTATGATTTTAAGCTACATGAAGATGGTTTGATTCGGTTGAATGGCAGGCTATGCGTCCCCCAAAGCAATGCTGAGCTAAGGGATCGCATCCTGCGAGAGTCACACTGTTCCGCATTGTCAGTCCATCCGGGAGCCTCCAAGATGTACAAAGACATGAAGAGGTACTTCTGGTGGTCTGGAATGAAATCAGATGTGACGGAATTTGTATGAGATGCTTAACATGCCAGAAGGTAAAATTTGAACACCGTAGACCGGGCGGAATGGTACAATCGATGCCAGTTCCAGAGTGAAAATTTCATGATATCTCCATGGATTTTGTTGTAGGACTCCCACCTGCCAGGGGAGGACTCAACATGATCTGGGTTGTAGTCGATCGCCTTACCAAGGTTGCCAGATTCATACCGATGAAGGACACCTGGAAGGTAGTAAAGCTAGCTGAGCTTTTCGATAAGGAGATTATCAGACACCACGGAGTCCCTAAGACTATAGTATCTGACCGCGACACCAGATTTCTTTCGAGATACTGGAGAGCTACACGGGAAGCGTTGGGTACAGAATTGAAGTTGAGTACCGCCTTCCATCCTCAGACCGACGGTCAGACAGAAAGGACCATCCAGACACTGGAGGACATGCTTCGGGCATGTGCCTTGGACTTTCAGGGGAGTTGGTTAGATAAGCTGCACCTTATCGAGTTCTCGTATAATAATAGTTATCACGCCTCGATTAAGATGTCACCTTTCCAAGCTCTATACGGTAGACCTTGCCGTACACCCTTGTGTTGGGATGAGTCAAGTGAAGCGGTCATAATAGGACCGGAGTATCTTGAGCAAGTACAAGCCGAAGTGCAACAAATCCGAGCTAACATGAAGGCAGCCCAAGATAGACAGAAATCCTATACGGATGTGAGACGACGCGACCTTGAGTTCGCCGTGGGCGACCAAGTGTTCTTGCGAGTTTCACCTATGAAGGGGTGTCTTCCGTTTTGGTCAGAAGGGCAAGCTAAGCCCAAAATTCGTAGGGCCGTACACTATCACCGAAAGAGTTGGGTCCGTAGCCTACAGGTTAGCACTACCTGAGGACTTGGGGCGTGTCCATGATGTATTTCATGTGTCACAACTCAAGAAGTATATTGTTGATCCTTCCCATGTGTTAGAGCCTGAGCACTTATCCATTGAGCCAAACATGAGATATGTTGAAACCCCAGTGAGAATCTTGGATAGGAAGACCAGAGACACTCGCCATAAGTCCATACGAATGGTGAAGGTCCTATGGTCAAACCATGATGTCGAGAAGCGACATGGGAGTTGGAAGACGCCATGAAGGCTAAGTACCCACAGTTATTCATAGACTAGATAGTCTAGTATTTAGCAATACGGGTACGGGTCGTACCCCTTTAAGGGGGGTAGAGCCCTTTTGTTTTTGCATTGCTTCGGGGTAAGCATTGCTTAGTGTGTAAGTATTGTAATAGGTTTGTATGGCACACGTAGTGTAAGTGAATTGGTATGTGTATGTACGTGTATGTGTAGTGTATGATGTATTGTATGATGTGATGTATGTGTATGTGTATTGTGAATGTATGATGTAGTGCGTAATGTGGAATGGTATGTATGTGAATTGCGTATGATGCTTGAATGTGTATGTTTGCAATGCGGAATGAAGTAAACACCTCATAGGTGGTAGTAATATGGGTTGATTTCGGAGATCAATGTTCAAACATGACAACATACTTCACGTAATAACATGTACATAACATAATACCGTTCTTCTTAGAGAATGTACACTTTACTTAGGATGTGTCGGATAAAATATAGGTCCGAACACACCGTACAAATTTACTTTACTTAGATGTGTTGGCCATAATATAGGCCAGATCACCATACACAATAACTTTACTTAGATGTGTCGGTCTTAATATAGAACCAATCACCCATACCTATATCCCCCTAGCCCCAAATAATAATTGAAATACCCCGTAATTAAAAATAGTGATTAATTAGGCTAATAAATAATTTAGAGGCTTAATTAAGTATAAATAATCATGAGGGAACAAATCCCGAAGGAAACGGATCCTTAAAACGGATTAAAATCACTAACGAACCTTAAAGCGCGTTTTTCGAGGTAACCGGGAAAACGTGTCTTTAAGCGGGTCAAATAGACTCGTAACAATTTTGGTCAACTAAATAATCATTAATATATTAGTGAAGCTTTAGGACCAATAAAATCAATAAAACGAGAGATTAGTAAAAACTGTCAAAAACGGGAAGTTGTGTGGGTAGAAATACAAATAACACAAACTTATGTGTCCAATTTTGTAAATAAATTTCTAAAACCCTTATGGGTCTGTGTGTGGTCCGATTTTTAAGGCCCCCTCACACTCCCTCACACTCTCTTTTTACTCACAAAAGACAAACATAATTAAAAACAATAAAGTAACCCCCACCCTCACACTTACTCTCTCTCCTATCTTCATTCTTCTTCACTCACGTACACACACAGCCCTCACTCTCTATTTCTTCTTCCTCCAGCCGACATCAATGGAGAATAAGAAAACAAACAAAACTCTCTTCTTTCCTCTTGTAACTCCCTCAAATCCCCTCCAAAAATTACAAAACTTGTACCATTGGAATCCTCTCCTCAAGAGCTACATTTCCATCTTTCCAAAATCCGAAAACCAACATTTTCGTTTTTATGGGTATGTCCCATTTGGAGCTTCAACACCACCATTAGAAGGCCCTCATTCTTCTTGTTCTTTTGAGGTAAAAATATTCTCAAAACTCCATCTTTTTCTAGCCTTAAAAGCAAAACGAAAATTTGAGCTGAACTCTTGCTTGCTCCCTTGTATTCTAGCCGATTTTTGGCATTGTTGGAGTGTGAGAAGTCTTGTTCTTGAGCTATTCCAAACAGCACTTGCACCCTTGGAGAGGTAATGGATTTTCTAAACCCTAAAACCCCATTAAAGCTTAAGTAATTTAGGGTTAGTTAATATTAAAATGGTGTATTTATGAATGGGTTATAATGTTAGATTGTTGAGAAACCATAACCGGTAGAGAAAGAAGGAAGGAACAAGAGGAAGAAAGAAAACTAGAAGGAGAAACAAGGTAAGAATGCTCTTTTGTGTAGCTTGGTATATACATGTATGTAACAGATTTTAGAAGGTTTGAATTTAGTAATGAAAATGGTATTGTGAAGTAGAGTAATGTATAAGAGAATGTAAGTGTTTTAAACCCTTCAAAGACATTTTAAAACTTATCAAAACAGATTGGGAATGAGATGTTGAGTGCAGGAAATTCAATGTTGTAGTGTAGTGTTTGTGGATGAGAAATTGGGTATATTGTTATTGACTGTAAACAGGTGGTATAGATCGTTGAAATGTGGTTGAAACAGTGTGGTGAGAGTGCAAGATTTTAGGGGAGGTTATGTCAAAATTTACCTAGGATTAGAACACTTAATGAATTGAAAACTAGGTGAATAACGTAGGTTGTAACAGATTTTGATTGAGGTAGATAGAGGGTAAATTAGGAGAGATAGCTAATGTAGTCGTAATGTATTAGAGGTGTTAGAAATGACATTAGAAGAGGGAGTTATAGTTGGGAAGAGTTAGAGGAGAAATCTGTAGCAAATGCAACTAGAGAAGAAACTAGTGTGAGTGTTGTATGAAACTTGGAAAATTATGTGAGTGAATGAGTATAGAATGTGTAAAGAGTTAATGAATGAATTAAGGTGTATTAGGAGGCTTAATTAGTGTTAAAACATGTGGGATTAAGTGTAGGAACAATGGGGAAGTAATGGGTAAAAGAGAGGACTGAAAACAGAAATAAAAATGCAAACACTAGGTCGGACCGAACTTGCGACCGGACTTGCAAGTTTGGTCGAGCCCAGATTTACAAAGACGAGAAAGCTTCTGGAATCGACCGGACTTGCAAGTTCGGTCGGACCAGAAATTTTCCCCGTCTGTAACCTACTGGAATCGACCGGACTTGCGACCGGACTTGCAAGTTCGGTCGAGCCAGAAAAAAATTCACCGATGAAACCTTCTGGAATGGACCGAACTTGCGACCGGACATGCAAGTTCGGCCGGCCAGAAAAATTCCTGTAATGCAAGCTACTGGAATGGACCGAACTTGCGACCGGACTTGCAAGTTCGGTCGGCCAGAAGAATTTCTCGTACCGATAGCTACTGGAATGGACCGGACTTGCAAGGTCGGTCGCAAGTCCGGTCCGGTCAAAAAAAATATTTAAATTAAATAATAATATGTATATACCTACATATATATATATCTATATGTACATGTATGTAAGCATGCCAATGTTAAGTAAGAAAGTAAAACTTAAGTAATGAAAAAATAAGTAAGTAAAGTGTAAGTGTAAGAAGTATAAGGACATAGTAAGTAGGAGTTAAGTTGATGATAGGTATATTAATCATTCAATTGTATGTACATAATAGGACTTGATTTGTGACACCGAAGACGTTTGGAATCACGTACAACGGTGAACGGTATGGATTCCTCATGCCCCGTATGCTATCTTGGTTACTCTGATTTGTGTGTTGTGTGCTAATTGATCACCAAATAAGATAAACGCACGAATCGGAGTTATATGCATACTTGTGAACATGTAGTGCTGTATGTTTGAATATTCTCTTAAATTCTAGTTTGTATAATTCATGAAATGTTTGGATGAATATGACCGTGTGTATGTATGATGTATTGTATTGTGACCGATTGTGATGTGTTTGGACTTCTAACTTATTCCTAACAAACTAACCATCCTAACTTAAATTGGTAATTAAATTGGAATGAGTAGAAGTCCGATATAGTTTCGGCCACGCGTGAGGATGCGGAGTCACGAGAGGTTGGCTCCAATTCCTGACTCTTAAACTGGTCCGCGGCCCAAATCCCTTAAGTGGGTAGCATCCCGGATTGGTGAGTCAAGTAAATCCCGGAGGTGGGACGGCGTAGTCCCCAGGCCGGAGGTCCCGACGACTTAACTTGAGTATAAGTAAGTAAGTAAGTAAGAATGAGTAAGTAAAGTAAATGAAAGTAAGTAATTGTAAGTAAGAAAAAGTAAGTAATGAGTAAAAGAGTAAAAGCATTCCGATTAACCGGATGCATAATTTGGCTAACCTTGTGAAGGTAAGTAAGATGTGTGCTATTATATTGTTGCCTTGGATTGTGTAATGAATTGTATTAGCATGTATGTTGATGCAAAGCATGTATGTATGAAAATAATGAACTGCATGTTTAGTGGACGTCAAATAGTCGGCGTGCCCTAGCTAGCACGCGGTATATGCGGAGTTTATACGCAGCGTTTGCTGAGCCCCTTGGGGCACCATTTTTACTACACGCAGGTACTCGTGAAGATGAAGACTAGGAGAGTTGAAGTTTAATTTCCTTGTCTTTCTTTTTGGAATTGTAAACATTGAACTTATGACTGGTGTACTGAGTAGTACATGGCTGTAGTTTTTGAATAGCCGGTGTACCATGGGGTACACCTTTTTGGATTTTGATAGGATGGGAGTTGGTATAGATGAGTAGCCTTAGAAACTCATTCTTTTGGTAAGCTTGAAAGGTTGTAATTGAATATACTTTAAATACTCGGTGATCCAGGATGTAAGTATTTGGCATATGATATTTTGGTAAGTAATTTAGTAGCTCGGTACACTATGTTCATCAGACCGTGACTGTAAGTAAGGTAAGCCTAGCTAGCCGTATGGGCGGTTAGCGGCGTTGTACCACCCGCCGTAGTAAGTAGTAATATTTCCGCTGCGAACTCGTAGGATTAATAGGACGATTAGACGGTAAGCATAGGATTAGCGGTTGGGGTGTTACAATAATCAAGGTAGGAAGGTCTCTCATTAGACTTGTGGGTGATTGTACTCCAAGGGAAAACAACCAAAACAGAGAGGGAGTTAATTCAGCTATAGATACCAACTCCCAACACACGTGCATGACTGGACACCCCGGATTCCTCACCCCCCATAATATATTTTAGTTAGAAGTTCCCTTATGGAACTTATCACATCAAGACACCTTTTGTGTTACAACTCGGTTAAACACACGAGGGAGGTAACATTCCATTCGACAAACATGGATAACAACATTCGTTAGATAACGACATACTAACAAGGGCAACACACATCACACACAACCACAACATACAACTAATGCACGGATATCCGTAGTTAGAACGTTCCCGTAGGTTGGGACGTTAAGTCCGAATACCGATCTCTTATGTGATCCTAGAGTCGATTAGCTACGCTTTAACACATATTCGAGGTTAAACAGTATCGGAACTAATCATGCCACATAAATGAATTACTGTAAACTCATTACATGTTTTATCTTACAAGGTGGCAAACACACAGAAAAACAAGTTGGCATACAAGCCGGTGTAACCCGGTAGGACACAGGTTGCAAGAAAACCATACCTTACACCATGGGTTACTCTTTTACCGTGTCACCTCACAATGCTCGGTTTGCACTTGGTCCACTGATAACAATCTAAATGTTTCTATTAACATTAGGGTATTACGGTATGTAAATAAGTACTACTCCCGCACTTACCCCGTTATCCCGTTAAACTCATCTTTACTCTTGTTAACTTAAGTACTTACTCCTCACTCATTTCTAACACTTGTTTACACTTCTTAGGACCTTTACCAGTCACCAAAAAAGGCCTAATCATCATCTAACATCATTAACATTCAAACCCCCATCATTAGAAACCTTTAAAATGCTCTCGGCACATTTCTAGGGGTGGTCCGGGACTTGGTCCTTACCCTAAGTCCCGGACCAATCACAAACTAAACTCTCGGCCACTTTTATGCACTGGTCCGGGACCTTGTACCTGGCCTAAGTCCCGGACCAGCTGTGCAGACAAATCCTCGGCCATTTTAAAGGTGTGGTCCGGGACTTCGCTAAGGAACTAAGTCCCGGACCATAGCAGCAGTAATCCAAACTTGACATTTTTGCATTGTTTTCAAACTCCAAACTTCACCCAATCATTTCCTAACCCTTTTACATGTTTCCTAACATGCTTAAACACACTTAAAATACCCCTAAAACACCTTAAATCATTGGTCCAACCCTTACTTCAATTCTTGCATTATTTCACAAATTCCAACTTCTACATTTACACTTTGCTCACTAATGTTCTAAACATTTCCATGACAGTTTACACTTCTACCATTCTTTACCAACTCACTTAATGACCATCCCAATTATTCCTAGACAAATGCACCTCTAAAACCCAAGTCCATCTATTTCTTTCAATCTCTTACAACCTAGTTTCTTCTCCAAACTCCATGGCAATAATTTACTAGTTTGCTACAGATTTTATACCATCTCTAATCCATTCTCCATCTACCATTCCGTGGTTGTTAATCCACACAACTCAACCCAAATGAACACCTAAGTTCTCCCATTTCCAAAGCCACCTAAAACACTTGTTTTTCTACTAAAATTTTGCCATAACCTTCCCATAAACTTAACATATCCTAATTCACCAACTCTCACCAATTCCCACTTAAATCAATCCTAAACTAGCCACACCCATATAAGGGTCCTACCAGCACTTAATAATTTCATCCAAATCATCAAATAACATTATAGCTCCAAAAATCTCAAGAAACCACAATATGAACACAACCTCAAATCACTTGGCTTCAAAGCCCATAATTCAACAACAATTTACCATTGCACAAGTTTAACCACAATTCTCTCCCAATCTACTTACACACTCCAACTCATAATTTTTGGTTCAGATTTTAATGCCTCTTTTATTCCCCAACCCAAATTCTAAAACAATCAAAACAAGCATTAAGGTGAGTTTCTTACCTTAAGCTCACAACTCTTCTTTTTTTTTCCAATCTCCTCCTTCTCTCTTCCTTGGCCAAAATCGGCCAAGTTGGCCACTCACTTTCCAACCTCAAATTCAACACCCAAATGGGGAATTAGGTACTAATTAATACACCCATGCTTATAAATCAAGCTAGGAGGAAAGAGAAAGTGCTTAGAGCACCTAAATGAAGATTTACCTTAAAACCCTAGGAGGGCTTTTGGTCATGAATCAGAGAGAAGCTCTAACCCTCCATTGGAGGCTTGGATAATAGCTCAAAACAAGAAAAAAACAAGGCATAACGGGCAAAATCGGCCACCCTAAGAAATAGAGAAAAATGAGTTTTCTTGGGAACTTTTTACCTTGGAAGAAAGAGGAGACTCCAAGCTTCAAAATGGTGCCATTTACTCTTCAAATGGGATATACCCATGGAGATGTAGTTCATCATTCTTGGATTTTGTAAAGAGAGAAAGATAGAGTTTGATGAGAGGAAGAAGAATATGTGATTATTCTTATTTGGAGTGGTGTAGCACCTTGGGCAAGATTGGGAAGGAGGAGAAGCCATGGGTGAGCTTCAAAAATCGGCTAGAACCAGAGGGGGAGAAGGAGCACGGCTGATGGAGGAGAAAGAGAGGAAAGAGAGGGAAAAGAGAAGTGAGGGAGGAGAGAGAGAAGGGAGGTTACCTTTTTACTTTTCACTTTTTATGCTTTTTACTCTTTATTATACTAGCTAGTTATTAACTAGTAAGGGGTGGGCTGATTATTTATAAAGAACCGGCCCCAACTGTACATACAAGCTGGAGCGTTTTTTGTCTTTTACAGAAAACGCTCGTTAATTTTCCCGGTTTTAACACTATTCACTAACCGGGCCCGTTTTCCGGATTTTTCTTATTTCTTTAATTTTAATGGTTCTTAAGCTCCCATTAATGTTTAATAATAGTCATATGATCTACCATAATTTTTATGGGGTCATTTGACTGTTTAAAGTCACGTTTTCGGGTTTTCTCGAAAAACGCGATTTAAGACTCCGTTAGCGTTTTAACGCGTTATTTGGATCCATTTTCTTCGAGAATTTTTCCCACATGTTATTAGTGTGTAATTAGGGTATAAAAATATATTTATAACCCAAGTTAAGGTTATATTCCTCCTAAGATAATTAAATACATGTTTTTGAATTTTATGACTTTTATACGTTTTCCTTTATCTTTTGGTTTCTCTTTCTTCACCAATGTTCTTAAGGACTTAATTAGCCTTCGAAAAAAATAATTACATAATTAATTAACACTTAAAGGTTTGGGGTATTTCAATCACGATGAGACTATTAGAGTGGCTTTCCTACTATGAGGTGACCAATATACCTTGGTAAGCTTTGAAGACCGGAAGAAGACGATGTGCGAAGATTTCTTGAATATATCTATCATCCAAGCTTATTGTTTATATGTATTTCTTTCTTATAATTTAAAGTCTATATAATAAATTAATAAATCTCACTAGCTCACTTTTTTGTTATGTGTCATA